>CAMZMU010000102.1:11950258-12474215 GCA_947311845.1 Poa pratensis
ATCATAAAACAAACATTTATGATCTCCCATATCTGTTTTAGGCACAGACAGAATTTCTGACAATCGACATCGTTGCGGACACTGTTTTGCCGCCCGCGAACTGAGAGTTGGTCTCTTGACAAATATAGAACAACAGGAAAACATCTGCTAGGTAGTATCTCTTGTCGTACTCATGACCGTTGATCACATATTTATACCGAAGCTTGGCGCTTAGCAAATTTGCAATCACCGGAGAGCGTTGCAGCACGTTGATATCATTGTGCGAACCGACCATGCCAAAACACGCGTGTCAGATCCACATGTAATAATCTGCCACCGCTTTGTTCAACATTGCATGCTCCAACATGTGCTCCTTTGTACATCCCCTGACAATTGAAAGAGAGTTCTTCCATTTTCAATGCAGGCAATCGATACTTCCAAACATTCCTGGAAATTCTCTCGCTTCACCTTGTGCCAAGAGTCGAGTTGTGTCTTATTCATTTGGTTCCCTGTCTGAACACTGCCTTCCTCGCCCTGCAGAACTGTAGGTGCTTCAATGGGTGTGGATTCATACATACAGAGGTATTGATCCCAATGATATGCGCAACATCCATACGAATACATCGTATAGCAGCAGTGTATTTTTGAATGGATGAGAATCCAAAAAGTCTAGTGCAATCTTTTTTCTTTAGTTCAAACTAGTTCATCGTAGTCTCGAACACCATGCACAATGTTCATGAAACTCTCTCTGCATCCTAAAAGCGTCGGCAAAATGCTTGATCATTGTTTGTCGGTGTCAGGAACAAATAGTCATTGTAAAGAAGCACATGACCGGTTCTTGTTCGTCATCTTTCCTCTCCTCCAATTTTGGAGGCTCGCTCGGGGTACTGGACAGAAATCGAGTCGGGTCAGACACTTGGGGGTGCCAGTGTGGCCATTTTTCGTGTCCGACACCCCAATGGACCTTTGTGGGGGGGGGGGGGGGGGGGGGTGGAGAGATGCTCTCAGACCTTCTCTTTTTGTTTGGACTAGCCATCAGAACACAGATGGACGGAATTACAAGTATTCGGTAGTGCTAAGAAACAAGTATTTTAGTTTTATTTTCTCTGCTGAGTTCGTCCAGCATTGAGACCTTTCTTCCGTCTCTGTGAGGGTTCTTCAGTAGATCGTGTTTGGATTGAGAAATTGGTTGACCCGCTACCCAACAAATTGGCGCTATGCGGTTTTCTCTTAATCGTTCTTGGTATCCTACTTTCTGTTTTAGCCATTGAGAAGTTAGGGTTTTAACCATGAGAAGACACTTCTGTTGGTTTGATAGGAACATAATGCGATTATAGAGTTTGATTGATCAACTTGGGATCTATAACGATAATCTTAACGATGTTATCTCCAACGAAGAGACCCGCCATTGGAGGCCTCCCTAAGATTAGTGCATGTTGATATTAGACAACAAGAGTTGGTTGACCGGATATGCATAGCAGATACCCTTTAAATGTAAAACTTTAACACCCACCGGGTCGATCAACCGGTTCATACGGCGAACACGACGATCCCTAGGCAGGTTACCTACATACAATTCACTCACCGGTTTTGAAACATTGGCATTGGTTTTTCTCAAACATGAGATCCGCATGGAGTCTGGCACAAAATGTGAAGATTGCAATTGGGAATAATCTATATATCTTAAAAAATTATCTCTTGGAGATTAGGAGAATGTTATGGAAGGAGGGCCTTGGATTTCATAACTTTCATGTTTGCATTGAACCGTAAGACGGTTCCTCCAAACGATCTTAGATCAACTAGATATATACGCGTATACCCAAATTACAAGATCACCTATACCGTCGACTGGACAGGGTTAATAGTCGATGGTTAAATATTGAGACGGAAGTTGGCATTTTTAGCAATTATTTTCTACCGTTGTCTAAAATACCCTATGCATGCAATTCTATATGGATAAAACTTGCGAAAAAGTAGACTTCAAGAATTTAAGGGAGCTAGCGAAACAAAGATGTATCCAAAGTTCGGATAGTTGGCTAGCATACGTCTTCGTTAAATATATAAGGTTCAGACACAAAGTCTCTGATCCCAAAGACCAACCTATGTTTCCTTTAGCTAGGACACCAGGTCCATGCCAACAACTAAGGTGACATCTTCACACAAAGTAGGCGATTGTGGGCCTTCGCAAACTTTTGGCTCCTTCATAAGTACCACGAAGGTTTTCAAGGGACACTCTAGCCATCTACTCCCTCCGTATCAAAATATAAGACTATCTACCTACTTTCTCACACATGTATCTAGACCTATTTTAGTGCAAGATTCACATGCAGAAGTAGGTAGAGAGTCTTATTTTTGATACGGAGGGAGTACGAGTTATACACCTTCAAAAGGTAACAACACTTGGCTAACTCTTCAATCTTCAATCCCTCACATAAACTTCTCAAAGCACCATGGATCTAGATGGAGTGGAAAATTAGATATTAGTAAGAAAAATCCATCTTGTTTTGCCTTAGAAAAAAGCGAAAATCCAACCGTCACATGAAACGTAAACATGCTCAGAAGTACCGGATGGTGAAACGAGAAGTTTTGTGCTAGTTTAGTATTTGAACTGTCGGAGCGGGAAATTTCAATTCCCGGAGGTATCACGCCGAAGTTCAGTGGTTTTAAAGGACCAAATAACCCCAAAGTGGAAATTACCCACAGGTATAGGAAAACAAACTCGAAGGTTCCAATCTGAATAACGATTTGCTTTCTTGCTGCATTGTGCATGCTCGATCGGAGGTTCCAACAAAAAATTAGCTTGGAGGTTCTGACTGAAGGTTTTGGACCGAACAAAACACTCTCAAGAATTGAGTTGGACAGAAAGCTCATAATCCTTACTCAACCGTACATACAGATTTCAATCGAAAGTGCTGGTCCTTTACAGATGGAGTTCCTGGTCAGAGTTTGTGAAGTCCTGGTGGTTGCGAGAAGAATAAGAAACTTAGTAGTGCTAAGGTAAACAGAGACTGTATTTTATATCTGTATCTTTCTTTATCGATAGGAGTAGTGAAAATAATCCTATACGCCTCCCCTCCCTCTTTAATGAGGGCAACTTTTACAGTACCTTTTACTGGTCCTAAATTTGAGCAGTATGGTTTCATCCAACGGGCTCAGAAAGATTTGGCCCAGGAGGCCCGTTAGTGCTATTTCGATGAAAAAAAACTTTCCGACGAGTGAGAAAGATTTGGCCCAGGAGGCTCGTTCAGCCTCCTGAGAGTTATCATCGACGAACAAATCCGGACGACCGCTCTCACGCCGCCGCCGGCAAACCCTCTCCGCACTCGACACCCCCGCCGCCAAACTCTGTCCGCAGTCGACATGCCCGCCGCTCCAATCCCTCTCGTTCTCGATGTCGCCGTTTCAGCCCGAACCCTGTCCGCCGCCGCCTTCAGCCAGGACGCACGGCGCCGCAAATCCCTCTCCTTGTCCACTTGTAACGCCGCTACCGCCGTCCATGGCGAGGCCGCGACCGGTCTTCCTCACTGGTCTTACCGCAGCTACGAATTTCTGTGGTCATCGCAGTCTGGAGGTCACAGCTGCTCCAGTCCGTAGGTCGCTGTTGCCCAGTTTTGTCTTCTCCGAATTTCGCACGGGACACCCAAGTGTAAGGTAATTTTTTTCTCCAAATCAGTTCAAGGCCTCTATCAAATCTCAGTACCAATTTCTCTAGTCTCCATGTCTCCATGCCTTTATGGTCAAACTGAATCTTCATATGCTTGATTTGTTTTGGAGCAATTCATTACATGTTGATCTGCTGAATTAAATTTCTGCTCATGTTTTGGAGCAATCATTACATGTATGGTCAAACTGAATTATATGATATAGAATTGCAATTCTTTGTGAATCACAGTGCTCTGTAAACACCACTCTGCTCATGATAATATGTACATGGACATACGTCTTGATCTGTAGAAAAACTTTCACTTGTTTTCTGACGGGAAACTAAGCTATGCTGGAGTCATGCTAGCACTAAAAGTCTTTGCTTAGTCAGAAAATATTGACTACGTGTTTGCTCCATACTAAGGAGACGCATAGTTTGCATTATTAGCTACTGCACATGTGATCAAGGGGGGCACAATGCTTTTATAACATAATACAGCGACTTAATATCATATACCTGCAATTGCACCGCTTTGAGAATTCAGTTTGGTATTCATTAGTAAATGGTAGCTGAAAACAGTGGCTTAAGTTATTGATTATTAACGTGACGTACACTTCTTATATTGCAGTTTTGAGTCATGGACGGTGAAGGCGCCAGCATGGAGGAGCGTGATGAGTACCTCCGCGTGGTACGAAGACCTTCAGAAGCGAGGAGAAGGATTCCATTTTATAATGAATATGCAAAGGTCAAAGGGTTCAGTGTTAGGAAGGAAGAGGTGAAATACTTGCCAGGCACCACCACACGATTTTCAGGCGGCTTTACACCTGCTTTAAGGAAGGATACCATTCGTTGGTGAACTTCGAAAGACCTGACCCAAAAAGGACACCAAAAGGCTCTTACTCGTTGTGGATGCCCGGCTCATTTCGAGATCGAGCTGAATGTGGCTACTGGCGAGTGGTTCGTGACTATAAGGTACTATTCCAATTGTTTTGAACTTAAAGTATGCTTGATTGATACTTCACTTGAGCTCTCCACTAAGCATTAGCCTTCCTGTCTTATGTATGATTGGGCTGCAAGAAGACCTTACAATCTGGTTACTTCTTTTGGTCAATGGTTGCCTATGGTTCTGGTAAGGACATTGCCGCTTCTAGATTTGTAGAATATTTGCCAAACATATTCATCCTTAATTATCGTGACCTATTTATAAGGAGTAGTCGATTCCAACAATCCTGAATAAAATGTTTCTCAATTCATGGGTACTTTGTACTGTAGTACTTCAGAAGGAAGTGATTCAGTTGATATTTGTTGATACAAACAGTTCTGTGAAAAATGTGCTGGCAATACGTTGGTTTTTCTTCATCTGAAGTTTTAACTTTATGTATCTTTACCCTTTTTAGGTCTCCTGATCACGTATGCCGCCTTGAATCGTATGGATGGTCATGGGCAACCAGCTCTTCTGTACATCGTGCCTTTCACACTCGGTAAGGAACACACTTTTGTGGATGCCAATAAGTTTCTGATTCTATGTGTGCGTCTTAAACAAACCACCACTTTTACTACAGGCACCTTCATATCACTCGGCAAGAAACGGGGTGAGCTCAGAAACCTGTGGACAATAGGACAACCTCCGGAGTCTGCACACAAGGAACATGTGCCGAAGGATCCATCTTCTTATGTAATCTTGTCATCATAAGAAGCTGGCTAACTCTGTTAAAACTGGCTCCGAGAGTTCTTCTAATGTAAAAGTCGTCTTTGGTGTGGTATTGTAACAAAATATTTCGTTTATATAGGCAGAAGTGGGACCTCACTGATACGTTATGTAATTCTAACTATGTTTGTAATAGTCTAATATGGATATTTGTTGTTAGTTGTACCCGTCAATCAGTTGTATAAAACTAAATTTGCTGAAAAGAATCAATACCAAGACAGCAGAAGCATAATATTTGGTGACAAGGCACATAAATTAGAATTGACAAATGAGTTCATCTAATCAAACAATTAGAAGCAAACCAACGCACCGGAATTCAACTACTGCATAAGTGCACTAAGCGCAATCACAAAAGTACCTAACCAAATACAAACCATAACCCCTCAAAAAAAAAAATACAAACCATAAGGTTTCACCACTACATGATACTTGCAACCAAATTTAGATAGTTCACAGGTTGCATTAACTGTAATACATGTTAGAGCAAATCACTCATCAAATATTGCCTTGATCCTCTTCAACTTCTCCTTATTTTCATCATTGATCTTGAGCAGATCATACAAATTGTACTCAATCTTTTTCTTTTGCTACTTAAGCACCTCTTTTTCTTCATCCCACTTCTGCTGCTTGGCCTTGATTACTTCAGTTTGGCTTCTCTGCACATTTTTCAGCTCACTAACCTGTGTCTCCAACAGGTTAATTGTTCCATCTCACGGTTACTTGACGCTTTCATCTATTCACTACTTGAAAAGACAGAGCACCGTACCACAATTTAGTTACAGGTACTTCCACATAGCAGGATTAGGAGAAGACGAATTAAATGTATAAAAATGTAGTTACAGATTTTCTCATGTTGTCTGCCTGCAGAAAGCAAAGGGGAACTTTAATTGCAAGGATAGAATAAAGTGATGGTGTGACTAGACAAATGTATGGTGCAGGGAATGATAAATAGTATTCGCCAGATAGAACATGCATATTAAAATTGATTAACTAGACCAACAGGATGCAGAGTAACATAATCTGAAACTCAGCCTTATCTAAGAAATCCCTTAAACTAAAGAAAGCTGAAAGTTATGCAGCTAGTGAGCATGAAGCATACCTGTGCAGAATCTGATATGAGCATCAACACAAGATCACTGCCTGATACCGTCTCCCATATATCACCCAAGGTTCCAGCCTCTTCAGTGAATCCAGCAGCACGTGCTTCCTCAAAGATTTAGAACCTTTCCGGAGACCAATCTGAAAGCAAAGGAGACAGCTTATTGAACTGACATGATATTGGCAAAGTACATATCAAACGAGATATCATATATGCTGGCTCATAGTTTGTATGCCCGTATTGTATACAATCAAATGCTCACTTACCTTTTGCAGTTGCTCGCAAGGAATATGAGGGACGCTACAAGAACCAGCTATCAGATGTGGCCGTGGGTGCCATCTCCCAAATCTGCAAGCTGAAGATGCCGTGCCTTGCAGCTGCTGATGATGCTCTGGTGGCAATGGCAGGGCCGGGGGGTCTGGAGATCACCCCCAACTCCGAGCAGCAGGCTTCTGCCTAGTGGGTCTTCTCCTCGTCGTCGTCAGTCTTCTACTGCATCGCAACCTCTACGGTTTATCGTCGCACGCTACACTACACTTCAATTATGAATGACCCTATCCTCGACATCGCAAACTGGAACGTTCGGGGTCTAAACGACCAAGCAAGGAAGGACACCGTCCACACCACCCTCGCAAACACCCCATGCCACATCGCTGTCTCCAAGAGACAAAACTGGAATTCATCGACCAAAATACGGCAGCTTATTTTGGAGGCTTCCGGCTGCGCTCTTTCACTCATAGGCCTGCAACAGGCACCAGAGGGGGGATTCTTATTTTATGGAATGAGGATTTCGTCTCACTGACTAACATCGTCATCGGGACCCATATGATTTCAGCGGATGTGCTCATCACAGCTTGTGGCACAACTTTCAAGCTCACCACGGTCTACGGACCCTCGACTGATGCGGATAAAAGGGCCTTCCTCGATGAAGCGATTGCATCGGCCCCTGTCAATGATGAGAAGTGGTTGATCCTTGGGGACTTCAACCTCATTTACCAGGCTGCAGACAAGAACAACTCCAACCTTGACCTCCGTCTGATGGGGCAATTCCGCCAGGCCCTCAACACCTGCCAGCTCAAAGAGATCAAATTGCAGAACAGAAAATTCACGTGGAGTAACGAGCGCAATGACCCCACCCTCGTCAGACTGGACCGGGCTTTCTGCAATGCGGGCTGGGACCTCGCTTTTGGAAATCATGTCCTCAACGCTCTGTCATCCTCCCTCTC
Source organism: Poa pratensis (assembly GCA_947311845.1). NCBI lineage: Eukaryota > Viridiplantae > Streptophyta > Magnoliopsida > Poales > Poaceae > Poa > Poa pratensis. Next base: position 11,957,914 of record CAMZMU010000102.1, read on the forward strand.
CGACCACTGCCCTCTGATGTTGTCCAACCAAAGCGGTCCGCGCGTCCCCTTCTTTCCGCTTTGAGAACTTCTGGACGAAAATGCCGGGATTTCAGGACATCGTCAAATCTGCTTGGGAGGAGCCGACCACGCACACTCAACCGGTTCATGTGTTCAATCACAAGCTGAAGCACTGCTCGTAGGCTGCGGGCGTGGAGCAAGAGTCTCTTCTCGGACCACAAACTGCAATTCATCATTGCTCTTGATGTCATCCTTCAGCTGGATACTGCTCAGGATTTTAGGCCCCTATCAGATGTGGAGAAGACGCTGCGTGCGGGACTCAAAAGGAGGGTCATGGGCCTTGCTGTGCTGGAACGCACTAGGAAACGACAAGCTTCGAGGATCACAAACCTTAGGGTTGGAGATGCCAACACCAAGTATTTCCATATGCGCATCAACTCGCGAAGACGGAAAAACCACATTCAGAAACTCAAGCAAAATGGAGGATGGGTCACTTCTCATGAGGATAAGGCCAAGCTGATTTTTGACCACTTCTCCCAGACTTTGGGTCAACCGCCTACTCGCCAGCTGGATCTAAACTGGGCTGCTGTCAACCCAACTGTGCATGATCTTGAGGACTTGGCACTTCCCTTCTCCATTGATGAGGTCAAAACCGCAATTGAGGACATGCCTCCGGATAAAGCTCCAGGGCCGGACGGTTACACCACGGCGTTTTTTACCTCATGCTGGGACATCATCAAGGCCGACCTCATGTGGGTCATCGACGCTTTCTCCGAGCTCTCAGTCAACAACTTCCATGTCATCAACTCGGCGAACATTGCCCTGCTGCCCAAGAAGGACGGTGCTGAGGCGATCACCGACTTCCGCCCTATTAGCCTGATTCACATCATCCCCAAGATAATTGCAAAGGCTATGGCTACTCGGCTCGCCCGAAGATGAACGACTTGGTCTCTCACTGCCAAAGTGCCTTCATCAAGAACAGAAGCATCCACGACAACTTCATGTACGTGCGCAACACTGCTAGACGGCTGCATCAAAACCACTCACCAACCCTGCTCCTCAAGCTGGACATTGCAAAGGCTTTTGACTCTATGCGTTGGGATTATCTTCTGGACATCATGCAACGAAAGGGATTCCCCTCCAGATGGCGTGCCTGGACGGTAATACTTTTCTCCACGGCCTCTTCGCGCGTTCTGCTGAATGGCATACCGGGACTGGACATTCTGCACGGCAGAGGTCTTCGGCAGGGGGACCCCCTGTCCCCCCTTCTCTTCGACATAGGCATTGATCCCCTGAACAAAACATTGGAGCTTGCAACTGAGGCTGGGCTTCTGCAACCCATCCCCGACAGACTGGCCTCGCTTCGGATTTCGCTTTACGCTGACGACGCGGCTATTTTCCTGGTTCCCTTGGCGAGCGATATCACCAACTTGGCCACTACGCTGCAACATTTTGGCACGGTTACTGGGTTGGTCACAAATGTGGCCAAGAGCTCCATCTCGCCGATTAGATGCTCCGAACTGAATCTCGATGACATCCTCTCAGACTTCCATGCTGCAAGGACGCCGTTTCCAATCAAGTATCTGGGGCTGCCTCTCTCTCTCGGGAAACTCCGACATGCTGATTTGCAACCTTACATTGACAAGGTCGCCTCATACCTACAGCCATGGAAGGGAAAATTCATCAATCGTGCTGGCTGCTCGACTCTCGTCAAGTCAGTCCTCACATCGCTGCCGATTTTCCTCCTTACAGCCATCAAAACTGACAAAAGAACCTCAAGGCGTTCGAGAAACTCAGGAGAGGCATGCTATGGAACAACAGTGAGACTGCAAGTGGGGGCAAGTGCAAGGTCAGCTGGGACAAAGTTTGTCGCCCCAAAAAGCTTGGGGGGCTCGGAATCCTTAACCTCGAGAAATTCTCTAGAGCTCTTCGCCTGCGGTGGCTGTGGCATGAATGGGCGTCGGATGACAAGCCTTGGGTGGGTACTGAAACCCCAAATGATGATGTGGACAGAAACCTCTTCAATGCGGCCACCAAGGTGACGTTGGGTGATGGAGAGAAGGCTTCCTTCTGGGGATCGTCATGGCTCGATGGCATCTCCCCAAAGGCCATTGCTCCGGACGTCTACGAGTTCTCTCGTAGAAAGAAGAGATGCGTCAGGGATGCTCTTTCCGATCATAAGTGGACCACGGACCTGAACGTCCAGCACTTCACCGCTGATCACATCGCGCAATATGTCCATCTGTGGGGTCTCATTCAGGACATCATCTTAACCCCAGGCACGGAAGACAGCATTATTTGGACGCTAACGCCAAATGGGATTTACACGACGAACTCTGCCTACAAAGCACAGTTCATTGGTGCCTCCTCCTGCTCCTACATGGGTCTAGTTTGGAAAACCTGGGCTCCCTAAGTGCAGCTTCTTCGCCTGGCTGGCCGTTCATAACAGGCTGTGGACATCGGACCGTCTCGCGATTAGGGGTTGGCCTCATCAGCCCTCTTGTCAGCTTTGCAGATGCCAACCTGAGACTGCTAGACACATTCTGTTCGACTGTCGGTACTCCAGGAGGATTTGGAGCGGCGCCGCCTCTGGCTTCACTGTCCAGACCTCCTGATTGTTTTGGACACTACTAGGGCAACGGTTCTTGACTACTGGAACTCCATCTCCAAGACAACCTCGGCTTCTCGAAAAGGCCTCAAGACGGCGATCATTCTCATCACCTGGGAAATTTGGAAGGAGCGGAATGCACGGATCTTCAACAACAAATTCTCTATGCCATCTGTGCTGCTGCAACGAATCAAAGACGAGGGAAAAAATTGGATCCTCGCCGGTGCTAAGAAGCTCGCGGAGCTGACTATTACTTAGAGCTATGACAATCTTCCTTTCTGAGAGAGTAGACGGAATTGGGTGATCCATTGCGGGACACCGTTTATTTACAGTTTTTAATTTTGGCCTCGGCCGTGTCGTGGTTACTTCTTCTATATCAATATAAAAGGCAAAGCTTTTGCCTTCGTTTCAAAAAAAAAATGCTCACTTTAAGCAACAACGAGTGATAAAAAGTGGCAAGTAGTACAATTTAGCAGGCTGAAGACAATTATAAAGATTAGAGTGTTCATTTACTCACGGTTCCAAAGCCAAAGCTTGAGAGCTTTTCATTTAGCACACGGTCTTCTTGCAGATAATTCAGTTCCATGTTTAAAATAGTATTCCTCCGTCAAAAAATAAGTGTCTCAAGTTTGCTAAAAAATGGATGTATCTATACATGAAACATGTCTAGATACATTCACTTTTGTGCAAATTTGAGACACTTATTTTGGGACAGAGGGAGTAGATAGGAATGGCCAAATAGCTAACCTTGAAAACAATGTCAGACTTGGCGTCAACCAAAGAATCCCTGAGGTTCTGTGCCTGCGCCGGACCCTGCAAAAGAACCATGTACTCAGTTACAGCCAGCACACAAACTTGCTCGCTCTCAACCCAAGTAACATAACAAATCTGTGTTAAATGCACCCTTCAACTCCGTTTCACCACAGCGATGTGTATGCTCAAGCAGAGTATAAGTAGATAGACATGGTACTTAATCTTGACAGAGAATATTGAAGCTATATGCACTGAGACTGAGGGGAGCAGGGGTGGTGGCAGCGAACCTGAGAGCCCAACCCGATGACCCCGATTGCTTGACGCCCTTGAAAGCCTCCGGAGCAGCGGGAAGAGGTTCCGTTCGCCCCTCACGATGTACTGCAACCACATACGCAACAAATCTTCAGAAATCGACCCCACAGGTAACAGAGAAGCAAGCAGCAGCGCGGGTTGGGGAGCGAGAGCGTACCTCCTCGTGGCCGGCGAGGGAGACCGCGGTGTCGAAGTCAAGCGACGGGATGGCGGCGCCGACCTTCGCCGGGGCCGCGACCATGGCTGCGACCGCGCGCCGTTGGCGGGTGGAGGCTGCGAGGGTGCATGCCGGGTGGGTGGCCGGGAATGCGACGGAGGCGGCGGGTTTGGAGAGCGGAGAGGGTGGTTGTGGCGGCGTGTGTGCGTGCTAGAGGCGGCGGCGCTACGGTTCGTAGGTCGACCGATGCGACGAGGCCGAGTCCGCGTGCCTCCTCCGGCCCACACCCGTGCCAAGATCTGGCGCTCTGGCGCTTGCCGCCCGCCGCCGTCCGCAAGGGGGTAGCCCCAGCCATCGCCGCATCGGTCGACCCGCCCCGCGTCCTCGTCGACGTGCTCCGTGTCAGCCCAGTAAGAACCAGGGTGTACTGGGCCAGGCCTCTATAACCCTCAACACTCGGCGAGTGAATCTCGCTAAGGACCAGGTCTGCAAGCCTGGGGAGCCCGCGGGGCAGAATCGCCTCGCGGAGGCCTGAGGAGGCAGCTAGGCCTGTGGAGCCTCTACTCCGCTGCCCCTCTCCAAGGAAGCTTTCCCTGGGGAAGTCAACGCAGAATCCTCCACAGGGCGTTCCCGCCCACGCGAGGGTTCCTTCACTGTAAAGCAAGCTCTGCGGAGCGCACATGGCTTCCGCAGCGGCCGCAGAGTGACCGCGCCTCTGCGCAGGGTGACGACGGAGCTACAGTCCCACTTTGGTGATAAAGGAGTCAACAAAGCAGGGGCAACGGCGCAGACCAAGCTTTCCTCTTTGGTGATAAGGGAGCAGGCCGGCGCTACGCGCCAAACGCGACGTCACCGTGGGGACTCCCCCGCTCCTCTGCGGCAGCAGCTGGCCGTCCTGGATGGACGGCGGCCTCTCTGCTGCGGCCTCAGCTTTTGTGCCCATGGACCGCGCTCATGGACGCCCAAGCAGCGGTGCACCGTGCTCCCGACCGTTGTCGCCATGTGGTAGCCCCTCCGCTGCACAAGGACAGGGAGGAGGCCCGGGGCGCTATAAAAGGAGCTGGTGCACCACCCTAGGGGATCGAACACATTTTACTCCTAGTCTAGCTACTTGCGCGCAAGGGAGAAGAAGACAGTAGTTTCCCTCCCCTTGTACGCCATTGCCATACTGTGCCCTCGGCAAGCACGCTGTACTGTAACCTCTACAAGCAGCAATACAGACAGGCAGGACGTAGCGGTTTTACCTCCACAAGAGGGCCGTGAACCTGGGTACGCGCCGTGTCTCTCTCTGCCGTGATGTCCCTCCTCAGGCACGACGAGCAGCGTCGCCGCGCCGGATGAGGGTTGATTGACGTCGTGTTCAGCCCCTTACACGAACTCTCTTCGCGAGTGTGACTGCCCCTGTTTCGTGGGAGTCATTCTCCGACAATTGGCGCGCCAGGTAGGGGGCTGAGGCGCGCATTCAACCTCCATCGACCTGCGCCATGGCGGACACTCGCGCTGCTCGCGCCAACCGGCGCGCGTCAGGCGAGCTGAGACCGAGCCCGTCGTCCACACCACCAGGCCACGCGGCCGTCCGCGCACCAACCGCGCTTCGGGGCGCACTACTGCGGAGCCACGCGTGGAGCACCCCGAGGATGAGGACGACCGCTACGACGAAGACGTCGACCACGAGCACAGCGAGGACGCTGAGTCCTCGCATCCATCTCGGCGCCAAAGCGCGTCCACGCTTGGACGCCCGGCGCCCAGCCCAAACACTGCGCTGCTCATGGCAGCAGAGCTCTTCCGCTACCGCCCCACCGCCGAGGCGCACGACAACTGGCTTGGCCGTCTCCAGCACCTCGTCGACATCGCGGCTGCGCCGCGCGCGGTTCCAGCACCTTCGCGCTCCCTGGTGCACCACAACTCCGGGCGCGCAGGCACCGCCGCGCATGGAGCCTCCGCCTCCGCCTCCGCCAGGACCACCTCCGGCTGCGGCAAACAAAGCCGCCTCTCACGCGTCCTCGCCGCATGATTGTCAAATCGTGCAGCGGACGCCGCCGGACGCGCGGGTGGAGATGGAGCGCCAGCGGGACCTCCAGAAGCGCATCGTCGAGGAAATTGGCCAGGCCGGGCGCCAAAACCGCAGAGCTCTCCAGGGCGGCGTGGCCACGTACGCCACAGGCTGCACGGCCTTCACCCGCAACCTGCGCCGCGTCGTCTGGCCGCAGAAGTTCAGGCCAGACCTCCCCAAGGGCTACGATGGCACGAACAACCCCATCGAGTTCCTGCAGCTCTACACCACCTCCATCCAAGCTGCGGGAGGAGACGACAAGGTCATGGCGAACTGGTTCTCGCACGCCCTCAGGGACTCTGCCCTGTCGTGGCTCCTGAACCTCCCTGAGGACTCCATCGACTCCTGGGAGGACCTCTGCAAGCAGTTCGTGCGAACTTCAAGGGCACGTACGAGCGCGCCCTCACCTACAACGACCTGCGCGCCGTACGCCAGAAGTCTGGCGAGACTCTCCGCAAGTACATCCAGCGCTTCAGCCAAGTCCGCAACAAAATCCCCAACATCCCTGACTCGCACGTCATTGCTGCCTTCAGAGAGGGCGTCACCAACCGCAGGATGCTTGAGAAGCTCGGCATTCACGATACCCTCTCCTCTGTCGTGAAGCTCTTCGACATCGCAGACAAGTGTGCCAAGGCTGAAGAGGGTCTCCTCTTCACCAAGGTGGCCTCTGCAGACGACCCCCAGAGGGATCCAAGGCCCACAAGAAGCGTGACGAGACCAAGCGCAAGCCTACTGCTGTGCTGGCTGCTGAGCCCGGCGCTAAGCACGCTCGAGAGGACTCTGCAGAGGATGGCGAGAAGAAGATGGACAACCGTCCCTTCTGCATCTACCACAACAGGCGCGGCCACGCGACAGAGAACTGCTACGACCTCAAGCAGCTGAGCAAGAAGCGCGAGCAGGAAGAAGGCAGCGGTGGTCGCGGCAGAGGCCGTAACTACCGCAAGGGCGGACGCAAAGGTGGCTACCAGAAGCCTCAAGGGACTCAGGCCAACGCCGCTGAGAAGAACAACAACCTCCCTGACGAGGAGCCTGGGGGCTACCAGGCCCCTAGAGGCGCCATGGCGTGCATCCTCGGCGGGGCTCAGGCGCCCAAGTCCAACAATCAGTTCAAGCAGTTCGCCCGTGAGCTCAACGCAGCGCTGCCTGGGGTGGAGACATCGCGTCCCCTCAAGTGGTCTCAGTACACCATCGCCTTCGACGCCAAGGACCACCCCAAGTCGACCAAGACTGTAGGCACCCTCCCGCTGGTGTGCACCCCCACCATCAACAATATCGCCGTCGGCAAAACGCTCATTGATGGGGGTGCAGGCCTGAACGTCATCTCTGTCGAGACCTTTGAGACGCTTCAAGTGCCCTACGAGTGGCTTATGCCCTCCAGGCCCTTCACAGGGGTCACCAGCGGCTCAATCTCGCCTCTGGGGCAAGTGAGGCTTGCAGTCACCTTTGGCACGCAGCAAAACTATCGCACCGAGCTCATCGACTTCGACGTCGCGCACATTGGCCTGCCCTACAACGCCATCCTCGGCTACCCCGCCCTCGCGAAGTTCATGGCCGTCACGCATCACGCCTACAACATGGTCAAGATCCCTGGCAGCGGCGGCACCATCACCATCCATGGTCACGTACAGGACGCTACACGCGCTGTCGAGCTCGCCTACAAAGCCGCTGCCATGGCGTTCCCTGCTGACGAAGACCTGGAGCCCCTCGCGAGGCCCAAGAAGAAGAAGCAGCTGTTCTCTCAGGAGCAGGCCGCTACAAAGAAGGTGTCGCTGAGCACCAGCGATTCGGGGGCTGAGGGCTCGGGGGCTAGCGTCACCATAGGCGCTGGCTTGCCTCCCAAATAGGAAAGCGCGCTCGTCGCCTTCCTTCGGGCAAATTCTGACATGTTCGCATGGACTCCGTCAGAAATGTCCGGCGTACCAAGGGAGGTGATCGAGCACCACTTAGCTGTGTGTCCAAGCGCACGCCCCGTCAAGCAGAAGCACGGAAACAAGCCCCTGAGAAGCAAGCCTTCATCATCAAAGAAGTAGAAAAGCTAAAAGCAGCAGACATTATTCGAGAAGTTGCCCACCCCACCTGGGTCTCTAATGGCGTGGTTGTCCCAAAACCCAATGGGGGAGGCCGGCTCTGCATCGATTACACTGATGTAAATAAAGCCTGCCCCAAGGACCCATACCCCATGCCAAGGATTGATCAGATCGTGGACTCCACAGCCGGCTGTGATCTCCTCTGTTTTCTGGACGCCTTCTCAGGCTACCACCAGATCAAAATGGCTAAAGAGGACGAGGAGAAAACAGCGTTCCTCACCCCCTGTGGCGTGTATTGCTACACTTGCATGCCCTTCGGGTTGAAGAACGCCGGCGCCACCTTCCAGAGGCTCATGAGGATCGCCCTGGGGGCTCAGATGGGAAGAAATGCAGAGGCATATGTTGACGACATCGTAGTCAAGTCTCGCGAGGGAGACACTCTCTTGAAGGACCTCGAGGAGACCTTCGCCAGCCTGCGCAAGGTGAACATCAAGCTAAACCCCGCCAAGTGCGTCTTCGGGGTACCTTCAGGCAAACTCCTCGGGTTCCTCGTGTCCCATCGCGGCATAGAAGCAAACCCTGACAAGATCAAGGCCATAGAAGAAATGCAGCCACCTCGCCGCCTCAAGGACATGCAGCGCCTAGCTGGGTGCATGGCCAGCTTGGGCCGCTTCATCTCCAAGTTTGGCGAGAGGGCCCTGCCATTTTTCAAGATCATGAAGAAGTCCGGCACCTTCAAGTGGACTCCAGAGGCAGACAAGGCATTTGAGGACTTGAAGAAGTACTTGGCTAGCGCACCAGTTATGGTAGCCCCCAGGACGGGCGAGCATCTAAAGCTGTACCTTGCAGCCACTCCACAAACCGCAAGCGCCGTCCTGGTGGTCGAAAGAGAAGAGCCAGTCCTCCCCAAGAAAAGTGCTGCCACTCCAAGTCCAGAGCCTCCCGACAAGGAAAAAGTCCCTCCAGGCCCAGAGCCAGACCCACAGCCAGCTGTCGAGCCTACTACAGGCACCCCTGCTGAGACTCCTCCACAAGGAAACCTCGCCAAAGGGCCTGAGGAGTCCTCGAGGGAGCCAACGCCGCGTCACCCTCCACAACCCTTGTCGAGCATCCAGTCTACTATGTCAGTACTGTGCTAAGAGATGCTCGCGAGCGGTACCCTACGCAGCAGAAGCTCCTTCTCGCCCTGCTCATCGCCTCCAGAAAGCTGCGCCACTACTTCCAGGGCCACCCTGTCACGGTGGTCACATCATTCCCTCTGGAGCAAATCCTGCGCAACCCCAACGCCACTGATCGCGTAGCAGGGTGGAACATCGAGCTGCAGCCTTTCAACTTGCGTTTTGACACCACAAGGGTCATCAAAGGAAGAGCACTGGCAGATTTTGTCGCCGAATGGACAGACCCAACTCCTGAAGAGCCTCCTGAAGCAGAAACTATACCGCCTGGAGATACAATGCCAAGCCACTGGACCATGCACTTCGATGGAGCTTTCTCCTGCCGCAACGGAGGCGCTGGCGTTGTCCTGACCTCACCTAAAGGCGACAAGCTCCACTATGCCATCCAGTTGTGTTTCACGATGGACAAGATCTCCAACAACATCGCTGAATATGAAGGCCTCCTCGCCGGGCTCAGAGCTGCCATTGCCCTCGGTGTCAAGCACCTACTCATCAAAGGCGACTCCCAGCTCCTGGTCAACTTCTCCAACAAGAGCTACACCCCTAAAGACAGCCATATGGCTGCCTACCTTGAAGAGGTCCGCAAGCTCGAGAAGCACTTCAGGGGCATGGAGCTCATGCACATCCCGCGCAAGGAGAACCAGGAAGCAGATGACATCGCCAAGCGCGCATCGCGAAGGGAGGCCCAGCCCGCAGGTGTCTTTGAAGAGAGGCTCTCCAAGGCGTCCATAAAGCAGCCGCTGCAAGCACCAGCTACAAGCACAGACGAAGTACTCCCACCACCTCCCACAGGTGGCGCACCCAACTGTGGCCCATCCTCAGGGGAGCGTCTGATGCTAACCATGGTGCACCAAGAAACAGGCTGGGTTGACGAGCTCAAGGACTACTTGCTAAAAGGAGTCCTTCCCGAGGAAGACGCAGAGGCAGAACGAGTCGCTCGACAAGCGAAATCCTATTACATCCTTGAGGGAGACCTATACCGCAAGCGCCCAAATGGCATTGCCCTCAAGTGTGTGCCTCCTGAGGAAGGACGCATGCTCCTCAGGGACATACACAGTGGAGAGTGCGGCCACCATTCCTGCGCGCGCACCCTCGCTGGCAAGGTCTTCAGGAGCGGTTTCTACTGGCCTCAAGTGCTTCAAGATGCCGTCACCATCGTTCAGTCTTGCGATGCATGCCAGTTCCACGCCAAGCAAGTCCATCAGCCTGCACTGGGACTCCAGACCATCCCGCTCTCCTGGCCGTTCGCGGTCTGGGGGCTGGACATCTTGGGACCCTTCCCGAGATCGCAAGGGGGCTACCGCTTCCTCTTCGTGGCTGTTGACAAGTTCACCAAATGGGCAGAGGTTGAAGCGGTGCGCACCATCCCAGCCAGGGCAGCCGTGAAGTTCATCAGAGGCCTGGTCTGCCGCTTTGGTGTGCCAAACCGCATCATCACCGACAATGGCTCACAGTTCACCAGCGGCATCTTCAGGGCTTACTGCGAGAGCCTCGGCACCAAGCTCTGTTTCGCCTCGGTAGCTCACCCACAGAGCAATGGTCAAGCCGAGCGAGCAAATGCTGAGGTCCTCAAGGGCCTCAAGACGAGAAGTTTCAACCGCCTCAAGGGCTATGGCAAGGGCTGGATCGATGAGCTCCCCTCCGTGCTCTGGTCCATCCGCACGAACCCTACAAAGCCCACTGGTGAGACGCCATTCGCCCTGGTGTATGGAGCCGAAGCAGTCCTCCCCACAGAGATCAAGCACGGGTCCGCAAGGGTCCTTGCCTTCAATGAGGACAATCAAGAAGACCTCCACAACGACGACCTGCTGTTCCTCGACGGGTTGCGCCGCCGAGCCGCCCTCAGAGCGGCAAAGTACCAGCAAGACCTGCGACGCTACCACAGCCGCCACATACGTCCGCGCACTCTCGAGACAGGCGACCTTGTCCTCAGGAGGATCCTCTCCAGGGAAGGTCTCCACAAGCTCTCGCCCATGTGGGAAGGCCCCTACAGGGTCGCGCATGTCGCCAGACCTGGCGCGGTGCGCCTCGAGACGGAGGACGGCATCCCGGTCAAGAACCCTTGGAACATCGCGCATCTACGCAAGTTCTACCCGTGATCTCTATCACACCAGGCATTTTTTGTCTCTAGAGGAAAGCGCACAGCTTCACCTCCAAGCTTCACAAAAGCTTCTCTCTCTGAGGGCCAGTCCCTCTGAGCTCTTCCTGTAACGTGCCGCCGCAGGCCGTGAAGAGTCTCAGCCACTGAATGTGGTCCCCATGCCTCGACATGGAAACTTTATCTTGGCAAGCCCAAGTGTAACGAACCAATTCGTTTCCTAGTGAAACATTGCGCTGCGGCGCCGCTATGTAATATTTTGGGGGTGAGTTTTAGTTCTCATTACTCTGTGTTTTCATTCGCGCTCATATCTTTCCCCTTGCGCACCTCGCGAGCGGGGGCTGAGTACGGTGACTGTGCCTCGGGAGCATCCCAGCAGCACCGCAAAATCCAAAAGGATCCGAGCTCTAACACGTGAGCACGCTCTCACGCCTGTTACCTCACCAAAGAGCTCTGGCCCAGGGGCTTGCTCCCAAACCTGCCACCTCACCTAAGGACCTTTGGTACTTACTCTCCTCGCGAGGCACCCATGAGGAAACCTATAAGCGCGCATGAGTTTCTCTACCATGTTTTGCTTTGGTTCCGCCTCTAACCTACACAGGGAACAAGAGTCCCCCCAAGGCTCGTGGAGTCACGCTCCAGACCCAAAGAGGGAAGCACACCTTCAGGGAAATCAACGCCCTCCACGAGGCCAGAACCTCGCTAAGCTAAGTCCTGCGCTTACACCTCAGGCGTTGTGTTTTTCCTCTCACGAGCAACTTCCGTCCCTCGGGCGGGTATTTTCTCCTTCGCATTTCATGGACTGCTTGAGCGTCAAAGGGGAGCCCTCGAGCATCGCGACTCGAGAGCTCTTACCTCTCTAAGCCTTAAACACCCCCCGGCCTTGCTGAGTCATTGCTCTGGCATACCGTAGTGGCGGAGTCATAGCGCTAAGAGACGGGTCCTGACGACGTAAAGCGAAAAAGGCATGGAATAGGGATAAAATGCCCGTCGAGGGGCACACACATTGCAGCACAATAAAGTGTTTTACAGACCATCACAAATGAAACAAAGTCTTTAAACAAAGATAACTTGCGCCTCAGGCGCGACTTGTGGCAGGAGCAGCTTAAGCAGAAGTCTTGGCGGCCTCATCCTCCTCAGCGTCATCTTCCTCCGCGCCTTCCTCCTCGACGTCTTCCTCCTCGCCAGAGGCCGGCTCTTCAGCGACCCTCTTGAAGCGGTTGACATAGTCGTTGATCTCCTCCCGCAGCGAGTTGAAGAGGCGCGTCTCGATCTGAGCATCCCCATGGGCTCGGTCACGGACTCGAAGTCGAAGCATGGATATAGGCGCTTGAGGTTGACGAAGACGCGCTCGACCGCCACCAGCAGGAGCTTGCGGCACTCCTCGTCGACAACATCGTCGAGTTCCGCCACAGGGCCCTCAAGGACGGAGAAGAGCTGGTCGAAGTAGGTCAGATACGTGGCGACGTCGGCGTTCCCGTGGACGGGGACGGCAGGAGCATCCACCCCCAGCTTCGCAGCAAGAGCGTTCCCGCGCGTCACCAAAGATCGGAACATACGCTCCCGCTGCTGCGTCAAGACCCGTGCCGCCACCGCGCTCTGCTCAGCCTCCTCGACCCTCTCCACAACAGGGGCCACCTGCGCATTCAACTCCTGCATGTCTGCCATCAGGGCTGTGAGGTCCTGCTCCGAGCGCTCGAGGGCCTGTTCCGTGCGGAGATTAGCGTCCTTGGCGCGCTTCAGCGAGGATTTCAAGTTGGCGTTCCACTCCTCCAGCTGGCGAATGCGCTTGCCGAGCTCTCTGCGCTTTTTCTGGAAGCCGTCCTCCTGCTTCTTGAACTTCCCAGCATACTCCCGGGAGACGGCCTGTGTGACAGCAGTGCGGTACTCTTTTTGCTTGGTGAGGGCCTCCGCCTCCGCCTCCTTTTTCTTCTCGGCAAGCTTTGGTTGGCCTTCTCCACAAGCTCCCGGTGCCGCTCCACCTCCTTGTCGTGCTTGCCCATGGCCTCAGCCAAGCTGCTCTCGCGGGACTCCAAGGCCTCACGTTCTCTGTTCATGTCTGTTTCCGCCTGCTCCAGTTTCTCCTCACGCTTGAGCACCTCAGCTTCGCGTGTCGTCATGGCCTGCTCGCGAGCCTCCAGCGACAGACGATGCTGCTCCAGAGACTTCCTCACCACCTCAGCTTCAGCAATTATCTTCTCCTCGCGGCTGGCCAGCTCCTTGCGCTGGTCGGCGAGGGAGGTCTCGATAGCCGCTCGGTCGAGGCTGCAGCCTGGCGCTCCGCCACAGCCGCCTCCCGATCCTCTGCAGCCGCCTTGCGTTCCGCCTGGACCGGCGCCAAGGCCCTTGCGCCTCGCGCTCCGCGTTCTCGCGGATCTCCTGGGCCTGCCGCGTCGCCTCGTCGCGCTGCGCCTGAAGGCTTGGTCGTCAGGGCCACTCCGCCGCCTGACTTCGAAGAAGCGGGCCCAGTCAGCAGCAAGGGCGTCGTACCTCCTGCCAAGCTCCGCCTCCTCAAGGGCAAGTTGGGTTCTAGCCCGTCTAGGGTGCCCCTCACCAAACGGAGGGCAGCTTGGCGGCACGCGCTGCTCCGGCTCCGGTCGCTCAAGACCAAGGCCCAAGAGCCCTCACGTGGCGCAGCGTCCTCCACCCCAGCGCCAGCCTCTGGTGCTGAAAGCACAGTGCTTGGACCAGGGTCAACACGGGGCCCAGGAGCGGGCCCCCACCGTCTTGTGCGTCGTTGTTCTCCACGACACCTCCTCGTGGGCCTCGGGGGCTGGCGAGGGAGGCCTAGCCACCAGTGGCTCAACCGCAGCCTCGCCTGCTGCGGCCTCAGAAGAAGTGGCCTCCCCCTCAGGCTCGGAATTTGGAGGGGGCGGCGGAGGAGTTCCCTCCTCCATCTCGGCGTCGGCGCCTCCCGGCGCCTGTGTGCTGGTCCCCGCCGTCTCCACGGCGGGTGTCTCTGGGGGCTCCAGTGGAGCATCAGGGCGCGGCGGCGACGGAGCCTTCACCACCTCCTCAATCTGACTCTCGGCAGGAGGTGGCGAGGCAGTTGCTTCTTCAAGGGGCGTCTCCCCCACAGGCCTCATGGCCTCGTCAACAGCCGGCCCGTGGTGACTGTCACCACGGGCTCCTCAGTCTCTTCTCAAGGGGCGCCGTAGGCCCCTCAACAACGGGCGTAGCGCCGCGCCGCACGTCCGCAGCCTTGCGGAGTCGGCGGCGCTTCGCATGAACCAGACCCCTGATAATCAAGACAGTGAGATCCTCGAGAAAGGCAAGAACTCTCGATAAGCAAGAACAAGTCAAGAAGAAACAGTACTCACCCAGATGGCTTGGCGCGGGTGTCCACCCACACCTTGTTGGCAGAGCGCCACAGGCCTGATGAGGCTCCAGCGCTGGGCTCCTCAGGGGCCGCCTCAGCTTTCCTCTTAAGAGGAGTGCTCTCCAGGCTTCTGGCGGCCCTGTCGTGGATGGCCTTGGTGCGGGGCTCGCACCGCTTTGCCGCGGCCTCCGGGCCGCTATCGTCTCCGTCTTCGTCTTCTTCTTCTGTGGCCCGTCGTGACGGGGCCACCACAAAATCCTCGTCCACATCGGACGATATCTCCAGGATCTCCTCCTCAGGGGCCGCCTGCTTTGAAGAGCTCGCCTCCCCTGACGAGGGGTTGACTCCTCCTGTGGCGGCGTCAGCTTCGGCGTCTGAAGCAGCAGAGGACTCGCCAAACAAGTCTTCCTCCACCACAGGCGCCGCAGCCCCCTTCGCCTCTTCTCCCTCCAAGCCCTCTGGCGTGAACGTCGGCATCATCTCCAGAACTGCGAGGCGCTTCTTTGGAGTGAGCTGGTGGAGGGGCCTCAGGTGCTCAGTGCCCGGAACAGGGATCTCCGGGGCGATGAAGAGCGTGCCTAAGATGGAGGCGACGTCGTCTGGCGCGTGGGCGCTGAGGTGCAAGCGCATTGGATCTGCCGGGCCGGAGTACATCCACACCGGCTTCGTGTGCGCCTGGAGGGGAGCGATGCGCCGCCTCACGAAGTCCTCAGCGACCATCTGCCCCGTGAGGCCAGCCTCGCGGACGAGCTTCATGCGCGAGACCAAGTGGGCAATCTTCTGGTGCTGGAACTTCTCGCTGGACCAATTTGAGTTCTTCAGCGGCGGCGCCTCAGGCTCATCGAAGAAGGCATTCCGCTCCTTGGCGTCGACGAGAACCCACTTCTGGCGGAAGTCCTCCACCTTCTTCGTCACCCTCGTAACGGCCTTGTCGCCATCCCACGACATGGGGATGTAGACGGCGCCCATCCCGTCTGCGATGCGGAAGGACACGCACCCAGACCGCTCGCCGGCGCCGTGTTGCGGAGCGCGTAGAAGCTCCGGAAGAAGGCCACGGAAGGCATCACTCCCAGATACGCCTCGCAGAGATAGGCGAAGATGGCGAGAATCAGGATGGAGTTCGGGTGGAGGTGCAGGAGCTGGATCTGATAGAAAGCCAGCACCTCCGCAAGGAAGGGAGAGAACGGCGGCACCAAGCCGGCGAACAGCGTGTGGACGAAAATGGGATACCACCCCGCCGCCAGCTTGCCGAAGCGCGCCGCCTTGACGCCGCTGGCGCCATGCTCATTATTCCTCCCGGCGACGAGGACCTTCAGCCTATCCAGCGCCTCCGCTGTGGAGACGCGAGTGCCGATGAGAGCCGGCGCAAGCTCCTCCTCCCGCTGCGCTTCAGCGGAGGCCTCCACCACCGCCTTGCCTTCTTGGGGCCCATGGCTCGCGAAGGAAGGGCGGCGGAAAAGCTCGGAGAAGAACGGAAATCGCCGGAGCAGTGGAGCACCGGAGGTGTATGCAAGAAGGAAAGGGCGTAAATGCAGCGTAACTGCTGCCGAACAGCCGCGGCAGCCTTTATATCACCTCAGGGCGGTTTCCGAGGCGTCGTGGGTCCCGCCACGACGCCCACCTCCTCCGGAGAAGCCGAGACGCACCAACCGCTCGCCACGTGTCTCGGGCCGGCCGGACACTTTGGGCCCATGACGCTTCGCCTGCGCCCCCTGGACCGCGTCGTGCCCGTCATGGGCCCGGGGGCTACTGTCAGCCCAGTAAGAACCAGGGTGTACTGGGCCAGGCCTCTATAACCCTCAACACTCGGCGAGTGAATCTCGCTAAGGACCAGGTCTGCAAGCCTGGGGAGCCCGCGGGGCAGAATCGCCTCGCGGAGGCCTGAGGAGGCAGCTAGGCCTGTGGAGCCTCTACTCCGCTGCCCCTCTCCAAGGAAGCTTTCCCTGAAGGGAAGTCAACGCAGAATCCTCCACAGGGCGTTCCCGCCCACGCGAGGGTTCCTTCACTGTAAAGCAAGCTCTGCGGAGCGCACATGGCTTCCGCAGCGGCCGCAGAGTGACCGCGCCTCTGCGCAGGGTGACGACGGAGCTACAGTCCCACTTTGGTGATAAAGGAGTCAACAAAGCAGGGGCAACGGCGCAGACCACCAAGCTTTCCTCTTTGGTGATAAGGGAGCAGGCCGGCGCTACGCGCCAAACGCGACGTCACCGTGGGGACTCCCCCGCTCCTCTGCGGCAGCAGCTGGCCGTCCTGGATGGACGGCGGCCTCTCTGCTGCGGCCTCAGCTTTTGTGCCCATGGACCGCGCTCATGGACGCCCAAGCAGCGGTGCACCGTGCTCCCGACCGTTGTCGCCATGTGGTAGCCCCTCCGCTGCACAAGGACAGGGAGGAGGCCCGGGGCGCTATAAAAGGAGCTGGTGCACCACCCTAAGAGGGATCGAACACATTTTACTCCTAGTCTAGCTACTTGCGCGCAAGGGAGAAGAAGACAGTAGTTTCCCTCCCCTTGTACACGCCATTGCCATAATGTGCCCTCGGCAAGCACGCTGTACTGTAACCTCTACAAGCAGCAATACAGACAGGCAGGACGTAGCGGTTTTACCTCCACAAGAGGGCCGTGAACCTGGGTACGCGCCGTGTCTCTCTCTGCCGTGATGTCCCTCCTCAGGCACGACGAGCAGCGTCGCCGCGCCGGATGAGGGTTGATTGACGTCGTGTTCAGCCCCTTACACGAACTCTCTTCGCGAGTGTGACTGCCCCTGTTTCGTGGGAGTCATTCTCCGACACTCCGCAACCTTTTGGCTGCCGGAGAAGGCGCCGGTGACGAGCAGTGAGCTGCTGCGCTCGTCGGAGCCGACGGCGTAGGGTTCATTTCGTGGGGATTCTGGATTTGTTTTTTTAGTGGAGGCCGAACTGGATATGCTGAGTTTTTTTGTTGGGCCAGCATTTTTCGACCTTATTGGGCCAGGGCCCATCTACGGGGAGGCATAGATCGAGCACCAGTATGTGGTCATCATTTTAGCACCAGTATGAAACGTTTTTAGCCTTTGGATCAACGGAAATAGATGGCTGTGATTCATTTGGGGTACCGTAAAAGGGCTCGTAATGAGAGATGCAGAAAAGCGAAGTAAGAGTGCCCTATGGGTATTTGAACTTGCCCCCTGCCCTTTATGGAGATAAAAAGAAATATGAATTTCTCCATTCATTGAACCCCTAGTTTGGAACTGACCGGGCACCATTCCGCAGATTCTGCCTTGAGCCCTTGACAGGGCCGTGCTCTGACGATTTGACCAATTGAATTACACTCCCTGCGGGTGTATGACATACCTATTCTTAAATAGAAAGATTCGATTCGTCTATCTTACTCTTAAGAAATAGACGAAGACCCTTTGTATTGCTTGAGGTCAGCCAGCGTCGCCCCTTGTTCCTGCCATCGAGATTACTAGCAGTAGAAAACAGTTCAATATTCAAGCTCAGAATTTTGCTAGAAATGTAGTTAATGGTAACGCTGGACTCAGTATGGTTGGTTTGTAGCTCATAATTTTTAGAGGTTTCCCCTAAAAAATTCCAGCACAACACGCTTTGTCATATACGGTTGTCCAGTGCCGGCTTAACGCGACCTGGTAGCGTCAATGCGATAAGCCGGTAACCACATGGCAAAATCTTAGTTTGGATGGATGTCGTATGAATTATGAAATGAAACATAGTGTTCTGCTGGTAACGATCAATGCACGGAGATTCGTAAGTGCCAGCATCTGTACTTTCCCTAAACTGTGTCGAATCCTACTAGGTTGGTTTGTATGAAATGTTTTGCAAAAATAGATGCGGCACTATGTTAAGAGTACAAACCACATGGCTAACTCCAGGCATGTTTGAAATTTCTCTTACAGTATAATTTTGCGTTACCTTCGGACATGGTTTTAAATTCTTCTGTGCCCGTAGAAGATATCGATCCAACTGTTTTTTTAATTCTTCTCTGCCCGTAGAAGCGACAGTTACACCGGCGGCAGGCAAGAATGCATCGTCGGTCTATCTGTTATTCCAAAGTTTGTGGTATGAAATTCCCTGTCGCCATCGTCTTTTCATCGTTCTCGTTCTCATCTTTTTCTTGTTAGATACGCCGTTCTTCTATCTTTCCATTGTCGACCCGTAGAACTCCTCGCTTCCCACGACACGCTGCACAAGTTCTTCTTAACTACTGTCCGACTAACTAAAGCAATCGCTCACTCGTTTGTTATCACTTCGCGCCGGCATTTCTGCAAAACTCGGCAGAAATGGCCATGGCGATGCCGATGCCGATGCCGCCACCGCCACCGCGGTACTACTGGTACATGCCTCCGATGGACATGCCGATGCCGATGCCAGAGATGCACGCGGCCTTCTACTGGGGCCACCGGGCGCAGGTGCTCTTCCACAACTGGCCGGGAGACCACAGCGACGTCGGCATGTACATCCTCTGCCTCCTCGTCGTCTTCGTGCTCGCGGCGCTCGTGGAGGCTCTATCCGCGGCGTCCAAGGGATCTCCAGCCGCCGGCCGGCCGCGGTGCTGGCGATCACGGGGATCCACGCCGTGAAGATGGTGCTCGCGTACGTGGTGATGCTGGCCGTCATGTCGTTCAACGTCGGCGTCCTCCTCGCCGCCGTCGCTGGACACGCGATTGGCTACCTCCTCGCGCGGACCGGGCTGTTTCGCCGTCGCGCCACTAGTGGTGGTGAGGAGGATCCGCCACGGGACGGTGCGCTCGCTGCCTCGAAGGCTGAGCCCAGACCTTAAGTTTGCATGTTAATTAGAGAGTTAATAGCAAAAACATACCACTTTTCTAGCCAAATTTACCGATTGGTACCTGTCGGTGTCGCAATCGCATTTTGGTACCACATTTTGCCGAAGTTTTCGCATTTTGCCCAAATCACTCGCTGATTCGATTTAGACAGCATATCTGACATGGCGGCCCCACCTGTCAGTGCAATAATAGCAAAAATATCGAGAAAAAAATAAAAAAATTGAGAAAAGAAATTCTTTGGTGAGGCCACTTGTCAGCCTAATAAAAATAAAATCTAAAGAAAAAAAGGAAAAAATAAAAGTCAACTCGCCGTCGCGTCAGCCTCCTTGCCATGGCTGCGCCCGGCCGCGCCCGCCCTTGCCGTGGCCGTGCCGGCGGCGCCCGTGCCCGGCTCACCCGTGGCCGAGGTCGCCCTCGCCGGCCACGCCCTTGCCCAGCTCGCCGGGGGCCGAGGTCGGCCGCGCCCTTGCCCAGCTCACCCATGGCCGAGGTCGCCCTCGCCGGCCGCGTCCGGCCTCGCCCGCGCCCGGCTCACCCGTGGCCGAGGTCGCCCTCGCCGGCCGCGCCCTTGCCCAGCTCGCCCGTGGCCGAGGTCGGCCGCGCCCGGCCTCGCCCGCGCCCGGCACGCCACCAGCGCCGCCGTCTTCGCGCCCCCCGCGTCGTTCCCGTTCTTGGGGCCACGCTCCGGCGCGGCGGCGAGGAGAACACCGCGGTGGCGAGCAGGGGCAGAGGCGGCGGCGAGCGGTGCTCGCCGACGTCCGGTGGCGGCGGTCTGTGTGGAAGAAGAGGAGAGTGCGGCGGTGATATGTGGGGGATTTTTCTTTATTTTCAGTTTTTTATTTTCTCAGTTTTTTATTTTTTAATTGAAAAGTGGGGCCCACTTTTAATTGTTAATTTCTCCGAGGGGGCCACGTCAGCCTGACAAGTGGGCCATCCCTGTCAGAAACGCTGTCTAAATCGCATTAGACACCGATTTGGGTATTCTGAGAAAACTTCGGCAAAATGTGGTACCAAAATGCGATTGCGACACCGACTGGTACCAATCGGTAAATTTGGCTACAAAAGTGGTATGTTTACGCTATTAACTCTTAATTAGATGCTCAAAATTGTTATTGTTCGAAAGTCGATCGGGGGAATGCTGAAAATTAATTACTTCTCGTTTACTATTCTTTTCGATGAAAATGCTCGTGTAATTCACGGATGATAATAGCCAAGATGCTTTGAATTTGGTTGTTGTTTTACGAGCTCGGCTGGGCGTGTTGTTTAATTTTTTTGTAGGTTTCAGCAACTTTAAAAGGAGTGGTTTTAACCGAAAAATGACTTGGCCTTTTTCGTTCTTCAATAATTCAGGTGAGAAATAGCCACCGGAATTTACATCATTTTTTAGTTTACCGTAAACCTTTTTTTTTGCTAGAAGGATCCTGATCTATTATAGAAGTCCAGAAGAAGAACAAAACAGCTCATACGTAATAAAAATTACATTGAGACCCTTGGACCACTTAACGACCACTAACGGCGCTGGAGCGCCGTTGTTGCCTATCTCTGACCGGAGATGGCATGGCGTTGTTGATGACAACCAGGAAGCCTTCGGGTACGTGGAACAATGTCTCAGAGGCAAAGTCGTCACCATTGTACCCTTAAATTGATCCGAATTCCTGCCCTGCTCAACGCCATCGATGATATTGTCGCTACTGAGGGACGAAGAGGCGAGTATACCTTATTCTTGTCCCGCACAGCGCTGCCATAGCCACCATAATGTCGTTGTCGGTTGACCAAACTAACTTTAGTGACCAAAGTACGGCGCCACGCGTAGGTACGGGGTCTCCACCCCCTCCTGCCGCCAAAGCGGCAAGCAAAGGAGGCAGGTACCCATCGATTCATGGTCAAAAACATCGGAGAAGGGCCAAATGGTGGCAGCTAGCTCGCCACCTTTGTTAGTCTCTTTTGTTTCCGCTTAACTGATACTTTGGCTCTGTCTTCGATTTTCATTGAACATATATCTAATACATGAACGAGGCAACACAACAGTGTTTGGTTTTCTGTATTCAGAGGAATCCACATTATCTGAAAGCAATATAGTTTGGAATATTTCGAATTGTTCACCAACAGTAAAATAGTATAGTTTTGAAGTTGTAATATTTCAAAAACTGAGACATTTACGCTAATATGGAAAGAGGTCTGGACCCCCTTTTTCAAAAACTGCAGTTTTATGAAAGTTGTATTAACCCTTGCCAGGTATTGAAATACAATGGGTTTTTTTTTTTTTACAAAAATCAAGCTGCCAAACAAAAGTGGCGCATGTAACATGTGCATTCGAGAGAAGGGACCAGATCAGCAAGTGCAAGTAAATGGAACACAAAGATATTGGTGACGAATTTGAAACCTAAGGGAATTGGAAATGACAATTATTGATCTAAGCTGGTACAAGAATAACTGTACAACTAAGATACCAACAATTATGTTAGCTAGTTTTCTACTCACTCCGACGTGAGGCTAGTTACAGTGGAAAATATCATACACTAGTATCATGAATACGATACTAGTCTATATTATTACTTTCGTATTAAGAGCAAGGTGAGGTAGGTTGTAGACTCATTTCGTCTTAAAATGTGTGATGTTACGATATCTATCTATGATAACACTATTATCTCTCTCATCATTAATTATCAACATGACATGTATAATCTGATTTACAGGTGATGCGATCATCAATATGATGGACTTGCATAACTCAAAAGTTATAGGTTTAGAAAATATAATATCTAAAGTATAAGAATCAACGACGTATTCTAATTTTTGGATGTTTTGAATCAATTTTTTCGAACCATGCATGAGCGTTGCATGTATTAATAAAGAAGAAGGAGAAAGGCTCGACGAGCAAAAGTTTACAGAGATGCTGGGAACCAGCCAAAGAAAGAAGAGCGCCCTAGCTAGACAACAAAGTAGAACGACCTGACTACTTCCAAACAACTGAGAAAGAAAGACTGCCTGAAACTACATAAAAAACACACACCAAGCGAGAGCTACAACGACCATACAAAGGCTAGGTATAGAATTTCAGTCTTCGGTAACATGCATGCGACCCTTGCTCGCCAAGTTCCATTGCCATCCTTCGTTCTTTATCTGCTCAAAGAGAACGTTGATCGGCATACAAGTCTTCTCGAAAACTCTGTTATTTCTTTCAGTCCAAAGAGTCCATGTCGTTAGCATTAGGAGGGAGTCCAGCCTTCTTCGCTTCTTTCCTGTATCTCTGCTTCTTGCTTCTTGCCACCACTTCTGCAAAGAATCACTGGTAGTAGGAACCAGCGTAGGCAAGTTTGCCCAAGTCAGTACTTTGCTCCAGATGATGTTGCTTATGGCGCAACCGAGGAAAAGGTGATGGGCGTCTTCGTCCGTGGTGTTACAGAAGGTGCATTTATCGTTGTGCGGTAGGCCTCTTTTTGCAAGTCGATCCGCGGTCCAAATTCTACGGCGAATAAACAGCCACGCGGCTAACTTGCATCTCAGAGGGGCCCAAGAACCCAAAATTGCGGAGGCCAGATCACTTTGCGTTTTTGCCGCATAATGCGCTTGGTAGACAGTTCTTTTTGTGAACTTTCTTTTAGCCTCCCATGATCAGCTCCATTCGTCTTCTTCGTGTGGCAAGAGCTGAACCGAACTACACCCCTCCTAGATCTTTAGGATTTGTAAAAGCATGTCGATGTTGATCGGTTTCTTGATGTCCTCGATCCATCTTTCGTGGGCTAAAGCTTGGGCCACGGTTCTACGAGCTTTTGTTTCGGGTTTATGATTGAAAAAAATTCATGAGCAATTTCTTCTATTGTCTTTCCATTTAACCATTTGTCCGTCCAAAAATCCGTTCTTCTCCGTTTCCAATTCTCACTCTCGCCGCGGCGTTAAAGATGCTCCTGGTTTGAGCATTTGTAGGACCGACAAGAGTTGCCCATGCTTTCTTCTCCTCAGCTCGAAGCCACCAAGCCCAGCGAGCGTTGAAAGCATTGTTCATCACTTAGAAATCAAGGATGCCAAGTCTTCAATTTGCCTTTGGTTGGCATATACCGTCTGCCATTTGACAAGACATTTACATCCTTAAACCGAATCAGTGCCTTTCCATAAGAATGCTCTTCGAATCTTATCGATAGCTTTGAGGGGATCCAAAGACCAGGAGGTGAAAAATTGCCATGGCGCTCGGAACGGATTGAACCAGTATGAGCCGGCCTCGCTCAGAACGAACGGATTAAATCAATTTCTTAAAATAAATTGGTAATCAGGCATAAAGTAGTGATTTAAGCAAAGAGAAGCTCGTGATTTTTTCTGACGATAGGTCAGAGTTGTCCGAAATGTCTCGGCGTAGACCCGGTGTAGTTAGAGCAACTCTAGCAGATACCGAATAAGGCCCCATCCCGGAAAATAACTGCTTTTTTCCGGGTCCGAGGCAAAATTTCGGACAGAACAGATGCGGGATAAGCCCCCCTACCGGAATTTTGTTTAGGGGGAGCAGGATATTTTGACCCCGGTGCCGAACTGCTTCGGTTTTGGTGGTCTCATTTCCGCATCCCGCACTCTTGGCGTGAACCTTCCCGCCCGGAACTTTCAGCTCGGGTACCTGCCCGAGATTGGCGCCGCCGCCGCCGATTCCGCCGCCCCACCGCCGATTCGCCTCGTCCGGCGCCGCCCCGCCGCCGATTCGCCTCCGATGGATCCTCCCCAACCTCCCCGCTGGCTTGGTCCCTCCGCCGGGCCGAAGGGCACAACCCGCGCATCCGGTGGCCGGTGTCTCCGTCGCCGCACCAGTTCCGGCCGTCGCCGGGAAGAAACGGCCGCAGACGCTCGGAGTGGCCCGTCCGACCGCGGCCGCACCCTTCTCCCGCCGCGGCGCACTCTCTTCCCCCCGCGGCGCACCCTCCTCCCACCGTGGTTCACTCGAGGAAGCCGAAGTCCCAAGCCAGCGGTCCGAAGGCGAAGAAGGCCAAGACTCCGGCGGGACGTGGCCGTGCTCCTCACGGATCCGGTGCCTCATGCGCCGCCCCATCCACATCACAAGCCGGGAGCTCACAAGGCAAGAGATCATGTTTCGAAGGAGACAAGAGCTACATGAGCTCATGATGGGTTATGGTACTCCGGCATCTTATGGTGGTGGTGGTGATGGTGCTTTGGCCAATGGTGGTGGTGGTGATCTTGGAGGTGGTGGTCGTGGGTATGTTGGAGGAGGTGGTGGTGGTGATCTTGGAGGTGGTGGAGGTTGTGGTAGTGATCTTGGTGGTGTTGGAGGTGGTGGTGGTGATCTTGGAGGTGGTGGTGGTGGGTTTTCTCAAGTTTCGGATGTGTTGGACATTGATGCTTGATTGATCATCAAGTTGATTGATTGCGCATTCTTTTGGATAGATTTATTGCTATGTACTTGCGCATGATTTTGATTGTGTAGTAGTTTGATGTAATAGACCTAATTCGATGATGAGACATGTTAAAACTTGTATTTGATCCAGTGACAAACAATATTAAAACTTCTATTTCGTTTGATAAAACCTGAAAAAAATTATCTGCTACCGGTACCGGTACGCTGTGCGGAACAGATACGGTAAACTCATTTCCGGTACGAGTTTACCGGATCTGATCTGCCGCGGGCCGCGCGGCACCGGATAACATTATTCCGCTCAACCGGATACTTTTTATCCGGTATGGCGATATCCGGTATCTGCTAGAGTTGCTCTTAAAACCACAGTTTTGATGTAAGAGATAACTGCACCAGCGGTCCCAATTCTTTTCCCGCACCTTCACTTTAGTCCTTATTCTTTAAAATTGCACGTTTAGGTCCCAATTGTTTCGAAAGTGTGTCACGCGAGGTCCTAAACTCGTCTGACCACCGTTGACCGCTGCCACATCGGCTGGTGGTTGGGATTTATGCAAATGAACCCTTATAAGTAGGTGTCTTCTATTTCCCCAGCCCCCAGTTCTTCTCCCCACCTCTCTGCTCTCTCCCGACTGCTGGGAAGTGTGCGAGGAGGAATTTGCCGCGCCGACGCCGACGCGGGAGTAGGCGGCGAGGGGCTGGTCGGAGCTGCCACGCGACGCGCTCTGTTGTCCATGCTCCATAGGCTGGACGCGCTCGAGCTCTCGTGTGGCGCTGCGAGCTTGGGCGGAGCTGAGCGCGTGCGTGCAGCCGCCGTGCCCGTTGGCCGTACCTCCACCGTGCGCAGCCGATTCTCGGGCGCGCCACTGCAGAGCACGTAAAGGGCCGTGGCGGCGTCCTGGTTCCCGCACGGAGCTAGGGTAGGCGGAACAACGCTCCGTTCTCCGGACTCAGTGGCGGTGCCCCATCCCGCCTGCCTCGCCCTCGCCGGACTCTCCCTCCTCGAGGAGATGTACAACGGGGAGCCTGCAATCGCGAGAGATACAGCCGGAGCGGGCAGAGAAACTTCCTACGCGTGAGCGACCGTGGTGACGTCATCCCGACGCGGCTGCCATGGCCGTCCAAGGTCTCCTTCTATGCGGTCGCTGAGTCGCTCCCGGCCTCCGCTGGTGCCCTGGACCACCTCCCCGAGCTGGTAGGCGGCGAAGCTGGCCGGGCAGCGGAGCAGCGCCGGCGCCGGCCTCCCGTGCCTCCCCTGCGTGTACATCGCGTGTACATGGAGTGAGGCGATTTGGGGAGAGAGGGTCAGAGAATGGCCTCACCTAACAGGATCGATTTGCAAAAAAAAATTGGGATAAAGGACTAGCAATTAGAAGAACTAAAACCTGAAGGGGCTATTGGCAAAATTTCACCTCCGTCCGTTGAGCCTACGGACCCCACCAGCCGACGTGGCAGCGGTCAACGGTGGTCATACGATTTTAGGAACTCGCGTGACACACTTTCGAAATAATTGGGAGCTAAACGTGCAATTTTAAAGAATAGGTACCAAAGTGAAGGCGCGGGAAAAGAATTGGGACCGCTGATGCAATTATCTCTCGATGTAACCACGGTACTTGTCAAAACCCCCAAACCGTTGCTCGTCGAATATAATGGCCGCCGCCGCCGCCACGCCCACCGCTGTCGCTGCTGCCGCCGCCGGCATATCCGCCATATCCTCTGCTTCCGACTCCGACTCCGAATCCGGCGATCTCCAACTCCTCCTCCCAAACTTCCTCCCCGCTTCAACCGCCGCCGCCTCCGCACCCGAGGCGCAGCTCCACCAGTTCCACATCCCTGCGCTCCCGTCCCCCGTCACCATCCGCACCATCCCTTCCCTCGGTCTCACCTTCCAGCTTTGGCCCTCCGCCACCACGCTCCTACGCTTCCTCCCGGCCTCCCCGCATCTCCTCCCGCGTTCCCCTACCTCACACTGCCCACTCAGCATTCTCGAGCTCGGCTCCGGGACCGGCGCCGCGGGCCTCGCCCTGGCCGCCGCCCTCCCAGCACACACCGTCCTCTCCGATTTGCCCGCCGCGCTCTCCAATCTCCTCCACAACGCCTCCCTCAATGCGCCCCTTCTCGACTCCCGCGGTGGTTCCGTCTCCGTCGTCTCGCTCCCCTGGGGCGATGCCGCCGCGATGGAGGCAGTGGTAGCCCCAGCGCCGGCCTTTCGGTTTGACCTCGTTGTGGCGTCGGACGTGGTCTATTACGAGACGTTGGTTGACCCCTTGATAGAGACGCTGCGGTTCTTCGTGAAGGGGGAGGTTGTGTTCTTGATGGCGCACATGAGGAGGTGGAAGCGCACTGATAAGAAGTTCTTCGGGAAAGCAAGGAAGGTGTTCGACATTGAGGTGTTGCACAAGGATCCACCGCCGGAAGGCTGGCGCCATGGTCCGGTGGTCTACCGGTTCACCGCCAAGAAGCATCGTGGAGAGAAGTGAAAAAAGAAGCTGCAAAATGGTAATGGATATCTGCTTCCTTATCGCTTATGCAGCCCATGCTAGTAGATTCTACTGTTAGAGTTAAGCGCGAAAGGTTCCTCACAAACGATGTAATTTTGCAACTGAGGACAAATTTAAACAGAAAATATTGCTTCCGAGTTTGGAACAGTAGAACATTATTCCTCATGGGTGGATGCTGTTCTGCTGGTCCAGTTTATGGTTGATTCGTGGAACATGATCAAATTGTTAGCCTGTTGTTCCGAATTTCATGAAAGCTTATCTGCATCATTCTGGCATGAACACTGTGGTAGTTGACAACTTAACATTTCCCAGACATAACACTGCTTCGCAAGCGAGGGGCATTACAATTTTTGTAGTTTCGGGCATTGGGCATGGCAATTTTTTGGTGTTGAGTCCGACTGTGGTTCCGTACTGTTTACTTCAAGATGATGGACCTCCAGCTAATATCTCAATTATACAGGGACTCTGCGCATTAGGCATGAATATTGACATGTAAAGCTCGTATTTTACTTCACCTCTAAAATTCTTCGGCTTCATCTTTTATCCGGTCTTGCTATTTTCCATTTGAATGATTTATATGTTTACCAGTTCGTTCATTTTTGTTATAGAGTATAGATATATATTCATCACGGTATGTTACACTCGGTACTCCCAACACTTGGATAGTTACGTGTAAAGTCAATTCAAATGGGACACATCTACATCTAGTAGTAACTATAGATAAGCAGGAAAGATATATGTTAAGTGCTGCATGTTCGTTGCATATCTCGTGTGTAGGTTACAATAGTAGGCATTCACCTGATGTTTTCTTGATTTGTATCACCATGTGATGAATATCCATACAAAAGCAAAGTTTTCTTGCCACATCCCGTATATAAATGAACAACAGAACAACTGTCAACACTACTATTAGGAGAACATCATGAATTCACCCAGGATACATTTCAGTGATTATGTTCTATAGGTAGCCAATCTATACACAAGTAACTGAACGAATACTGTTCACAACATCTAGCCAGAGTCAATAACAACATCTCTGCAGTTTAACTTTAGTGCCGTTCTAATACACTTGGCACCAAACAAAAGCAAAATGTTGAAAATATAAAGGAACAAACAGACTTAGTAACCCACCTCTGGCAACCAAAAGAGGGAGGTGAACTAGAAGTATTGGTTGCACTGGACGAGCTTGTCTTTCCATAACCATTGGATATCTCCAGCTCCTGCTCCTTCAGTGTCCCATCAGATGAGGTGTATGAAAACCTGCATAGAGAAATTGGCGGTGCAAAGTACATTGGCACGGGCATCTTTGGGGAAGGCTTGGCAATGGTGCTTCAAACTTCAGTACACTTATGACCTGGCGAATCGAAGGTCGTAGATTGTAATCTGGATGTGCACACCACAGTCCGACAACCATCAAGCACACTACTTCTCTCTCTTGAAATGCGCCATCAAGCCTTCCGTCAACTGCATTAAGAATCTCATTTCTTCCATAGAGATCCCACACCCACTGAACCAATCTGATCTTGTCATCGTTTTCCTTTAGCACAACTGGTCTCCTTCCACATGCAATCTCCAATGCAAGAATCCCGAAGCTGTAGACATCAGATTCTTTGCTTGCTTTGCCAGTGGTGACACACTCTGGAGCCATGTAACCCATTGTCCCAGCTAACACTGTAGTCTGTGAGCCTCGGTCATGGTCGACGAACCGTGCGAGCCCAAAATCACCAAGCTTAGCGTTGAATGCAGAATCAAGCATCACGTTGCTTGGCTTGATGTCACGGTGGACGACGCATTGCTCCCATTCTTCATGGAGGTACAGGAGGGCGGATGCAACGCCAGCAGTGACCTTGAACCTCAGTGGCCATGTTAGCAGGTTACTGTTGTCATAGAGGTGTGTGTCCAGGCTCCTGTTTGGCATGAACTCGTAGACAAGCATGAACTCTCCATGCTCATGACACCAGCCTTCAAGCTGCACAAGGTTCCGATGCCTCAGCCGGCTGATGATCTTGACCTCAGATATATACTCCTTCCTTCCCTGTGTCGACCCTTTTGCAACTCGCTTTATGGCAAGGTCGAGGTTTTGATTCTTCAGAAAGCCCTGGTAGACTGCACCGAATCCTCCCTCTCCAAGCTTCCTCTCCAAAGCAAAATTCTTCGTGGCACCCACAAGTTCATTATACCGGAATCTTCTTGGCCCCCTGCCTTTCTCAAATTCACCATCAATGGACTCATTGTACTCTAGCTTATTTTCTTTCTCCTTTCTTGACCTCCTAGTCCTAAAATGCAGAAGGAACCAAACCAAGCCCATAGAACAGACCACGACACTTGCAGCTGTAGCCAAGCTTATGACCAATACACCTCTCATCTTCTCAGTCTTCATCATCTGCAAGTCCGTAGAATTAAATTCCCAGTAAAGTATCTGATGAAGCTCAACAGATTTACCCGTGGAAGCCGAGAATCCAATGGCTACTTTTTCTGGGAGATATTTTCTGAGATCAACTGAATAAGATAGGCTGGAGTTGCCACTGTACTGTGGGTTGTCCAGGTAGGTCAAGAAGACGCTCAAGTTCATGGAGCTGGCCTGGTACGTTACCCATGCATTGGCTGTCCGACCATCATTGATGCGAGTTTTCCACGTCACGTTGGCTACGGATACAATTGAGTTGATGTCGATTCCCACATGGTTGCCGTCTGGATCCCATGTGTTATTGTGGCTGTCAAACTCGACAGCCACAAGCTCACTGGATAGGTCATTCTGATCACTCCTATTGCCGAAGAGGCCAAGAAAACCACCAGTGGACCCATCGGGGATCACAGAAGGGTATGGCGAAAGGAAGAAAGCCAGGCCCTCACCGTTTGAACTGTTGCTTGTGGCATTTATCTTGAATGTAAAGCAGGTTGCAAAGTCCGCTAACTGACCGGTTGTACTGTCCCAGAGAGGCACTGGATCGCTGTAGACTGCTCGGCCTACACTGTTCGTGATCTGCTCACTCAGCTGGTCCTTGGTGAGCTTGATCACCTTGTTGTAGAAGGCATCCTCCTGGAACTGGATGGCGGATGCATTATGGTTCGATTCGGTGAAGTTCAGCTTGAAGGACAGAGAACTGATGCGGGCAATATTGAAACTGAAGTATAGGAAGAATTGGAGAGACAAGAGGCTAGTTCCTGTGGTTCTTGATCTCATGACTGGAGAGGCAGAGGGTGGAAGGAGAGGAGAGGAGAGAAACAACTTCTGCGGAGCTCAGAAGTTGTCACATATGCATATTGCTGCAAATAACCAAGAAGTATTCAACTTGGTCAACCTTGATAGCCCTGCAGGTATTTTGGGTGCCATGCTGCCGGCCGGCCAGAAGGTGCCGAGAAGACAGATGTAAAGCCACAGGAGAAGCAGCTCACATTTGGAGCTTATATTGCTGGAGCTGTTAAAAATAATGGTATGGTACTTAATAATGAATCAAGCTTTCCAATAGGGAAGACACGGCTTGGTTTGCATCGCCATTGCAGGCCAAGATACCAGATCGATAGCTCAAGGATATCCGCCCAAATGTTGTTTTGTCGGGAAAGTGCTTCCTTCAGCTGATGGAACAGGTAGTATTATTATACGTGGCAGGCCTCTCCTGTGATATCTCCCTGGACCGAGTTCATGCACATTCTGCCCGAAGGAAGGTTCCTTTCTATTTGACATCTAGGTTTAGTTTAGCCAACTGGATCTACTGATTTTCTCACTCCATATAGTTCAGTGTGATGCAAAATCTCGTGCAACACGAGAAAGTTTTGTATAAGCCTTAAATGTTTTACTTGTCTGTGTCAGACAACCTGATTGTTCATTACGCACATATGAGAACAACAATCACACTGTCAAACAAGGGTATGGAAACCACGTTCTGCTATTTTTCTCGAGTTCAAAGGACAAAATGATCAAGTGTTCTATTCAATCATAATGCAACTGTTCTATCCAAGCGGGGTAATTTACACAAACGAGTAACCAAAGTAAAAAACTCAAAACCTGCAGGGATTCTGCCAAGTACATTGTTGCTGAAGCGGTCATACTTGAACTCGAACAGGGGTTCCAGTTAATCTTGCTTGCCGCTGGTGTTCGTGTCATCGGTTGGCCACACTACGGTTTCAATTAGCCTTTCACGCAGAAGCTCCAGATTCTCATTGGAAATCCTCTCGTACATTTTGGTATGGTCACATTTCTGATCAGATGCAGGGATCACAAAGGTAAATACTTTTCTGTATCTGGCGTCAAAGGTTTCTGTTAAAATCGGTGAAGTGGTTCTCTGCCTCTGCAGTTACCTTGATCCATCTGCCGTACAAGTGAAGGCGTGTGATCATCACCCTCTCTGCCAGGTCTTGCCTCTCCTGTTATATATATCAAGAGTACAGGTTAAAGAAATGAGTTGCTGTTTTTTTTTACATTTTCCTGTAGAAAAGAAGACGATACCTTTGTAAGTGCTCGAAGGAAATGTACGCCCTCTTTTGCATCGTTGATCACGAGGTAACTAACAAAAAAGGACTATAATTTTGAGGAAGGTCTTTAAGCTACTCTAACAAGGGAAAGTAATTTGCACGCAAGAGGCAAGAAAAAAAATCTTACTTATAAAGCCAAGTGTATGCTGGCGGATTCATTTCATACAACTGATATAGAACCGTCTTTGTGGCCTTGTAAGTGAAGTAATTCATTATTTCCTGCAAATCAACATAGGACAAAGAACTTTCAAAGGAAAAAAGGGACATGAGAAATGCATACTTTGAAAAAGAACAAATCAATGGCACAAGGAATTGTCTATTCATAACATGCTCGATATTTTCTAAACCTAGATCACTTTTCTAACCGCTCATTTGGATCGAGAGAGTTCGTTGAGGACCTTTTAGGCTCAAAAGGAAACTATAAGAATATTTCCTACAGCACCACTATTCGACCCAAGAAAACATATAGGCAAATATCTTTTGATTCAAATTCAAAGGGAAAACATAGAAATTTTATAAGCTGTTTGGACTTCCTTTTTCAAATTATTTTCATGAACGAGACTGACTTTACTTTTTCATATGGTTTGAATTAGATTTGACCATGTTTGATAGGATGTATTTCATGTTCCTCTAAATCAAACTCATAAAATTTCAAGGCCCGTGTATTTCCAATCCTTTGTGCATGCATTCATATTATATTTCTATGATTTTACTTTTATTACGTTTTTAGAATCTTGCGAACCAAAGAGGCCCTAACAATTTACTGTTCTCAGCATAGTTTTTTTTTGTTGCATATAATGACCCAACGAAACAAGACCATTGGAATTCACATGGAGATTTAATTCACATCCTATAATCACTCTGAAACCCTGTTTGGATTGAGTCTAAGTTTTATATTTTCTCCTGTATTTAGCGCGACCTAAATTCCCAGGAGTATACCAAATTTACACTTAGTCCAAATGGGCCTAAGGATTCATCGTTTAGAGCTTCTACCAAAAAAATCTACAATCCAAATTGAGCCTAAGAATTGCAGTAATCCTTGCAGCAGTTTTTTTTTTTTTGCAGTAATGCTACAATTTTTTATACGTCAATTTCAGACTAAAGAATGTGCAATCTCAGGTGACCGAGATTTAACGAGTCACAGTCATAAGTCAAGTGGAGTCGTCGAGCTGCGTTCTTGAGGATACACATGAATGCAGAACCATGGAATGTAATACTCCAATCAGACTAACCATTCGAGCGCACCGTACGTACCAATTCCACGTCCTCGAACCCGTCCTCGTACGTCCCGCCAAACGCGCCCACGATGACGAGGCCGCGGCTGGCCCTCCCCTTCCGCCTCCGGCGCCACCCCAGCCCTCCTCCGGTCCCGGTCAGCCCTCGCGACGGCCGCGGCGAAACGGACGGCGCGGCGGCGGCCACCACCGGCGAGACCACCGCTGCGGCCGGGGAAACGGTCATCGTGCAGCCGCAGACAAAGGGGATGGCGAGATGCTTCCCCTGACTTCCCGTTGATACGATGAAAGAGAGAGAAGAGATGCGGGATTTGGATGGGTGGTGCCCTAGTTTTAAAAACCGGACCGGACCGCCGGTCGGACCGGAAAAAACCGGAACCGGCAGCCCGGCTGGTTTTTTAAGCGCAGAAGACCGGAGTATCAAAAAACCGGAAAAAATAAATTAAAAATAATGAAATATATGAAAAATAAATTAGAAATGATGAAAAATTCGAAATTAGCTTACTTATTTATTAAATTTGCCGGTTTTTGCCGGTTTTTTGTCGCTACTGAACCGATTGAACCGGCGGTTCGACCGGTGAAACCGGAACCGAGAGCCTCGCCGGTTCAGTGACCGGTCCGGTTTTTAAAACTAGGGTGGTGCAGTGCAGCCGTGTCCGCTTGACGGCAGCGGAGAGTGGGACTGTGGGAGTGGCCGAAAGGATATTTGTTTGTGGAGGTGTGGCTGGTTTTACCCGCGAAAATGGCTCATTCTTCAGGCTTGGGACTGTTCTGGGCGCGCGCAACGGCAAGTCCACAGCACCTGCTTCTGCCAGAACGATTTATGTCTTCATCTGGATTCTGTCATTCTGGACTGGAGTCTCTTTGCGCTAACACAGCTGATCACCACTAATATAAAAAGGCATAGAGCGTGGGGATCCAAATGATCTTGGCCGTCTAACGCTAGATCTAACGGACCCAGTCACCGCTAAAACACATTGTCAGCCTTCATTCTTTTGAAAAGTCTAACGCTAGATCCAACGAGCACTTACTTTCTTGCCAAATCAACAACCGAGTTAATAGGGGAGTAATTCAGAGAATTAATAAGGGGCGCTGCTTTTGAGAGGAATTAAAACCTCCAGCTTTGCATACCCGTGTTGTTATTTTGGAAACTGACAGTAATTTGCCATAATAGCGGCAATCAATTTGGATATTATTGGATGGTAGGAGAGTGTGAAAACTAATTCAGCGATTTTACAGAAGAAATATCATGGCGATGATATGTGATGTTTAACTTTGGATTAAAAAAAAATAAAAAAACAGTCATAAATTAGACATTACCACAAACCAGTTTTAGGAGGGCATAAAACTTAGACGCGCATTGCGCATGCAAAATTACTAGTTGGTGGGGAAATGCGGGAGAGATTCCTGATTTCCTGTGGGGGCAACAGCAGCAGCTATGCTGATCGTGTATTTTGTGCCAAATCTGCCCTAGGATGAAAAATGGCTTATCTGACGCCTGAGCGAAACTATTTTTAAATCTGACTCCAGATCGGCGTCAGTACGGAGCTAAAACCAAACGGTCGGCGCCAACCGATTTCAGTGCCGAAGTCAGGTCGGCGCCATGGATGTTGAACCCTCGGAAATTTTGGGTGTGTAATTGTCCTGGAGGTGACCTGTGCATGTTCGGCTTAATCTTTTTTGGGCGCCGAACAAATGAGAGATTAGTTTAGATCAGAGGTCAAACTTGGGGAAAAAAATATGCTGATTGCTGAAGCGGGGAAGACGTTGTACTCATATATGGTTCATCCTTTTTGCTCCCGAAGTTCAATTTTGTCTCCGGTTTTCCCTTGCACTTCCTTGAGAATCCTCTCTTTTGCCCTTTTACGAGGAATTGTGTAAGCGTGTCATCTACACTTGATACCTCAGCTGTTAGATACTTTCTCCGTTTATCGCGTGGAACACGTGATAAGCTACTGAAACCAAAAAAAAAAAAAAAATCTCCGTTTGAGTTGAGATATTTAACTGCACATAACTTAGTATATTCGTCCTATTCTATCAACATTTTAATCTAAACTAGTTCCCGTGACCAGTAAGAAGTAGTTGAGTAATTACGGTTTGAACTTTTGATTTGACCATTTCAATCACCCTGTTTCGTTGCAAGTTGAGTGCGTAGCAGAAACCGACTCAGAACGAACCTGTCTGATTTCCGTTCTTCACTACAAAACGCTGGCACGCGAGTCGTAACACACGAACTGACCAAAATTTGTCCAACATTTAGAACTATCCTAAAAAGGCCAACCTAATCCGATGTGACATGCTCTCCGACTCATGCAAGGTGACCTAGAAGCTCGGCGTACCCGTCGGGTCGCTAGGATCGAGCAGAGGCGAGGTGATAGCGTAGCTTGCCGACAGCTCCTCTAGCTTGATTTGGGCGAGGCGACCCGCCTCATAGTGGCAAGCGCGGCTCCGACTTTGGGGCGGGTAGGGCCATGTGCCCGCCGACTTCGGCATGTGGAGCGCCAACGTGCCTCGCAGTGGCCTCATCCTTGATGCGGTGTTGCGGGCTGCGGCGATGACCATCTCCACTGTGTGGTCGCGCATTGCTTAGAATTTTGTTCACTCGTGGGTTGGCGAGTAGGAGTCATTGCACATCGTGATGGCGCATCCCACCACCAGTTATTTGGGGCCAGCGAGGGTTGGCCCTCTCCTTCGCCAATAGTAACTGCTAGTGCCTGTAGGCATCCTCATATCGCACCCGCGAACGGTAAGGGGCGGCGCCAGAGGAATGTCGTCCAGGTTCAAATGCCATCCTTTTGGCATGGCAGCACAAAAATGTCGAGGTCGGTGTACAATGCCTTAGTAATTACTAAGTGGATTATCTTGGTAGTTTGTTTCCTGAGTTGATTTCCCAATTTTACGACCTCTTGACTTTTCCTCTAATATTATGTACAAGAGGCGTTTTACTACTCATGGTGGTATAGCATTATACGGCGATGTAAGCCATATATACCTGTTTTAGCTTGATATTCTAGTAGAGAACGGATTTTTGGTGTACAAAACTGGTTTCAGAATTTTGAAAAAATATTTTTTTGTCGTCATTTTTTAGGGTTGACTTTTCGTTCACTTTTTTCGTTGACTTTTAAAAATAATCATAACAACCGGGATATGATTTGAATTTTTTTTAAATACTTTTGGATAATCCTATCAACTCTAATGTTGAGATCCCCCCGCCCCCCTTGAGTATTCTCTTTTTTCCGTGATGTATACGAGTCGGTCAAACTAAGGTGTGTAGGTACCCATGCGAACAGCGGCATTCATTCCTATTATGTACTCTAATATTATGTAGTTTACCTGTCCGTGCGGGTAGCATCCAATAAGAGTCAACACATGCACCAAAGTGTTGGTAATCTTCGAGAAAAGTGTTGACAATCTGCTCTTTAACCGGAGAAAGTGTTGGAAATATATTCTTGGTGCTAAAGAAAGCACAATCTGAAGTTACCACCCTATCTCAAAAAAAAAAAATCTGAAGTTACCACCCCAAATATACCCTTTTTTTTTAACACAATAAACGTAGGCACTAACAAACGCGTGCACGCAACCAGCCCCATGAACACACATGAACCCTATGCTTATGTGCACTTTGAAAGAATAAGTCGGCGGTCGGGTCTTTGTGAGAATTTTAGAATCCCTAATATTTGTTGTGTTGATCTGGACCCTGGTGGGGGGTTTATATAGGAGTACAAGGGGGTAGGAGACTTGGAGTACAATATGATCTAACCCTAATCAATCCTAACCGTACATATACTCTAACATCCCCCCTCAGTCGTAGCGGGAGTGAAGCGGACGATTGCGACTGAAGAGTCCTGTGCGTCCGTCGCCTTCTCCACCTTGTCATCATCGCCGTCCCCTTCTGGTTCCTTCTCTTCCCTCCCGCAGTCACAGCGGGAGTGTCATGGACGCAAGGGATGACACGGATGCTGTCGACTGGAGCTCTTGAGTTGCTGTAGACGTGTGTATGATGTTGATGTCGAGGTAGCCGAGCGTGATGTAGCCGTGGTCGAGGTTGTCGCGGTCGGTGTAGTCGATAGAGCCGAAGGCGCAAAAAAATTGCGCGGTTTTGGGTTTTGAGGCGGCGGCGGCAGGGTTTCTGCGGCGGCGGCGGGTTTTTGGGCGGCGGCGGCAGGTTTTCTGCGGCGGCGGCGGGGTTTTTACCAGGCGGGCGAGGCGATCGTGCGATCGCCCTAGCAGAGCGCCGGCGAAGTTTTTGGGCGGCGGCGGCAGGGTTTCTGCGGCGGCGGCGGGGTTTTGGTTTTTGGCGGCGTGCGGCAGCGACTCGCTTGGGAGCGGCGGCAGGCAGGCGGCGGGTTTTTGTGTCATTGTGCGGCGGCGGCAGCGGATCTGCGGCGGTGGCGGGTTTTTGGCTGCGTGCGGCAGCGACTCGCATGGGAGCGGCGGCGACAGGCGGCGGGTTTTGCGGCGTATGGCTCGACTCGCGTGATGTAGACCTTGGCGCTGATTTGTGTTGGCGGTGTAGAACTCGACGAAGATCTTGGTGTAGTCGTACAGCTTGACGTAGTTGCTCATGTCGTGGTTCAGCTCGGTGTAGTCCGGTCGGTGCAGTGCAGATTGGTTCGGCTCGATGTAGTCGTCGCGCTGACGGCGCACGGAAGGTCGATGATGATTTTGTGAGGCCTCCGGTTTGGAGACGAAGCTGACGAAATTGTTGCTGGTTCTGCTATTGCATGCAGCGAACCGTGGAGTGCCACTAGCCTGCGCATGCATGCAACGTCTAATCAATTAGGAATTTACAACCTGAGAACCGTGGTTGAATCTTCTAGGCGCATGCGATCGGAATCTGCGGTGGCGCCCTGGATGGCGCGTGTGAGGCTCGCGCGTGGCCGCGTTGTGCTTGGTGCGGCCTCGGCAGGCCACCGAATCTTGTCCGCCGTGTTGATGGACCGCCGCCTTTGAGCACCGATTTTGCACCAAAAATCACCGGAGGGTTATGGAATTTAGGGATTTATTTGTGGCTAATCGGATCTAAGCTATGGAATAAAAATTTCGAAATTGATCTAAGATCTAATCTAAAGAGCCGATCCGATCTTTGATCGAACCGGGTGCCGCGCCCCCGAGGAGAGATTGATCTCCCCGGGGGCGGCGCGATGCGGAAGTGTTTAGAACCCTAAGATCGGCGTCATGAGACTAACCGCTCTGATACCATGTGAGAATTTTAGAATCCCTAATATTTGTTGTGTTGATCTGGACCCTGGTGGGGGGTTTATATAGGAGTACAAGGGGTAGGAGACTTGGAGTACAATATGATCTAACCCTAATCAATCCTAACCGTACATATACTCTAACATCCCCCCTCAGTCGTAGCGGGAGTGAAGCGGACGATTGCGACTGAAGAGTCCTGTGCTCTGATACCATGTGAGAATTTTAGAATCCCTAATATTTGTTGTGTTGATCTGGACCCTGGTGGGGGGTTTATATAGGAGTACAAGGGGGTAGGAGACTTGGAGTACAATATGATCTAACCCTAATCAATCCTAACCGTACATATACTCTAACAGTCTTAACATTGACGAAATTAGCACAGGCGCTCGCAATCAACGGGATGTCACGACCGTGGCCCAGCCCAACCTGACGACCAAGGCCCAAGCGTGAGAAGTGGCCCAGTACGAGATGGCGACAGACTGGCTGTGCCCAGATTCTAGCTGTGGCTATGTAAGCGTGCGTGTGTGGCGTGAGAGGATTATCGATGATGATGAACTAGGACAGAGTCCTTTCCTTCCTCCCCTTTCTCTCTGTACTTGGACACGCAGAATCCGGTGGATCTGGGTGATCTTCGTCTTAAATCCTATTTGGGGCGCTGCCATTAGGTGCTTGATCGTAACAACTGGTATCTAGAGCCAATCGATCTTCGGATCTTATCCTATACACCGAAAAATTCTCACAAAAAA
This sequence comes from Poa pratensis, assembly GCA_947311845.1. Lineage (NCBI taxonomy): Eukaryota > Viridiplantae > Streptophyta > Magnoliopsida > Poales > Poaceae > Poa > Poa pratensis. The sequence continues at coordinate 11,996,702 of CAMZMU010000102.1, forward strand.
AAAATAGTTTGATTTTTCCCTCGGTGTGGAGGCGATTCAGTTGGTGTCGAGATCTGGGTTGGGTTCTCCTCTAAAATACCTGGATTCTCTCACTAATTGCGGTGGCGGTGTGCGGTTGTTTCCCCAATTGCGGCGCTGGTGGTGGATTGAAGTGGCGGCGGTGCTTATTCGGCTGCAGACTCAGTGACTCGTGAAGGTTTCTGATGTATCCCTTGCAGTAGAGGTAAAATCCCTGTCAGAGGCTGTGTTGGTGTAGCTTGGTGGTGTGTGGATCGGTTGTAGAGGAAGGGGCTCGTCCTCAGTACTCGCTGATCCCGGCGGCGGTAGGCCGAGTCCTTCATCACGGCGCGTGGAGCTCCAACCCTGACGGCCAGGGTGGCGGTCGTGGAGAATCAGCAAGGAGAGATGTCGGCGACACTCGAGGACATCGAGAAGCGTCTCGCGCTTGCGCTCACCGGCTTGGCGTCGGCGAGTGAAGCTATGGTGAAGGCGACTGAACTGGCAACGCAGACCTCTACTGCCTGTCAAGATCTGCATATTACGGCGGACAAGCTGCTCAAGTCGCAGGACTGCGTGATTCGAGCGGTCAATTCATTTGAAACACGAGTCGAAGCATTGGGGGCGCGTCTGACGACATTAGAAGGTGCAACATCTAATGATCGTCCGTATACCCCAGGCCCTGGAGGGCACCGTCAAGAACATGAGGCCCAGGACACCGCTCATGAGCGTGTCCTGGTAAATGGTGCGTCTACATTTCCTTTACCGTTACTGAATGTTGATGCTCCTACTGGTCATTTGGCTCGCACCGATACTTACCCTGGATCTCGCCATGATAGATCACATAGAGATAATTTTCAGTCAGTTCGTATGCCAAAAACAAATTTCCCTAAATTTGATGGAACTAATCCTAAAATTTGGAAAGAGAAAGCAGAGAAGTACTTTAACATGTTCAACATACCTGATGAGTACATGGTAGATTATGCCACCATTCACTTCAATGGGTCGGCTGCTCTCTGGTTACAAACTTATGAGGCATAACATGATGTTATAAGTTGGCCACAACTGTGTATTGCCATCTGTCAAAAGTTTGGTAAGGATATGTACTTTAGACACATGACAAAAACCCTCAACATCAGACAAACAGGAGATGTTGACTCTCATTATAAGGAATTTGAAGTTCTCATGCACCAACTGCTCACACACAACAATACCCTGGATGAAACATTCTTTGTGGCCAAATTTTTGAAGGGCTTGAAACGTGATATCCGTGCTGCTATCATTTTACATCAACCAAGAACAGTTGATGCGGCTCTATCTCTCGCCCTATTACAGGAAGCTGAAATGGCTGAGGCCAAACAATATTCTTATACTCCGAAGAAGTGGCATAATCAAGCTGGACCTGGCAAATTGGGTTCCCATCCAATGGAAACTGCCAGTACATCAACTGCTGTTCCTACCTCTGATGATACAAATCATTTGGCAAAACTTGCAGCTCTTGAAAGGACAAGGATGTCGCCTAGAGGGGGGGGGGGGGTGAATAGGCGATTTTAAAACTTTTCCGGTTTAGGCTTGATAAATGCGGAATAAAACTAGGTGTTTAAAATAACAAGCCAACAACCTAAATATACTAGGCTCACCTATGTGCACCAATAACTTATGCTAGGCAAGACAAGCAACAAGGTGATAGCAATATAGAATACTTCAAGCACGAAGGCTATCACAATGTAAAGTGCATAAGTAAAAAGCTCGGGTATAGAAATAACCGAGGCACGCGGAGACGAGGATGTATTCCCGAGTTCCTCCTTTTTAGGGGAGTACGTCTCGTTGGAGAGGTGTGAACCAACACAATGGTTCAACAGCCACAAAGGCTTCACCTTCTTCTCCGATGAACCGCACCACAAAGGATTGGTTCACCTTCCACTATCGGAATCCTTCGAGGCGGAAATCCGGAGCCTTTCAACAACGATCCGGGCACAACCCACAACGGGATTGGGGGCTCCCGAACAGCTACAAGTGACCACCAAAGGTCTCAACCACCACACGGACGTCTAGGGTCCAAAGACCCAAGAGTAACAAGTTCACAAGCTTTCAACTTCCACGAATCCTCGTGGAAAGCACAAACCGATGCAACGAAGCAATGGCAAGAGCACAAGGCTCAAATCCTTCACTCTCAAATCCCACCACAAGCAACTAATGCTTATGGGGGAGAAGAGAGGAAGAACAAAGAAGAACTCAACAAATGGAACTTCAAGAACTAGATCGAAAGGGTTCCCCTCACTTAGAGGAGAGATGGATTGGTGAAAATGTAGATCTAGATCTCCTCTCTCTTTTCCCTCACAGATATGCAAGAATCATGGGAGGAATTGAGAGAGAGGCAAGCTTTGCAAGGTCAACAATGGTGGGGGAGAGAGAGAAAATCGTGCTGGGCAAAGCTAGCTGGCTGGAGGTAGGTGGAGGGGTATTTATACCCCTCCTAGAAAAAGAGCCGTTGCAGACAGGGGAGTCGGATATTCCGACATAAGTCAGAACCGGATAATCCGACTGCGTCGGATAATCCGATTCGACCTATATCGGATATTCCGAAAAACTCCAGTGCGCCACACAGCTGATTGCTTAAAAGTCCTTAGCCGAAATCGAGCAAACCTTGCCAGTCGGATATTCCGACACAAGTCAGAACCGGATAATCCGACTTAGTCGGATAGTCCGATTCGACCTATACCGGATATTCCGGAAAACTCCAGTGCGCCACAAAACTGGTTGCTTTTAAAGTCCTTAGCCGAAAACGAGCAACCTTGAGAATCGGATATTCTGATTCAGCATGGACCGGATAATCCGATTCCCCTGCTTGAGCAAAACAGATAGAAAAGGCAAAACCTGAAATGCAATAACTTGCTCGTTCGAACTCCAAAACAGGTGAAACCAAATTTGTTGGAAAGGTAACGACAAGAGCTTTCCTACAAAAACGGAAAGGTAACGAAATATTAAGAACCATAAATAGAGTTAAGTTGACACACATGGAAAGGTGTGGAACTTTCCTCACGGATAAACCGATAATATTTCCAACCCGAAAACGCAACAAGTTGTCCATCCGGACTCTGTTTCCTATGATCTTGGGCTTGCTCCGAAGATAATCACAAGCTCTACAAGATCATGCATATACACATCATAGTCCATCATGTGAAGAGGATAATACAAGAGGAGAGTTTGACCTCTCTACAAGAGACGAACCGATAAAACCTCCAACATCAAAAACACCACAAGATATTCAAATGAAATCCGTTTTTTAATGAACTAGAGCTTGGTATGGAGATGAACACAAGCTCTAAATTCTCACATGGATAAAAACCAAATAAGAACCAAGAAATATGATATGCCAAATATGCAAGGGTTTGAGCTCTCCACAAAGATGCGATCAGGTTACTCACTTGAGAGCCCCTCTTGATAGTACGCCGTCTATCCTATAACCCGGTCTCCAGACCGGTAAAATAGAAACCCTATCAAGATCATACCTTTGCCTTGCGCATTCCACTTGAGCTAGATGATGACGATCTTGACTCCCTCAAGTTGGAACACCTTTCTTGATTGTGCTTGCTAGCACATGCTTGATGAAAACTTCTCCAAATACTCCCCCATACACCATGATGGGAGAGCCTTGCTAAGCTCCGTCTTCAAGAATCCACTTGCACTTCATCTTCTTATCTTGATATGGATGATGGCTTGGAGATAACATGAAAGTTCACTCAATCTTCTTTTCCAAGCCATGCTTGCAATAAGCTCAACTCTTCACATGACCATTCTTCATATAAACCCTTGGATAGAACCTTGGTCATCATGTAATCTTTTAGAGTCCAACACATGAACTCCAATCTTTTCCTATGGACAAGATCTATAAGAATATCTCAATACAAACATTAGTCCATAAGGATTGTCATTAATTACCAAAACCACACATGGGGCAACACATGCACTTTCAGCTCTTAAGGCTCAAAGAAGACTCAACGGAGAATGCTTTAAATGTGGTGGCAAATTCGCTCCTGGTCACAAGTGTCCTAAGCAAGTGTCATTGGCAGTAATGGAAGAGTTGTGTGCTGCATTACCAGAGGATTCATCTCAGGAATCTGACAAAGAGGATGAAGCATCTGAAACATCTGATACAGAACATGCAAACATGATGTGCTTATATGCTGCTGCTATACAAGGTACTACAGGCAAGAAGACCATGCGTTTACTGGGTCATGTGGGACAACAACAAATATTAATTCTGGTTGACTCAGGGAGTTCTGCTAATTTCATTAGCTCATCCTTAGTTGAAATGCTTCATTATGATGTCATGGATGCACCAGCTGTGTATGTTACAATTGTGAATGGTACGAAGATGTTGAGTAACAAGATAATACCAGAATTCAAATGAGGTTGTAATGACATTCAGTTCACAACTCTAGTCCGGGTGCTTGATTTGCCTTGTTATGACATGATTTTGGGAATGGAGTGGTTATCTGAGTTCAGTCCAATGTGGGTTGATTGGAAGATCAAGAAGATGAGAATAAAGGTACATGGTACAAGAGTAACACTGCGAGGCATCAAAGATAATACAACATATTGCCCTCCAATTTCTGCTAAGGAGTTTCATAAGTTATTGGAGACAGGTGCAGTTGCTCAGTTGGTTTAATTATCATTCGATGCAGCGGAACCAAAAATTACAGAAGTTCCTGAGGCCATTCAATCTGTAATACTACAGAACACTCAAGTGTTTCAAGAACCCACAAAATTACCTCCACAACGAGCTTTCGATCATAAAATGCCACTTGTCCCCGGGCAATACCAATACACCGTAAACCATACAAATACACACCGAGTCAAAAGGATGAGATCGAAAAGCAGATAACTGACATGTTAAACAGAGGTGTAGTCCAACCGAGCAACAACCCTTATGCCTCTCCTGTTTTACTAGTCAAGAAAAAGGATGGTGGCTGGCGAATGTGTGTAGATTATCGACATCTCAATGCAGTCACCGTCAAGAACAAATATCCATTACCAATAGTGGATGAACTCCTAGATGAGCTTCATGGTTCAAAATATTTCACCAAACCTGATTTGCGAAGTGGATATCATCAGATAAGACTGCTTGTGGGAGAGGAGTTCAAAACTGCATTCAGAACACACCATGGCCATTGGGAATTCGAAGTCATGCCATTTGGCCTTTGCAATGCTCCTGCCACATTTCAAGAAGCGATGAATGCGATATTTGGCAAGTTACTGCGAAAAGGGGTGCTCATATTCATGGATGACATCCTAGTTTACACAGAAACTATAACTGAGCATGTGGATTTGTTGACGCAAGTTTTTCAGATTTTGCAACAACGTCAACTCTTTGTGAAAAAGTCTAAATGCTTCTTTGCTCAATCATATTTGGAGTATTTAGGTCACACCTCAAAATCATTGCCATCAAAAATTGACCAATACCCATGACACTCAAGCAGTTGAGAGCCTTTTTGGGCTTATGTGGATATTATCGAAAGTTCATTGCCAATTATGGGTTAATCAGCAAACCATTGACATAGTTGCGCAAGAAAAATGTTCCGTTCATATGGACTCCGGCAGTGCAAGTCGCTTTTGAAACACTACAGCAAGCTTTGATGTCTGCACTGGTGTTGGCCCTCCCAAATTTCAAAATCCCATTCTGCTTGCACACAGATGCCTCTGGCCTGGTGATACGTCCAAAACGTATCTACTTTTCCGAACACTTTTGTTGTTGTTTTTCCTCTAACTTGTGTGATTTGAATACAACCAACACAGACTAACGCTGTTTTCAGCAGAATTGCATTGGTGTCTTGTTTTTGTGCAGAAAGTCAAAGTTTCGGGAAAATTCCCGAAAAATTACAGAAATTCTATTTTCCCAGAAGACCCACGGAGCCAGAAGATGAAGCGAAGAGGGAGCACGGGGGCCCACATGCACCCTCGGCGTGGCAGAGGTGGGGCCGCGCCGAGGCCTGGTGAGGGCGCCTCGCGTGGCCCCCGACGCTCCCCTTTGGACTACTTATTGCCTCTGACCTAAAAACTTCGGGGGGATCGACGCTTTTTCCAGAAACCTCCAGAGCTCCGCCGCCATCGAAAACCCTAGTTCGGGGATCAGAAACTCCGTTCTGGCACCCTGCCGGGACGGGGAATTGGAGGAGATCATCGCCATCATCATCACCGCCGCATCTCCATCGACCATCCATGACTCCCCATCCATGTGTGAGTAATTCCCCGCTGTAGGCTGAGGGGATGGTAGGGATTGGATGAGATCATTCATGTAATAGTTAGATTGTTAGGGCATGGTGCCTAGTATCCATTATTAGTACTTTTGTCATTGTTGCAACTTGTTATGCTTAATGCTTGACACTTAGGGCCCGAGTGCCATGATTCAGATCTGAACATGTTATTGAATCATGAGAATAATTATTGTTTTGGATCATATCTATAAGTTGTATACACACGTCACTGTCCGGAACCCGAGGCCCCAAAGTGACAGAAATTGGGATAACCGGAGGGATGGTTGCGACGTGAGGATCACATGTGTTCACGGAGTGTTAATGCTTTGCTCCGGTGCTTTATTAAAAGGAGCACCTTAATTACCAGTAGTTTCCCTTGAGGCCCCGCTGCAAACGGGCTGGTAGGACAAAAGATGTTGTGCAAGTTTCTCATTGCGAGCACGTACGACTAAATACGGAACACATGCCTATGATTGATTATTACTTGGATACCTTATTATTATTTACTGCAATTGCCCTATGTATGACTATTTCATGAATTATCTTATCCATGCAACGCCCGTTCATCCATCCCTATGCCTACAGTATTTTAATCCTGCTGTCTACTGCAATTATTACTGCTGTCTTTATTTTTACTGCTATTATTTCACTACTGCTACTGTCATAAAACTGTTGCTACTGATAAACTGTGTCGAGCAAGTCTACTTCCAGGTGCAGCTGAACTGACAAATCATCTGTCAAGGCTTATAAATATTCTTTGGCTCCCCTTGTGTCGAATCAATAAATTTGGGTTTTACTTCCCTCGAAGACTGTTGCGATCCCCTATACTTGTGGGTCATCAAGACTATTTTCTGGCGCCGTTGCCGGGGAGCATAGCTCTATTTATAAGCTCACCAGGGAGTCATACTGTCGCTGCAATTCATTCATCATGGGTAAACCTCGTGATGATAAGGTTCGCATATTGCCATCCACTACAAGGAGAGGTACAACTCTGAACACTTCTGCTGCTCTTGATTCACCGTCTGTTATAAGTCAACTTGTCACACCACCACATGCACATGCTTCACGTGCTGCTACTTCTGCTGAATCTGAGATATTTCTGATGAATTTGATGATGCTTCTACTGTGCTTGATGAAAGAGGTTCACTAGGTCCTTTTCTAGATGCTACAATTGCTAAATCTAAACAACTTGAAAATACTGAAACACCTAATGAAACTCCTGTTACACCTGCTTATTCACCTGAAACGAGAGAAACTACTAGTGATGATCTTGAGGAAACTTATGTTGAACTTGATGATGACTTTATTGATGAATGCATGAATTGTGATACCTCTAAAGATGTTAATGCTATTAAAAATCTTCTTCAAAGACGTGCTGTCAATATAAACTTTCTCCTGATGCTAAATTTGCTACATCTCCCATAAATATAAAAGATAAAGATTATGATTTCTCTGTGGACTTGTCTTTTATAACTATTGCTGAGAAAGAACCTTTTCGAGGAACTGAAAATGAAAGTGTGTAGAACATATGAACACTCTCTCTACTCTGAGTAGTTTGTTTTCTGATGATATTAAGAAACGCAGTTACTTTGTTACTAAAATTTTCCCTTTCTCATTGAAAGATGAAGCTAAAACTTGGTTTAATGATTTATCTCCTGGATCTATTGAGAGCCCGATGGGTTTAGTCAATGCTTTCTTTCAGAAATATTTTCCTGCTAGTGCTCAACATGCTGCTTTACAGAAAATCTTTAACTTTAAGCAAAATGAGGAGAGAAAATGCCTGAATCTTGGGCAAGGTTTTGTTCTTTACTTAGAGCTCGGCCTGGACATCAACTAGCTAAAAATGAACTTCTTGATATATTTTATAATGGACTAACTGTTGAATCTAGGACATACCTGGATGTGGTTGTGTTTTCAGGAAAAGAACTCCAGATGAAGCCGAGGAATTATTGGCTAAGATAAGCCAAAATCATGATGATTGGACCCTGCCTGAACCAACTCCGGTACCTACCGAGGAAAAGAGGAGTTTGAATTAATGATGAAGAAATGAGAGAAGCCAAGAAATCTCTTAAGGAGAAAGGTATTAAATCTGAAGATGTGAAAAATCTTCCACCTATAGAAGAATTGTGTAAGCCAATTCCTCACTCATCTACAGTTGAGGTACACTCTCTCCAACGCTTTGATGATAGAGATATCCCTTATTCTAAACCTCCTGATCAATGCTTAGATGAGTTTGATAATTTCATTGTTAAGCAAAACAATTTCAATATGGAGAATAGAAAATAGCTTCATAAAGAATTCTCATGTCATTAATCATTTGCATGATGTTTTGGAAAGAACTTCTAATGATGTTAAAATACTCATTAAACATTTTCATATGGTTCAAACTCAAATTGAGCAATTGACTAAAGTGCAAAAAGATTTGCTAGTAATGCTTCTAGAGAAAATGATAAACATGCTTTTGGTATAGCAACTAGAGGTGGTGCTTCCACTCAGGATCCTTTATATCCTGAGGGACATCCTAAAAGAATTGAGCAAGATTCTCAACTAGTTAATGAAACTACTACTCCTTCTAAGAAAAAGAAGAAGAAACATAAACATGTTGAGGAATCTCCTGAACCTATTAAAGACAATGAGCATGTTAATAATCCAAATAGTATATCTATCTCTGATGCTGAAACTGAGAGTGGTAATGAACATGCTAATGATAAAGATAAGAAGATGTTTCTGATAAAGAGGAAAGTGAAGAGGAACCTGAAAAGCATTCTAAAAACAAAAAGTACACTAAAGAAGATTTTCTTGCTAAGAAACATGGTAATGAAAGAGAACCTTGGGTGCAAAAACAAATGCCTTTTCCTACTAAGAAACAAATCTAAGGAAGAAGAACATTATAACAAATTTTGTGAATGGATGAAACCTTTGTTTTTGCAAATTCCTTTGACTGATGCTATTAAGTTACCTCCTATTCAAAGTACATGAAAGATATTGTCTCTAACAAGAGAAAGATTCCTAATGAAGAGATTTCTACCATGCTTGCTAATTATTCTTTCAATGGTAAGGTTCCAAAGAAGCTTGGAGATCCAGGTATACCAACTATTCCTTGCTCAATCAAAAATAACTATGTTAGAACTGCCTTATGTGATTTAGGTGCAGGGTGAGTGTATGCCTTTTTCTCTTTACAAGAGACTTTACTTGGAAAAATTGATACCAACTGATATATCTTTGCAAATGGCTGATAAATCTACTGCTGTTCCTGTTGGTATATGTGAAGATGTTCCTGTTCAAGTGGCTAATAATTGCTTATATTAACTGATTTTGTTGTGCTTGAAATGCCTGAAGATGATAATATGTCTATTATTCTTGGAGACCTTTTCTTAACACTGCAGGGGCTGTTATTGATTGCAACAAAGGAAAAGTAACTTTCCATGTTAATGACAAAGAGCATACTGTTTATTTTCCCAAGAAGCTGGACAAGTATTTGGAGTGAATACAATTACCAATCTTAAAAGTATCAAAGTGGGAAGTATTGATTGCCCTATATATGAACCTCATGAAGAACTTCAATATTATGATTGGATCTATAGCTATACAATTTAAGGTAACATGATTGTTCAATGTGGTTTAATTCTTTTATGTCATATAAAATGTATTTGGTGGCAAGACTTGATCAACCTTGTTAACAAATATGTTTTACATGCATAAAATTGCTAAACAACATTTTCTTTCTCTCCTTGTTTTACCTACTGTTTTGCTACTGTAATTTGCAAAGTTAAGTAATGTTTAGTCTTTACATAAATTCATTTTTCTAGTTTTCATTGTTTAAAACACCCAGAAAATGTCAGAAATAAAAGTTTTCAAAAAATTCTGAAAAAATTCTACAAGTCCTAGTTTTTAAAATGGAACGTGGGAGTACCAGAGGATGACCAGGGGGACCCACCAGGCACCACACGCCACCCGGCGCGGCAGGGGCCGCGCCCTGCCCTGGTGTGGGGTCCACCTGGCCCTCCACTCACTCATCTCCTCCCACTCCTTTCTCTCTCCCGACCATACACACCACCATTGCTCAAACTCGTGTTCTTGCTGCTCTTGCTCGAGATTTTTCGATCTACTTGCTCAGCCCATCTTTGCTGCTGAAATTTGGATCAATTGCTCTCCGGTATGTGACTCCTCCGATTATCCAAGTAGAATTTTGTTTAGTTGTGTATATCTTGAGCATTTTGGTACTGTAGGTGACATGTTATAGAGCTTGCATGCTTGTTCTTGTTTAGATTAACTAGTTTTGATGCATGTTTAGTCCTCTAGCAAGTCTCCTAGTGTTTCCCTTGAATTAATCACTCCAAAATCATTTTTATGAGGTTTGTTTAAAATTTCAGAAAAGGAAGATGGATGGAAACCAACTTAATTATGAAGAATTGGAAGTATCAGAGGTCATGGGAGTCAACCGTGAAGACTCTGTGTTTCCCTCTATTTATCCATGCCATGAGTTTATGAATGCTGCAGGAATCTTGCAAGATTTCAACACTCTAATCTCTAATGCAGGGTTGGATTTTGTTGCTGATGAACCACATCAATATGTAAAGCTGACTATGTCAGTGGTTCAAAGTTTTAGATTTAGTTGGAACTTGCCTACCCCATGGTTCATTATAATATCTACAATAAAGCTGTAGATTTGTCTCTTCATGATTTTTGTGCAGCTATTAAGGTACCACATGGGGATCTCATGAGAGGATTAGAGGTCAACCAAAGCATTTACAAGACCTCTACTCAGAGATTTGCCAAGGGAGAGATTTTACAGCGAAATGGTAAAATTCGAAACATCCAACTCCCATCTATTCGATATTTTGCCTATTACATTAGCAAATGTGTTCTAGCTAGGAAGAATGCAAGTAAATTATCTTTATGATTTGGCATTTCTTTCTGCTGCCTTAAGAGTGATAGAACTTATAACTTGGGAGCATGATTGCATTTCGTCTTCCACTAACCGTGAAAAAGGAGGGGTTTGTGGTGGTCTCATTGCTTCTCGTTTATTAGCCATGCATGGTGTAGGACCACATCATTTGATATTCAGCTTCCATTGAAAGACTTGATCTTAACTCTATGATTAGCCACCAATTTGTTTCCCGCTGGTCCACCATTGATAATCTATCCTATGAATTGGTTTTTGTTAAGAAGTCTAGGTGGAGAACTAAAAACTCTAAACGCATAGTCTGTTTGCCTGCGCCTCTTTTGTTTAACCTTGATGTCAGGCAAGGATGGTCATTCTCAGAGATGACCTTGATGCATACTGGAGGAGCATGGCCTTCATGCGGATAGTGAGGGAAGGGTCCTGAGGAGGACTTCATTCAGCCCTTCGACTACGAGCTCTTCATACCAGTATCCTGATTATGGAGCTTCAGCCCCTTCTTCACAGGATCCTGATTATGATCACGCTAGGTATGATCCGCCTGGATGGAGTTCTGGGCCATGGGATGATTGGTCTCCCACTTAGGCCAAAAGCCTAAGCTTGGGGGGAGGTATGCCGACCGACAGCTCACTCATTTTATCATATTCATATCATGTCGGTACTTTGTATATCCATGTTTTAGTTTGTTTCTTTTCTTTTTCACTTTTGTTTCTTGTATCCATTTTATTTTCGCAAAACACCAAAAGACCAAAAATATTTCCTTTATTTCTCTTTCTTTTGAATTTGTAGCGCTAGTTTACTTTATTTTTCATTTCGGTTTTTATTCAAAAATCCAAAAAGATTTTGCTTTGTTTGCTTGTTTCTTTCATGCTTGCTTAAATCGAAAACCCAAAAATATTTGTTGTTCTTCTCTGTTTTGTATAGTTGTTTCAGAGTTCGAAAATTTCCGTGGTTCCACTTTGGGCTTGGTTATCATTTCACATCATTCAAGCCACACAAGTGAAAAGCAATAATGACGATTTACGACAATCCGGATGTGGTAAAAGGCTGGTATGAACTCTATTTGTTTTTCATTTTTGTAAATATACCTACTCATGTGAACATGCTTAGCTATCATGGTAGTGGTTATGTTATTTAATGATTACTTAGTAGTTCATGTCTTCTTATGATCAGTACCAAATTGCTAATATGAATAACATGTCATATAGATATTTACATGCATTGTTCTATTCGTAAAACGGTATGGCAGGATGGTATCCTCCTCTGAATAATTCACTTGAATCGACTTGGCACATGCTCACACATGTTATGACTGAAAAATAAAGTCAATTAAGCCTTGATGATCTATTTTGCCTCAGAGTTTTAGTATCATTTTATGCCCCGTTAATTTTATTTTGTCGCAAGTATGATTATGACGTTATTGCTCTCTTGGTTGTCGCTTCCCAGTCTATTGCTAGCCTTCACTTGTACTGAGCGGGAATGCTGCTCGTGCATCCAAATCCTAAAACCAAGTTTCCAAAGAGTCCACCAAAAATTCCTATATGTGGTATTTCCTTGCCATTCCAAGTAAATTTGCATGTGCTACCTTTAAAACTTTCAAAATGTTACTCCCTTTTTGTGTCAATGTTTACCAGCTCATGAGGAAGTAGTGGGTTATTCTTTATTCAACTTGTCAAACAGACTTTACACCAGACTAGCGGCATATACATCCGTTTATAATAATTTTGCAAAAAGAGCTGGCAACGGGGTGCCCAACCCCAATTAATTACAACTTTAACCGCTTAATTTCTTCACATTTTGTCAACTGCGTACTCAGTGAAACATCAGCATGTGTAAACAAAAGTGAAAGAGGGATGATCTGCCTTGCTGGTAGAAATAACATCCTTCATGGGAGCCGCTCTTAAAAGTCTGTTTGATAGGGGAATACTGTTTTCATCCGCTGCCATTCGTTGACAATTAACAAACACCTCTCAAAACTTAATTTTTACTCTCTATATGATTTCAAAAACTTAAAACTCTAGCACATGATTTAATCCCTGCTTCCCTCTGCGAAGGGTCAATCTTTTATGTTGAGTCATCATCATTTCTTTGAGCACTTCTTTGAGAGCATAGCTGTCATTCTTACTGTAACGTGCTTGTCCCAGAATATGATTAATTGAGGTATAACTATGATGCTCTTATCTTTGATATCTTTATATCTAGTCTTCACTTGAACTTCAGAGGTGCCTTGGCATTTATGTTTTGCCCTTCAAATAAAGGCAAGCGAGATACCATTTTGTCATATCTTATTACGAACATTGCAACTCATGTGGATAGATGTATGCCATGTTACTTATTCTTAGTATGTTGGTATCTTTTCATGATTTGCATAACTACTAGGTGTCATTATTTACCTGGTTCCTATTATGAATTGCCTAAGCTTTTGATCATATAGTAGGTATGTATACATCATATGAAATAAATGTGTTCGTAAAACTTTCTTTTACCGCACTCAGTTGTTAACTGAATTGCTTGAGGACAAGCAATATGCTAAGCTTGGGGGGGAGTTGATACGTCCAAAACGTATCTACTTTTCCGAACACTTTTACTATTGTTTTTCCTCTAACTTGTGTGATTTGAATACAACTAACACGGACTAACGCTGTTTTCAGCAGAATTGCCCTGGTGTCTTGTTTTTGGGCAGAAAGTCAAAGTTTCAGAAAAATTCCCCAAAAATTACAGAAATTCTATTTTCCCAGAAGACACACGAAGCCAGAAGATGAAGCGAAGAGGGAGCACGGGGCCCCTGATACGTCTCAAACGTATCTATAATTTTTGATGTTCCATGCTGATATTATACCAATTGTTACATGTTTTGCATCCACATTATATCACTTTTATACATTTTTTGGGACTAACCTATTAACAAGATGTCGAAGTGTCAGTTCCTGTTTTCTGCTGTTTTTGTATTCCAGAAAAGCTAGTAAGGAAATATTCTCGGAATTGGACGAAACTTCACGGAGGGATCTATTTTATCAGAACACACCAGGAAGTCCAAAGGAGCAACGAAGAGGAGCCAGGAGGGCCCCACACGCACCTAGGGCGCAGGTCCCCCCTGGCGCGCCCTAGGGTAGTGTGGGCCCCTCGGGGCTCTCCAGCCGCCACCCTTTCGCCTACTTATTCCCCCCGATGCAAAAACCCTAAATACCCGAGCCATTATCCACGAAAAGTTCCAGAGGCGCCGCCGTCGTCAACCCTAGCTCGGGAGGGTCCAGAACCTCTTCCCGGCACCCTGCCGGAGAGGGGAATCATCACCGGAGGGCTCTACATCACCATGCCTGCCTCCGGAGTGATGCGTGAGTAGTTCATCCTTGGACTACGGGTCCATAGCAGTAGCTAAATGGTTGTCTCTCCACTTTGTGCCATCATGTTTAGATCTTGTGAGCTGCCCTACATGATCAAGATCATCTTATTGTAATGCTACATGTTGTGTTTGCTGGGATCCGATGAATATTGAATATTATGTCAAGTTGATTATCAATCTATCTTATATGTTATTTATGATCTTGCATGCTTTCCGTTACTAGTAGATGCTTTGGCCAAGTAGATGCTTGTAACTCCAAGAGAGAGTATTTATGCTAGATAGTGGGTTCATGCCTCCGTAATCTGGGAGAGTGACAGCAACTTCTAAGATTGCGGATGTGCTGTTGCCACTAGGGTAACCTAACAATTCTATGTCCACGGTCATATGTATTTGTTTACATTACGCATTTTACATAATGCAATTATCCGTTGCTTACAACTTAATACCAACGGGGAACTCGGATGACAACCTGGCGGTGGATTATTAGTCATAGACGCTGTTGGATAACGGTCTATGTATTTTTCGTAATGCCCAATTAAATATCATAGTAGTCATCATGTCATATATATGCATTGTCATGCGCTCAATATTTGTCAATTGCCCAGCTGTAATTTGTTCACCCAGCATGTTAGTTATCTTTTATGGAGAGACACCTCTAGTGAACTGTGGACCCCGGTCCATTCTTTTACATTGATTAAACAACCACAAACTGCAAACATTGTTCCTTTTCATTCTCTGCAATTTATTACTGTTTTCCACACCATACGTTTAATCATTTGTTTTCAGCAAGCCGGTGAGATTGACAACCTCACTGTTTCATTGGGGCAAAGTAGTTTGATTGTGTTGTGTGCAGGTTCCACGTCAGCGCCGGATCCCTGGTGTTGCGCCGCATCATATTTCGCCGTTGACAACCTTCTGAAGTGCTACCCCTACTGGTTCGAAACCTTGGTTTCATACTGAGGGAAAACTTGCTGCTGACTGCATCATACCTTCCTCTTGGGGTCTTCCAACGAACGTGTGTTTCACGCCATCAAGCCTATTTTCTGGCGCCGTTGCCGGGGAGACAGCAGCTTCTGCAAGGGGAGTTTCACGCTTCCAATCTCTTTACTTTGTTTTTGTCTTGCTTAGTTTATTTTATTTTATCTTGTTTGCTTTAATTATCAAAAACACAAAAAATTAGTTTCTTGCATCTAGTTTATTTCGGTTTGTTATTATGTCTAGTTGTTTATTTGCTATCAATGGAAACAAAATCTTGTTGGCTAAGTGGGTTCACGGAGGAACAACAAAACTATTATAAGGAATACCGCTTTTCTAAAAAAGGGAAATTTTGGAACAAATAAGTAGATTGAATTATTTTGCTAAAACTTGTGCTCTACTTATGATGAATCCTACTGCTTTAATGAATCTTTATGTTGTAGAAGGCATAAACACCTCCCTTTCCAATGTGATTATAATGATAATGAAACTTGGCTGCTTATGCTAAAGGAAACTATGACTTTGGTAATCTTGAACAAATTGAAGAATTTTTTGTTTTTAAGGGTGCCTATGAAATTGCTGGTTATATTCATGATGATGATCTCCTTATAAACTGAGAATTTGCTATACTTGGTTATTGCCTTGAATATTACAATGATAATCCTTATATCACTGAATTTCTTGAGAAAACTTATTCTCCAGAACAACTTGCTACCTTTCAGGAACCTGTGGGAGAAGAAACTGCTGAAACTGAAACTCATTGGATGAAAAAGAGGAAGAGAGTGATGAACAAAAGGAGGATCTACCTTCTAATGATAGTAACTCTTTAACTCTTACATTATATGATTACCCTCCATGCCTATCTAAGGAGGAAGAGTGCTATATTGTTGAATGTCATGATTCTATTGAAATATCTCTTTTTGATAAATTTGAAAAACAACTCCTTGACTCAAGTAAAGGAAATTGCAGAAAGTAAAAATGTGCTCCCTAATGTTATATATGATAATGCTCTTGATGATGGTCCTATATTGCCTAATGATATTATTATACTACTATTGTCAAAAGTGGGTTTAATGACCCACTGTTTTTGAGCTTAATAAAAATTATGTGTTTGTAGATCATGAAAAGCATGCTTTATGTGATAGTTATATTGTTGAGTTTGTTCATGATGCTACTGAAAGTTATTATGAGAGAGGAAAATATGGTTGTAAAAGTTTTCAAGTTACTAAAACACCTCTCTTTATGTTGAAAGTTTTGAAGTTGCATTTGTTTCGTCTTTCTATGCTAGTTGCTTTATGCTTCAATAATTTATTTTATTACAAGATTCCTTGCATAGGAAGTGGGTTAGACTTAAATGTGTTTGATATTTGCCTCTTGATGCTCTCTTTTGTTTTTCAACTCTTATTCTTATGAGAGCATCATTAAAATCTTCTAGCCTAGCTAAAAGGCATTAAAGAAAGCGCTTTTGGGAGGCAACCCATTATCTTTTATTTTTCAGTTTTGTCAAGGAGTTTGTTTACTTCTGTAGCAACTCCTTTGTATCTTTATTTTCTCGCATTGTTGTGCCAAGAGTAGCCTCTAATGAAGATGATGCTTAATTTTGATTGCTGCGCAGAAACAGATTTTTGCTGTTCACTGTACGAAATTCCTAAAATCACCAGATTGTTAATTAAATCTGAAATTTTTTGTGCGTAATCTTTATGAATGTCTGAATCTTTCATTAGTTCAAAGTTTTTCGATCTGAGCGTCGTAAGTGCCTCGAAAAAATTCGTCTTTGCGGACTGTTCTGTTTTAGACAGATTATGCCTTTTTATTTTGCATTCTCTCTTTTACTAGTGTTGAGTGAAATTCTTTTTTGGGTGGAAGAGCTTCACATAACATCAGTGGCTGTAGCTAATGTTTAAAGTAACAATCATATTGCGTCTTTATAGAACATGTGAGTTTTTGATTATGCACTAACCCTCTAATGAGATTACTTTGAGTTTGGTGTGACGGAAGTTTTCAAGGGTCAAGAGAGAAGGATGATATAATAGGATCAAGAAGAGTGAAGAGCTTAAGCTTGGGGAGGCTCCCATGGATCTCCCCAGCATATTTCAAGAAGACTCAAGCGTCTAAGCTTGGGGATGCCCAAGGCATCCCCTTCTTCATCGTCAAAATTATCAGGTCATCTCTAGTGAAACTATATTTTAATTCTTTCACATCATATGTGCTTTTCTTGGAGCGTCTGTGTGCTTTTATTTTCAGTACTTTTATTTTCAATAAAGCTTGACTGGACCCTAGCATTCTTGATTGGGAGAGAGACACGCTCCGCTTTTTCATGAGAATACTCCTATTCTTCACTTATATTTGTTGAGTATTCATATCTAGCGCTGTTCAGCTTTTAGCTCTTGTTTTCATGTATCTCTTGTCAGAGCTATTAGCTTTCTTTTGTAGAAAGTACTCTCTTGCTTCACTTATATTGTTTGGAGAGTTGTTAAATAAATTGATTGGTGTTTGGTTGGTTCAGAAAATGTTGCATGTGGTAATTGGTATAAGGAAAAACTTGCTTAATCTTGTAGATCACTAATTTGGATAACTTGATGCTTGTCAATTGTTTTGAGTTAACAAGTAGATCATGATTAAATTTGCATCACATGAGTTAAGCCTATTAGTGAAGAACTACCGTAAAGCTTGTTGAAAATTTGGTTTGCATCGGTGGTATCTCTAAGGTCTAGATATTTTCTAATAAAGGGTTTGGTTAACAAGGAAGACGGTATGAAGTCTTATAACGTTTGCAATATGTTTGTCATATAAAACTTGGTGTACGGGTTGATATTCTTGTTTGCTTACATAACCTTGCTAGCCTAAACTCTGTACTGAGAGGGAATGCTTCTCGTGCATCCAAATCCTTGAGCCAAAATCCATGCCATTTGTGTCCACCATAACTACCTATATGTGGTATTTCCTTGCCACTCCAAGTAAATTTTTCATGTGCTACCTTTAAATTATTCAAAATGTTATTATTCCCTTTTTGTGTCAATGTTTACTAGCTCATGAGGAATTAGTGTGGTTATTCTTTATTCTATTTGTCAAATGGACTTTTACACCTGGACTAGTGGCATATACATCCGCTTATCCAATAATTTTGCAAAAAGAGCTGGCAACGGGGTGCCCAGTCCCAATTAATTACAACTTTAACCAATTAATTCTCTTCACACTTTTGCCCTGATTCATCAGTAAGCAATGACAAACAGTGAAATACCTGGTGTGTAAACCAAAGAGAAAGAGGGATGATCTGCCTTGCTGGTAGAAATAACGTCCTTCATGGGAGCCGCTCTTAAAAGTCCGTTTGACAGGTAGAATACTGTTTCACCCGCTACCATTCGTTGACAATTAACAAACACCTCTCAAAAATAGACCTCCATGGTATGTGATTGATGGAAGGCACCCGAGGATTCGGTTAGCCATGGCTTGTGTTAGCAAGGTTGGGAGGAGTATCAAATATTTTATGCAATCTCTATATGCTTTCAAAAACCTAAAAGCTCTAGCACATGATTTAATCCCTGCTTCCCTCTGCGAAGGGCCTTTCTTTTACTTTTATGTTGAGTCAGTTTTCCTATTCTTTCTGTCTTCCACAAGCAAACACTAGTGTCAACTTTGTTACAACATGCGTTATATGCAATATTGGACTTGTTATACTACTTTGTGTTGACAATATCCATGAGATAAATATGTTGAAAGTTGAAGCAAATGCTGAAACTTAAATTCTTCCTTTGTGTTGATTAAATACCTTTTATTAGAAACTATTGCTTTATGAGTTAACACTTATGCAAAACTGTTTGATGCTTGTCTCGAAAGTACTATTCATGAAAACGTTTAGCTTGTGTGATTCATTGTTTACTCATTATCTATTTGGTAGCAAATTATAGACCATTGACTTGGATCACTTCATTCATTTACATGTGCCTTGCAATATATATGATCAAGATTATGATGGTAGCATGTCACCTCAAAAATTATTTTGTTTTTATCGTTTACCTACTCGAGGACGAGTAGGAACTAAGCTTGGGGATGCTGATACGTCTCAAACGTATCTATAATTTTTGATGTTCCATGCTTGTTTTATACCAATTGCTACATGTTTTGCATCTACTTTATATCACTTTTATACATTTTTTGGGACTAACCTATTAACAAGATGCCGAAGTGCCAGTTCCTGTTTTCTGCTGTTTTTGTATTCCAGAAAAGCTAGTCTGGAAATATTCTCGGAATTGGACGAAACTTCACGGGGGTCCTATTTTATCAGAACACACCAGGAGTCCAAAGGAGCAACGAGAGGAGCCAGGAGGGCCCCACACGCACCTAGGGCGCGGGCCCCCCCCGCGCGCCTAGGGTGGTGTGGGCCCCTCGGGGTCTCCAGCCGCCCTTTCGCCTACTTATTCCCCCGATGCAAAAACCCTAAGTACCTGAGCATATCCACGAAAAGTTCCAGAGGCCGCCGTCGTCAACCCTAGCTCGGGAGGGTCAGAACCTCTTCCCGGCACCCTGCCGGAGAGGGGAATCGTCACCGGAGGCTTCTACATCGCCATGCCTGCCTCCGGAGTGATGCGTGAGTAGTTCATCCTTGGACTACGGGTCCATAGCAGTAGCTAGATGGTTGTCTCTCCACTTTGTGCCATCATGTTTAGATCTTGTGAGCTGCCCTACATGATCAAGATCATATTATTGTAATGCTACATGTTGTGTTTGCTGGGATCCGATGAATATTGAATATTATGTCAAGTTGATTATCAATCTATCTTATATGTTATTTAAGATCTTGCATGCTTTCCGTTACTCGTAGATGCTTTGGCCAAGTAGATGCTTGTAACTCCAAGAGAGAGTATTTATGCTAGATAGTGGGTTCATGCCTCCGTAATCTGGGAGAGTGACAGCAAGTTCTAAGGTTGTGGATGTGCTGTTGCCACTAGGGTAACCTAACGATGCTATGTCCACGGTCATATGTATTTGTTTACATTACGCACTTTACTTAATGCAATTATCCGTTGCTTGCAACTTAATACCAACGGGGAACTCGGATGACAACCCGGCGGTGGATTATTAGTCATAGACGCTGTTGGATAACGGTCTATGTATTTTGTCGTAATGCCCAATTAAATATCATAGTAGTCATCATGTCATATATGCATTGTCATGCGCTCAATATTTGTCAATTGCCCAGCTGTAATTTGTTCACCCAACATGTTAGTTATCTTTTATGGAGAGACACCTCTAGTGAACTGTGGACCCCGGTCCATTCTTTTACATGATTAAACAACCACAAACTGCAAACTGTTCCTTTTCATTCTCTGCAATTTATTACTGTTTTCTACACCATACGTTTAATCCTTTGTTTTCAGCAAGCCGGTGAGATTGACAACCTCACTGTTTCGTTGGGGCAAAGTAGTTTGATTGTGTTGTGTGCAGGTTCCACGTCAGCGCCGGATTCCCTGGTGTTGCGCCGCATCATATTTCGCCATTGACAACCTTATGAAGTGCTACTACTCCTACTGGTTCAATAAACCTTGGTTTCATACTGAGGGAAAACTTGCTGCTGGACTGCATCATACCTTCCTCTTGGGGTCTCCCAACGAACGTGTGTTTCACGCCATCAGCCCCACACGCACCCTCGGCGCGGCAGAGGTGGGGCCACGCCGAGGCCTGGTGAGGGCGCCTCGTGTGGCCCCCGACGCTCCCCTTTGGACTACTTATTGCCTCTGACCTAAAAACGTCGGGGGGATCGACGCTTTTTCCAGAAACCCTCCAGAGCTCCACCGTCACCGAAAACCCTAGTTCGGGGATCAGAAACTCCGTTCTGGCACCCTGCTGGGACGGGGAATTGGAGGAGATCATCGCCATCATCATCACCGCCGCATCTCCATCAACCATCCATGACTTCCCCATCCATGTGTGAGTAATTCCCGCTGTAGGCTGAAGGGGATGGTACGGATTGGATGAGATCGTTCATGTAATAGATATAAGATTGTTAGGGCATGGTGCCTAGTATGCATTATTAGTACTTTATGTCATTGTTGCAACTTGTTATGCTTCATGCTTGACACTTAGGGCCGAGTGCCATGATTTCAGATCTGAACATATTATTGTATCATGAGAATAATTATTGTTTTGGATCATATCTATAAGTTGCATACACACGTCACTATCTGGAACCCGAGGCCCAAAGTGACAGAAATTGGGATAACCGGAGGAGATGGCTGCGACTTGAGGATCACATGTGTTCACGGAGTGTTAATGCTTTGCTCCGGTGCTTTATTAAAAGGAGCAACTTAATTACCAGTAGTTTCCCTTGAAGCCCCGCTGCAAACGGGCTGGTAGGACAAAAGATGTTGTGCAAGTTTCTCATTGCGAGCACGTACGACTAAATACGGAACACATGCCTATGATTGATTATTACTTGGATGCTTTATTATTATTTACCTGCAATTGCCCTACGTATGATTATTTCATGAACTATCTTATCCATGCAACGCCCGTTCATCCATCCCTATGCCTACAATATTTTTAATCCTGTTGTCTACTTCAATTATTACTGCTGCCTTTATTTCGCTACTGATATTACCTCACTACTGCTACTGTTATAAAACTGTTGCTACTGATAAACTGTGTCGAGCAAGTCTACTTCCAGGTGTAGCTGAACTGACAATTCATCTGTCAAGGCTTATAAATATTCTTTGGCTCCCCTTGTGTCGAATCAACAAATTTGGGTTTTACTTCCCTCGAAAACTGTTGCGATCCCCTATACTTGTGGGTCATCACCTGGGGATTGGTGCTGTCCTCTCCCAGCAAGGTCACCCGATAGCCTTGATACGTCTCCAACGTATCTATAATTTCTTATGATCCATGCTAATATTATACCAATTGTCACATGTTTTATATACACTTTATATCATATTATGACATTTATTGGACTAACCTATTAACAAGATGCCACAGTGCCAGTTTCTGTTTATTATGTCTGTGTATTGCAGAAAAGGCCCGAAAACCAAAGTGCTCGGAAAAATCCAGAAAATTTACAGAAATTCTATTTCGCCAGAAGACCCACGGAGCCAGAAGGGCAAGTCCAGCGGAGGCCCACGGCCTCCTCACCATGCCGTCGCGTGGCCTGGAGGGGGCTGGCGCCGCCACGTGGTGAGGCCGCCTCGTGCACGCCCTCGCGTTGCCCTTTCGCCTATATAATCCTCCTGCCTCGAAAACCCTAAAGAATCGACGATTTCTCCAGAAGAGTTCCGTAGCTCCGCCGCCACCAAAAACCCTAATTCAGGGGACAGAAGTCTCTGTTTCGGCACCCTGCCGGGACGGGGAATTGCCCCGGAGCCATCTCCATCGACTCCACCGCCATCTTCATCGCCGTTGCTGCCTCCCATGATGAGGAGGGAGTAGTTCTCCCCGAGGCTGAGGGCTCTACCGGTAGCTATGTGGTTTACCTCTCTCTCCCATGGTGTGATCTTTATGTGATCATGAGCATTGCTAGTATCGCTGAATTCATATGTAATGTTTATGCTACTCAAGTGATTTTATCTAGTTTCCGGAGTCATTGTGACAACACGGTATCAAGGTGACAGTGTGGGTATTTGTGTGTGACTCTATAAATAATTTCTTTGTGGAATTGTGGTGTTTGTTTACTCAGACTTTGAGGTGTGCTTTTGTAGCCCTACGCATAGTACTCTTGTTTCACCAAGAAGGAGAATAATCCCGAGTAGCACTTACTTGCGTTCAGTTGTGCTAAAATGATGAGAGATACCACTAGTGAAAGTATGATCCCTAGGCCTTGTTTCTAAGCATTGAAACACCGTTTACAACAAGTTCTGCTACATGTTTGCTTGCTGCCATTTTTATTTCAGATTGCAATTACTACTTATAATCATCCATATTACTTGTATTTCACTATCTCTTCGCCGAACTAGTGCACCTATACATCTGACAAGTGTATTAGGTGTGTTGGGGACACAAGAGACTTCTTGTATCTTAATTGCAGGGTTGCTTGAGAGGGATATCTTTGACCTCTACCTCCCTGAGTTCGATAAACCTTGGGTGATTCACTTAAGGGAAACTTGCTGCTGTTCTACAAACCTCTGCACTTGGAGGCCCAACACTGTCTACAAGAATAGAAGCGTGCGTAGACATCAAGCTATTTTCTGGCGCCGTTGCCGGGGAGGTAAGTGTTGGAAGGTATCTCCTTTAGATTCTGCAATTATTTCTTTTTGTTTCTTGTTTTTATTTTCACTAGTTAGGCTTAATGGAAAACAACAAAAAAATTAGAGATCTTTATGAACTTTATATTGAATTAGGACATGATGCTTTTGAAGAGAAAATTAAAAAACCTATGGAAGTTTGTTTGCATAATAGTGGTAGCAATGTTATTAGCATGAATTCTTTGAACACCATTATTGCTAATGTTATGGAAAAGTCTAAGCTTGGGGAAGCTGGTTGTGATGAATATGATATTTTTAGTCCCCCAAGCTTTAAGGAGGAAATTTGCTTTGATAATAATTTGCCTCCAATTTATGATGATTATAATGATTGTGATATTTTCAGTCCACCTACTATTGAGGATATAGTTTATGTTGATTATGATATGCCTCCTATATATGATGTTTGCAATGATGAATATGATATTTTCAGTCCATCTACTATTGAGGATAAAATTCATTATGATTATTCTATGCCTCCAATTTATGATGATTACAATGATGGATGTGATACTTTTACTCTCACTATTACTAATGATACTGTTTATGCTTATGTGGAGAGTAATGCTACTTTTATGCATGTGGATCATGATAAGAATGCTTTATGTGATAGCTATATTGTTGAGTTTATTCATGATGCTACTGAAAATTATTTTGAGAGAGGAAAATATGGTTATAGAAATCTTCATGTTATTAAATTCCCTCTCTTTATGTTGGAAGTTTTGAAGTTGCACTTGTTTTGTCTTTCTATGCTAGATGCTTCATGCTTCAATAATTTGTTTTCTTACAAGATTCCTTTGCATAGGAAGGTGGTTAGACTTAAATGTGTTTAATATTTGCTTCTTGACGCTCTCTTATATTCAACTCTTATACATATGAGAGCATTATCAAAAATTTCATGCCTAGCTAAAAGGCTTTAAAGAAAAGCGCTTGTGGGAGACAACCCATGTTATTTTTTTTCTGTATTTTATTTTATTTGAGTCAAGGAGTGTGCTTACTTCTGTAACAACTCCTTTGTATCTTTATTTTATTGCATTGTTGTGCCAAGTAAAGTCTCTAGTAGAAAGTTGATGCTAGATTTGGATTTCTGCACAGGGACAGATTTTTGCTGTCCACGGTTTTGAGCTTTATTCACTCCAGAAAAATTGAAAAATTCTGAAAAAATTCGTGCGTGATCCTCAGATATGTACGCAACTTTCATTAGTTTTGAGTTTCTCGATCTGAGCAACTTAAGTGCCTCGAAAAAATTCGTCTTTACGGACTGTTCTGTTTTGACAGATTCTGCCATTTATTTTGCATTGCTCTTTTACTATGTTTGATTGGATTTCTTTGCTCCATAAAACATCAGTGGCTGTAGCTAATGTCCAGAAGTATTGGTGATGATTGTGTCACTGTAGAATATGTGAATTTTTGATTATGCACTAACCCTCTAATGAGAATTACTTTGAGTTTGGTGTGGCGGAAGTTTTCAAGGATCAAGCGAGAAGGATGATATGATGTGATCAAGAAGAGTGAAAAGCCTAAGCTTGGGGATGCCCCCGTGGGTCACCCAAGCATATTTCAAGAAGACTCAAGCGTCTAAGCTTGGGCATCCCCTTCTTCATCAACAACTTATCAGGTCATCTCTAGTGAAACTATATTTTAATTCTTCCACATCTTATGTACTTTACTTGGAGCGTCTGTGTGCTTTTATTTTCGCATTGTTATTTTTATTTTCTGAATAAATTGGATCCTAGCATTCTTGTGTGGGAGAGAGACACGCTCCGCTTTTTCATGTGAATACTCATATTCTTCACTTATACTTGTTGAGTATTCTTATCTAGCTACTGCTATGCTTTTAGCTCCTGTTTTTCATGCATCTCTTATTCAGAGCTGTTAGTTCTTGTAGAGTGTACTCTCTTGTTTCATTTGTAAATTATTTGGAGAGTTTTTGTTGAAATAAGTTGATTGGTGTTTGGTTGGAAACAGAAAATGCAACATGTGGTAGATGGTATATCGAAAAGACACATATAGATCATTGTCTTGGATAATTTGACACTTGGCAATTGTTTTGAGCTCTCAAGTATTTCATGTTTAAGCTCTTGCATCATGTAGTTAAAAACCTATTAGTAAAGAACTACCGTAGAGCTTGTTGAAATTTGGTTTGCATGTTTGCTATCTCTAAGGTCTAGATATTTTCTGGTAAAAGTGTTTGAGCAACAAGGAAGACAGTGTAGAGTCTTATAATGCTTGCAATATGTTTTCATGTAAGTCTTGCTGTACCGGTTGATATCTTGTGTTTGCTTCAAACAACCTTGCTAGCCTAAACTCTGTACTGAGAGGGAATGCTTCTCGTGCATCCAAAACCTTGAGCCAAAACCCATGCCATTTGTGTCCACCATAACTACCTATTATGTGGTATTTTCTGCCATTCCAAGTAAATACTTCATGTGCTACCTTTAAACTATTCAAAAGCTATTATCCCTTATTTGTGTCAATGTTTTATAGCTCATGAGGAAGTATGTGGTGTTTTATCTTTCAACCTTGTCATTTACTCCTGACAGACTTTCACCAATGGACTAGTGGCATATACATCCGCTTATCCAATAATTTTGCAAAAAGAGCTGGCAAATGGGGTGCCCAGTCCCAATTAATTACAACTTTCACCTTTTAATTCTCTTCACATGTTTTGCCCTGATTTATCAGTAAGCAATTTAAAAAGTTAATCATTCAAAAATAGACACTCCTCCATGGTATGTGATTGTTGGAAGGCACCCGAGGATTCGGTTAGCCATGGCTTGTGTAAGCAAAGGTTGGGAGGAGTGTCACACAAATATAAAGTACATGTGTAAACAAAAGAGAAGAGGGATGATCTGCCTTTGGGTAGAAATAACGTCCTTCATGGGAGCCGCTCTTGAAAGTCTGGTTGACAAGGGGGTTAGAGTGCCCACTACCATTCGTTGACAACAACAAACACCTCTCAAAACTTTATTTTTATGCTCTCTATATGATTTCAAAACTTAAAAAGCTCTAGCACATGATTTAATCCCTGCTTCCCTCTGCGAAGGGCCTTTCTTTTACTTTATGTTGAGTCAGTTTACCTACTCCTTTCTATCTCAGAAGCAAACACTTGTGTCAACTTTGTGTGCAACAATTTTTATATGCTTACTTATTGCACTTATTATATTGCTTTGTGTTGACAATTATCCATGAGATATACAAGTTGAAAGTTGAAAGCAATTGCTGAAACTTAAATCTTCCTTTGTGTTGCTTCAATGCCTTTTATTTAGAATCTATTGCTTTATGAGTTAACTCTTATGCAAAACTTTTTGATGCTTGTCTTGAAAGTACTATTTACGAAAAGTTTTTGCTTATATGATTCAGTTGTTTACTCATTATCTATTTGTTAGCAAACTATAGACCATTGCCTTGAGTCACTTCATTCATGACATATGCTTTACAATATTATTTGATCAAGATTATGTGGTAGCATGTCACCTAAGAAATTATTTGTTGTTATCGTTTTACCTACTCGAGGACGAGTAGAACTAAGCTTGGGGATGCTTGATACGTCTCCAACGTATCTATAATTTCTTATGATCCATGCTAATATTATACCAATTGTCACATGTTTTATATACACTTTATATCATATTATGACATTTATTGGACTAACCTATTAACAAGATGCCACAGTGCCAGTTTCTGTTTATTATGTCTGTGTATTGCAGAAAAGGCCCAAAAACCAAAGTGCTCGGA
The DNA here is from genome assembly GCA_947311845.1 of Poa pratensis. Taxonomy (NCBI): domain Eukaryota; kingdom Viridiplantae; phylum Streptophyta; class Magnoliopsida; order Poales; family Poaceae; genus Poa; species Poa pratensis. The sequence goes on from CAMZMU010000102.1 coordinate 12,024,143, forward strand.
AAAATCCAGAAAATTACAGAAATTCTATTTCGCCAGAAGACCCACGGAGCCAGAAGGGCAAGTCCAGCGGAGGCCCACGGCCTCCTCACCATGCCGTCGCGCGGCCTGGAGGGGGTGGCGCCGCCACGTGGTGAGGCCGCCTCGTGCACGCCCTCGCGTTGCCCTTTCGCCTATATATCCTCCTGCCCGAAAACCCTAAAGAATCGACGATTTCTCCAGAAGAGTTCCGTAGCTCCGCCGCCACCAAAAACCCTAATTCGGGGGACAAAAGTCTCTGTTTCGGCACCCTGCCGGGACGGGGAATTGCCCCCGGAGCCATCTCCATCGACTCCACCGCCATCTTCATCGCCGTTGCTGCCTCCCATGATGAGGAGGGAGTAGTTCTCCCCCGAGGCTGAGGGCTCTACCGGTAGCTATGTGGTTTACCTCTCTCTCCCATGGTGTGATCTTTATGTGATCATGAGCATTGCTAGTATCGCTGAATTCATATGTAATGTTTATGCTACTCAAGTGATTTTATCTAGTTTCCGGAGTCATTGTGACAACACGGTATCAAGGTGACAGTGTGGGTATTTGTGTGTGACTCTATAAATAATTTAGATATTATCATGGCTTATTCTTTGTGGAATTGTGGTGTTTGTTTACTCAGACTTTGAGGTGTGCTTTTGTAGCCCTACGCATAGTACTCTTGTTTCACCAAGAAGGAGAATAATCCTGAGTAGCACTTACTTGCGTTCAGTTGTGCTAAAATGATGAGAGATACCACTAGTGAAAGTATGATCCATAGGACTTGTTTCTAAGCATTGAAACACCGTTTACAACAAGTTCTGCTACATGTTTGCTTGCTGCCATTTTTATTTCAGATTGCAATTACTACTTATAATCATCCATATTACTTGTATTTCACTATCTCTTCGCCGAACTAGTGCACCTATACATCTGACAAGTGTATTAGGTGTGTTGGGGACACAAGAGACTTCTTGTATCTTAATTGCAGGGTTGCTTGAGAGGGATATCTTTGACCTCTACCTCCCTGAGTTCGATAAACCTTGGGTGATTCACTTAAGGGAAACTTGCTGCTGTTCTACAAACCTCTGCACTTGGAGGCCCAACACTGTCTACAAGAATAGAAGCGTGCGTAGACATCAAGCCTACTTAAGCAAGGCGCTGAGCCCTAGAGCTCAAGCTCTGTCGACATATGAGAAAGAATGTTTGGCTCTTATCTTAGCTGTGGAAAAGTAGAAATCATATTTACAACACATGGAATTTGTCATTTATACTGATCACAAGAGTCTCACACATCTGGATGACCAACAACTGTCCAATAGTATACAACACAAGGCATTTTGCAAATTGTTGGGACTGCAGTATGTGATCAAATACAAGCAAGGCACTGCCAATGGTGTTGCTGATGCACTGTCTCGCCGTGTGGGTCAAGAAGAGGTGGTGGCTATTTATGTTAGCAAACCAAAGTGGCTGGAGATGGTAATTGACAGCTACCAACAAGATGATCAAGCTAAGAAGTTGCTAACTGAGCTCAGCATCAGCAGTCCTAATGCGCAAGGATTCTCTCTTCATGAAGGAGTAATTCGGTATCAAGACAGGGTCTGACTGGGCAATTATGAGGATGCTAAGCAGGCAATCTTGTTGGCTTTGCACTCTAGTGGGATAGGAGGACATAGTGGCATTAGTGCTACTTACAATAAAATCAAAGCATTATTTGCTTGGCCCAATATGAAACATGACGTTCATAAGTATGTCTCCCATTGCACTGTCTGTCAACAAGCAAAGGCTGAACATACTAAGCAGCCTGGTCTTCTACAACCACTGCCTGTACCTGAGAAAGCCTGGGATATTATCAGTTTGGACTTCATCGAAGGGCTTCCAAAGTCATTCAGATTTGACAGTATCCTTGTTATTGTCGATAAATTCACCAAATATGCCCACTTCTTGCCTCTGTCTCATCCATATACAGCTATGACAGCGGCTAAGGCCTTTGTCGACAACATATACAAGTTACATGGCCTGACAAAGGTAATTATCTCGAATAGAGACAAAGTTTTCACAAGTGCTCTTTGGCAACAACTGTTTCAGCTCACTGACACCACGTTGAACATGAGTTCCAGTTACCACCCACAGACAGATGGGCAAACGGAACGTCTTAATCAATGCTTGGAAACATATTTGAGATGCATGACTCAATCCTGTCCCTCCAAATGGTCCAAATGGTTGGCTTTGGCAGAGTATTGGTACAACACAACCTGGCATTCAGCGTTGGGCAAAACTCCATTTGAGGTTATGTATGGCTACAAGCCAAAACACTTCAGTATACATGACGGCATGTCAACAACTGTGCCGGATTTGGAACAGTGGCTCAAGGAAAAGGATGACATGAATGCCTTAATTCAACAGCAGTTGTTAAGAGCACAACAGAGGATGAAATCACAGGCTGACAAACATAGAGTGGAAAGAGAATTCCAAGTTGGTGAACGAGTGTATCTCAAACTACAACCTTATGTCCAAACTTCAATTGCTCGACGTTCAAATCAGAAATTGGGCTATAAATACTTTGGGTCATACAACATTTTACAGCGAGTGGGAGCTATTGCTTATAAACTGAACCTGCCAAGCACTAGTCAGATTCACCCTGTGGTTCACGTCTCTCTTCTAAAGAAAGCATTGCCAGCACACATTTCACCTCAACCTGACTTGCCTACGGCATGCACAACTTCATCATCAGGTATAACTCCATTGTTCATACTTGACACAAAATGGGTGGATGCAGGATCCAAACCAGTTGAGCTTGTGCGTGTTCAGTGGTCCTCCTTACCGGTGGCTTGGTGTACCTGGGAGAACAAGCAAACTCTGCTCAAGGATTTTCCTGACGCAGCTGCTTGGGGTCAAGCAGCACTTCAAGACCCGGGGCATGTCACGACCGTGGCCCAGCCCAACCTGACGACCAAGGCCCAAGCGTGAGAAGTGGCCCAGTACGAGATGGCGACAGACTGGCTGTGCCTAGATTCTAGCTGTGGCTATGTAAGCGTGCGTGTGTGGCGTGAGAGGATTATCGATGATGATGAACTAGGACAGAGTCCTTTCCTTCCTCCCCTTTCTCTCTGTACTTGGACACGCAGAATCCGGTGGATCTGGGTGGTCTTCGTCTTAAATCCTATTTGGTGCGCTACCATTAGGTGCTTGATCGTAACACGGGAACATCGTCTCCTACTGAAAAATATTTAGTATTTATGAGACACACGTGCGTCAAAACTAAGGTTTGAACTCTGATACACTGGGTTACAACATCACCATACTAATTTTTCAACCACAGATCAGTTCTCCAAACGCGGTTGATCTTATTATGGGGGCAAAGTCCTACATTGGCCACAAACTAAACATCACTTTCCTTATACTCGAACCAAACATGCACACAACTCATCTGAGAAAAGTTCTAAAAAAAGAACTCGCATAAGAAAACATGCACTCAGTGACTATCGCCACCGTGGTCCGTGGACCAGTATGTCACGGTCTCCCCGTTACCCGGTCACCGACTCCACGTTTCCACCGCTACCAACTTCGCCGCGAAAAAAGGGCACTCCACCGTGGAGGACCAACTAACACGGGGCCGCCGTCATACCAGTACCTCTAATAAAACCGCACAGGTCCGAGGGCCTCGCCGAAAACTCACCGTCAAGAAGTTTTCTTTCGTGCCCCTTCCGCGTGCGTGCGAGCGACCCCTTCTTCCTCCCCCTTGCCTGCCGGTGGCAACGACCGCAGCGTCCGACGGGGAGGAGGGGGGACGCGCATCGGCGAGCCTTACTCGGATCCCCCGACGAGCGCGCGGTTCCGGAGACCCATGGGAACGCCGGAGTTCCCTGACCTGGGGCGGCACTGCAGCGTCGGCGACTGCAACCAGATCGATTTCCTCCCCTTCACCTGCGACCGATGCGACTACGTACGTCTCCTTCCGCCTCCCCTCTTCCTCTGCCCTTTCTTTCCGTTGACCGAGGATTTGAGTATTAATCGGCGTGGAAATTGGGTTCTTGGTGTTTAGAGCTTACGCCAATCTGAGTATTGTTCCGTAGATGATGAAACACAAGAACTGTTCCTTCTCTGTAGACGCGGGTTCCTGAAGTAGATCCTGGGAGTAGTAGTTTTGGCTGGGAGACCTTCGCTGGGTTTTACTTTATAGCCAGGATTGTGATCTTGGTAGCCTGCTAAGAACTCACCTCAGGAGATGGAAAAGGGAAGCTATCTTGTGTATTTCCCTTGACCATTCATGTTTTTTGCCTGGACAGCATCGATAAAGACCTTCTCCTTCGCCAATTCCGTGGTATAGAGTATCTAACGTATGCCATTTTCAAGCAGTGCTTCTGCTCGCTTCGTTGCTGAACTAGAGTTCTTGTGTCACCGTTTGATGTTTCATCAATTGCTCTGTATGGTCTGTTTTAACTATGCAGGGATTGTGTGTGATTTGTTTTTGACCATGTTGAGTTGTTGACCGTTTGATATTTTTTCCGAACATCATTGTATGAAGAATCATATTCTTAGGAATCGAGATTCACAAGATATGTCTTGGTTGGTTGAAACATTTATTTTAACTCCACTCTGCTTGGTTTATTAGTTTATATAGTCACATATTTCTGGACTCGAATGTAAAGCCAACCTGTTCCGAACTGCCATTGTCACGCACCAAATTAGTGAAAGGATTTTTCCGTAAAGCATATTATGGAACAAAGAACAAGCAAACATGTCTTCATGGATTAGTAGAAAACATCCCTTCTTGAATTGATGTTTTTAAACATCTAGGAAGTATCAGGTTGTGAATATTGGCCTGAAGCACACTACTTAATGCATTACATAAAAGGAAGCAACTATTGGACCAAGAAAAGGTGGAGTCTGCACCCCCCCTGAAAATCCCATAGACAACATGCACTTCCTATATATTACCTGGCGATACTTACCCCAAGTATTTGCGTAACAAACTTTGAAGTGTGACACAAGCAGAATTACAAATACCACATCCTTGTCATCACACTGGCTAGATGTAACAAATAGACTATCCTTTTCTTTTCACCGAATATGTGTTTAATCCTTCTGGACTTCCTGGCGTTCTTGATGTAAAAATAAGATTTCACATTTGCATTGAGGATGGTAGTCAAGTATAGTAATTAGTAAAGGATGAAGTTTTGTGCTGAGGTAATTGCATTTTTTCACATAATGTGTAGTATTTATTCTTCTGAAAATTTAGCACGCTATGTATTCTTGAATTCTTTGCCTTTCAAATTCATTGGCACCTTAATTCTAGCAGTTTCTTTTAATAGTTGTTATCACTAAATGCAGCCAGCCATTACGCTAAAATGGCTATTGTACCATTGTTCAGGTCTTTTGCCTTCAGCACCGAAGTTATACATTACATAAATGTCCAAATGCAAATAAGAAGGATGTCACTGTCGTCATTTGCCCACTATGCGCCAAAGGAGTTCGCCTGAATCCAGATGAAGATGCAAACATCACCTGGGAGGCTCATGTTAATACTGATTGCGATCCATCAAATTACCAGAGAGCAACAAAGAAAAAGAAATGCCCAGTTCCTGGGTGCAGAGAAGCACTGACATTTTCAAACACAATCAGGTGCAAAGATTGCAGCAAAGAGCACTGCCTCAAGCACAGATTTGGTCCTGATCACAAGTGTCCGGGGCCAAGAAAACCGGAACCTACCTTTGCCTTATCCAACATGCTATGGGGAAGTCAGAAAGTCGAGCCACGCACAAACAGCAGTAGCAGTAGTTCTTCCTGGTGGAGCAGTTTCAGATCATCGGCAGAAGCAGGAATGCAGAAACTGAGCGTTGCCACCAGCGAAGCTGTCCAGAAGGCTAAGGATGGAATCACCCCGAACAGCAGTAGCAGTGACCTCGTGGAGCAATGTGTTCAGTGCCCTGCAAGATTTTCCACCGTGGGGGCCCTAATCGAGCACGTAGAGAAATCCCACTGGAACAATTCGCAATCGACCCGTGGCAAAGTGACAATCGATGCTTGTCCGAAATGTAGCAAGGGATTTCGAGATCCGGTGTTGCTCGTGGAGCATGTTGAGAGGGAACATGGAGGAACTTCAAAAGCGTAAACATGCTCGTAGTCCATTTCTCATGATTGATGTATAATTTACTCCTCATTGAATCGATTTGACTGTACTTGGATGAGCCCTGGGCTCGAAGTGTGCACATGAAAGTCAGCCATTGTCAATTGAATTCCATAATAGATACCAGAATCCAAATGTACGTTGTTCAAAATTGCATGCACCTGATGGTAGTTGTTACTTGCTGCTCGTTTGCTTTCGCGGGCCATGGAGATGTGGGTACTGGGAACAATGGCGGCAAAACAAATCATTTGGTGTCTGTGTTAACGGCTGAAACAGTTTTGCATGTGCAATCATGTGTTCCATTCAGTGACATTTGGTGTCAAAAACGAATCATTTGTGGAGTAGTACCATTGCTGATACTCCAATTCAGTGACATACTGACATGTTTACATCTTGTTACAAAGGCACCCTGTTGCCCTCCGGTATTAAAAAGACCTTAGTTGGCACTTCCATTATGTCCAACAACTATGGTTTGAGAGGCGTAGTTTTATGTGGATTTGGTACAAGTCAGCTGCATATTGCAGTGTATAGTGTATTTAGTGTTAAGCAATGTGATTATACTCGACGGGCTGCTACCTACACGCACCCTCTGATTCATGGTATAAACAGTTTTCCAATTTATGTCAGTCGAACACTTTTAGGTCTGACCATCAATACAGGAAAAAAAAATCAGCATATAAAATGTCAAATCGATATTACTATATTTGTTATGAAATATAACCTATCCAAAGGTGGTAACATTTGTCCCACAGAACATTTTCTTTAGGAAAATTACAAGTTACATGTAAAGATGACTCAAAACAAAGTTGTCCTATAGCTTCATCTGACCAGCACCTCCTTTGAATGAACCATATAAAGGTCTCGACCTCCTGAAGCTGAATATATCAGTTATTCGATGCGAATGAGGTGGTGAAGCATCCTGAAGTATCTTTTCGTACTCGGAGGAATGGGGGCCACCGTAGACTTGTACGCTAAGGATCTTCTTCTGCGGTGCACCAACCTTGACATGATTATCGAAGAACTCTATGAGCTCTTCCTTCTTAAGCTCCCGCAGTGCAGCAACCTGCAATTGCAGAAATCGAAGCATTCAAAACGGCACCTCATAGCACACACTGAAGGAAAAATCTAAATGACTAAGGCTTTGCGCGTTGGTGCCGAGTGGTGCAAATCACGGCGGTGGCCCCGGACCTGAAGGTGTGTGTTTGTTGCGTTTTGGTGGACTACGACGACAGGGTCTCCTCACTTGTACTGTTTTTTTGGCCCAGGTATTTCATTATAAACAAGGCAGTGTGTGGTTTTGGGGCCTGCTTTATCTATAGACTGGGTCAACTCTATTCTTCTATACAAACTGCAGGAACTCCATGCCCTCCTTGAGAGGTTTTTCGGAAAAGGCTTGGCGCCACCAGAACACGCCCTTGCACGTTAAAACCAGGTAGCCAGGAAACTAGCCAACTTTTGTAAAACCGTCAAAATATCCCGTGAGTCCACTGTATTCTAAGCTGTTTTATAGGGTGGGTTTGCATTCATAGTATGAAGGTGGCGCAATATGCCATTTAATTATCAGCCTTTTTCTCCAACCGTTCTCGCTCTTTCTCTCCAGCCCACCCTTGCCATAGCCAGGAGACCTAGCCTTAATCTGACAGCGAAATCCTTAGTCTGACAGGAGATGGTGCGGATGATGGAAATTGAATCCGGCGTTTGATAACTTGATTGTGCAATCTAGTTTGATGAGAGGATCAGATTGCTTCAGTTCCTCGCCAAAAGACGACCATCTCCTGCATAGGCTAAAATGCTTGGCGCAGACGCTCTTCCTATCTGCCCTTCTCTGGGCAATACCGCTTGCACGGTTAACTTTGCCTCGCCTCCATTGTGCACGTGGTCATGTAGATTTTCTTCACTCCACGTACAATGTTGCCTCCGCCGCTCGTTTCCACGCCAACCTGCCACACTGCTTCTCTGTGGGTGCCAGTATGCCACCACAGCCATCCAAACCACATCGCCCAAGCCATTTCTTTTTCATCATCCCCTCCTTAGCCTCTGTCCAGGCCCAATAGGCCAGCATTGTTGTTCTCCTTACATGCCCTTCTCTCTAGAGGACTGGAGGTTTATTTAAACGATTTTCAATACTTTAGAGGACTGGTTACCTTGTTTCATAATTCAGAAGGTTCTGTTGTTGTGGCACAGAATAGCAAGGGTAAAGTAGAAATTTTCCTCAAACAAATATGACGTACCTCTGCTTCCTTTCTATCAAATTTTAGTGTTCCTTCAGAAATCTCCCCCCAAAAGAATGCTGCTTCCTCCCTTATATTCTTGTATTTCTCCAGTTTCATGTCAATCAGAGCACTGACATTACTCTGCAAGTTGTAACATATGATGTTTAAATAAATGCATTAGACTATCTAATAAAGCTACGGCATGATGTAACAGATATCAATTAATACTAATGTCAGGGTTCATCAAACCTTGAACTCTGCATCAGGCATTTGGTGTAGAGTGACTTCAAACATCTTGAGAAATGCTTCAACCCTGTCATCTAGACTGGATGGATCCTGTCAACCAAATCTATTAGCAGAGGAGAATAGCTACATGAATGGAATTATGACGAGAAGATATATGTACCTTCACGGTTGACTGGATTATAAATTGCAACCCGCGGACACCCGCATCATTTCTGGGTATAAAAAATTGTGTGGTCAACTAGAAGATAACATTTATCTCCAAAAGACCAAAACCAAAGCAAAAAAGCATAGTACATTATTAGACTAAGAGCACCATACCTCTGTCTAAGCAGTGCTATGTAGCCAAGTTGCTCAACTGAACGTAATTGGTGAAAAGCCGGTTGCTTAGCAACAAGAGCAAGCAACTGAAGTAGGACATTTTGTTTGAGGTCGTCCTGATGAATCTGCAGCAATGGAAACATAGTTATAGCATTTGTAGTGTGTCTTGTGTTGCATGTATACTATTTGACGGAAAGAATAGATTAGAGGTAATACAAAGAAACTGATGTCATGAAATAACTGAAATTCGGATAATAAAGCCGTAAATTCAAGAGTAAATTACACTTCCGACCAGGTTAAGTGACACGCTCTGCTCTTCGCCCAGCTATTGCAAAACATGCACAAAGCACCAGTGGGCCAAGGATAATATTGCACATAGGAATGGATTCGGTTACATCTGCGGCAAGGGATATCCCGACATGCGGAAGAGCAAGGCGCATCGGCCCATTTGCCAGAGTGCCAGGTATCTCAGTTCAAGGCTGTCACCCATCAACGTCAGTCAGAGGTGCACTATATTGCCGCCACCAGTCCGAGCTGCTGTTCCAGAGCACGTGCTGCTGTTCCAGAGCACGTGTGAGTCTACGCAGCGACGCTATCACACTAACATTGCCCTATGTTACTGCCACCTGCGCAGTGCCGGTCACTTTGGGTGGCTCACAAGCTTGTGGAAGCACCAGAGTTGTCAGTAACCGGTAAACCTAGCTAGTTCGGCAAGGGTGCCAACACGCCCACCTCGACCAGGGGTTGCCCAGCTCCTCGTGTGTCTCCGTGCAGCTTCCCATGGCCACCCATGGCCATAGCAGCGGACCAGCAGAGCCCTGTGAGCTGTTCTGTCAATACAGATAGAGTCATCTACGCCCAATAGCAACGGCCACCGATCGCCACCCCTTTTGTGTAGAAGAGGAGGTGGACATGGCCTTTGTAGTTTGTACCATCCTTGACTGGGCAGCTTCCCATGCATGCTAGCGGTGCTCCTCCCGCAACTGTTATCTCTCCAGAGGCTCATCATGGCTGATTGCTACGGCTAGCCAGTGACACCGGCCGCGGCTTGTGATGGCACTCTCTTCCATCAGCATGTTGCCTCGCAGAGGCTTTGATAGCCGAGGCCCAGTTCAACTGTCCTTAAGACTAGGGCACGGTACATAGGTGTGAGGATTCATGTACGCTCAACGGAAACGTCGATGACATGTTTGCAAGAGCCTAAATTGTCGGTTTTATTTCATTCCGCTGTCTCTCTAACTCTGGGAATAGATTTTGATGGTTTTTACTATTTGTCAACCTCAGAGGGGCATCGTCGTCATGAATAGGAAACTTTACAGCGTCCATATGTAGACCAATGGTGTCATGACATTGGTGTCACCCACCCAGGAGCTGTCTGGGTAGCTAACTTGCACGGACCACCCAAAGGAGAATGCTAATAAGGTTGGTTTTTCCTTATTTTTAGCCACAGTTTAGTGGGCTAGTATTATAAATCTTGCTTCTCTTAATGGAAAGATATGATATGAAGCTTTTACACATTCTCTAAAAGAAATCATGAGGTACTCTTCTTCCGGTCTTGTTCTTAACTCCAATATTTGGCTTTGTAACTATATTTATCTCTTCTTGTTTTCATTGTATGCATTCATGCTACGTTTGAACTTTCAACTACTACCTCCGATCCATATTAGTAGGCACAACTTTGTCTAGATACACATGTATCTAGTCTAAATACTTAACTAGATACATATAAATTTAGACAAATCTATTCCCACTAATATGGATCGGAGGGAGTATCATATTTTCTTTTGGTTGTGCCACTTCTGCTCAGCCACAAAAGTAGCACGTCTTTAGAGAGACAGAATTCCCTGATTTGCTATTTTATAGCTACAACAGATCAATCAATGGACAGTGATTCTTTATAGCGTGAAGCAGCATTTTGAACAGGTATTAACTGAATGAACATGAGATGAGATTAAAATAAATAACATCTAAGAACAAGCAGGTGCAAGAAGGTATACCTGAATATAATGCAGAAGCGAAGAATTTTTTTCATCCTGGGGATTTAAGCACATTGCTGGGTAATAATACCTCAAACCCCTTTCAAGTTTTACAATTCGTTTTGTAAGATGCTGTGACGGTGGTAATGATTTGCAAACACTGGTGGACGAATTAAATAAGGTGCCTTCAATATTCTGGACAACACTTTTCGCTTCGCTTGGTTCAATATTCCCTATAAACAGTTACATATGTAATTAATAATAACAGCAATATAGAAATGCAGATTATTCTTTCAGTAAAGATACTACGTTCCAAAATATAAGGCTCGTTTTGGTAGCACATAGTTTAATAAGATTTTAGTTGGCAGGATGAAAGACCATGCTGCCCTTGAACACAAATGACGTTGTTCTCCGCATATATACCTTTTGAGTTGATAGCAAGGGAGGTGAAACAAAAGAGAGGGATGGGTGGCTTGGCTTGGAGATGTGAACTAAATGGTTTGAGATGACGGGATTAATAGGGCTGCTGTCTGGAGGGAATAGGAACCAGCTTTCGTAACTAGGAGTAGAAAGATAACATTAGAAGGTAAAAACAGCAGCTGTTGCTAAAAGCTGCTTGGGATGTTCTGTTAGCCCAGAAGTTAAAAGACTAAATAGAGAAGTAAAGAAAAATGGAGAAAACAACAAAGGCATCAGCAGCATTATCAAATACTCCCTCCGTATCAAAATATAAGACTTTGTACCTACTTTCTACACACATGTATCTAGACATGTTTTAGTGCAAGATTCACTGAACCTTGCACTAAAACATGTCTAGATACATGTGTGTAGAAAGTAGGTACAAAGTCTTATATTTTGATACGGAGGGAGTAAGTTATTGAGCAAGTACAAAAACATTCAAGTCTAGTATTGACAAACCTGCAAAATAGCACTCTATAAATGTCTTTGCCAGCATACGAGGCAAGAAATTCTCAAGATCAATAGCTTCAAGATTAGAAAGTGCAGCAAGTTCTTCATCCCATGGCCAAGTTTGCTCCTCCAATATCAATCTGCAATAGTACATCGCTTGCTGATATGGCTGCTGAAATTTAAAATTCTCATACCCCTTGGTCATAGTTTCCTGACAACAGCAACAAAAGACAAACCCTTTTACATCATATAAATACCTATAATTCTAGCTTGCATTGCAAGCAAACAGTAAAAATTCACAAGACGAGTGAAATAATGTCTGAAAGCTCCTTTGTTGCTCTTATAGAACATCCTAGACTAACCAAACTATGTCGTGCCTAATCAAATTAAGAAATTCTACAAAAGATCAGGTATACATAGATGATTGGCAGCACTTCCCTTCCTTCTCCTGCTCATAGCTAACCAGTTGTGTATTCTTTGAATGGAAATATGGTTAAGACAGAAAGACATGTGCCCATGTATATGCCACTAATTGTATTGCATATATACTCAGCTTTGGCCGCCAAATTACAACCTACGTACAAGTGCAGACTTTTTTTGTGCAAAAAAATAATCCAAATCAGATTAAGGGTGTCAGGTGATAGGTATTATTTTAAACTTTGTAAGGTCAAATAATGCACCAGATATAGCAGTAAGAGGATTGCATAAAATCCTCACGTGTACTTAGTAAAATATTAACATGTGATCTGAAATCACCAGTTGTTGAGGATTAGTAGAATAGTGTATTCACTCTCAGCTAGAACAACTCCTGTATGGAAGGTGTCGAATACATGGTGTTTTCCCAAGGTCACTTTGCCAAAGTATTAACAACAATACACAGTATGAAAATATTATGGAGTATATCTCATTACTGCATTTTCCAAAACAGAAGTAATTCTGGCAAGGATTAGGGAATCACCTACATGTTCTCCAATTTCCCTACCCGGCGAATAACTAACAAGGAAAGTTACTTCGAGAGGATAACTAATAACCAAGAGTTAGAAACAACATATGTGTAGGGCTGGCCATTACCTTTATCACAGAAAAACGGTCAACCTTAACTTCAAAATCTGCAATTTTGTCAATAACAGTCTTCAAAAGGGTTGTCATTTTGTCATTATAGCCGACCATAGTAACCTATAACCAAACATAAATATTGGACGATCAGAAAACAAGAATAGTTTAAGTAAGGCATATCTCATATCATGTTATGAGTTCAGACTCCTGTTCACAAGATGAAATTTAAATAATAAATACAGAAACATCCATTATCAACTTCTACAGACAGGCAACAGCGTGGGCTTGTAACATATATGACAAGTGAAGAAAAAAATATGTGCCAGAAAATATTAACCTATGAGTAAATATAATAACGTTTATAATTCACAAGCAATTACCACAAAATGGAGCCTCTTGTAACATACAAGAAGATTATATAGTGTACATCTTGTAAATTAAGATCCGATACTAATAAGGTCTTTCAAAAACAACCACGGTACTCAAAATTTTAGTATGGCTGCACATCCAGTTAAAAGAAGCAACACATCTTAGTTGTTATGTGGCAGTTAGAAGGAAAATATTGTGTCTGTTATTTAGACCAGAGATAGGCTACAGTAGGTCCATTTCAAGCATCCACAAGCAATATGAAGCAAGAATTTAACTGCAAACTGTTTTAAAATGAAGCATCTTCTAATGCATACTGTTCTATCTTATTAGCCCAAAATATCTTCACATGCTTTAGGAGAAATTTAAATCTACACAGATCAGCAATGCCGATCCTGAAACACCTCAAAGGCAGAGCTCAGCCTGCATCACGAATGATATTAGGATTGCACACTTGATATCATACAGGGAGGCCTCGTTAATCATACCATCAGTTGATAACTAGTAACAGCACAAAGTACTCCCTCCATCCCTATTTAGGTAGCATCCTTGTTTTGCGTGCGCCAAATTTGACCAACAAAATTTGTAGTATGTGCTATAAAATTTATACCGCTGGGTTCGTATTCATATAAATTTTCTAATGATACAATTTTTATGACATGATTCTCATATATTAGTGGCTAAATCAATAGTCAAAGTTCATGCGCAAAACTAAGGCACCACATGCATTGGGACGGAGGGAGTAATACACAAGTATAATAGGGTGATGTAGGCGGGCTATAAGAGATGCCACGTCAGATTTTTGCTTAGTTGGAGGAGAGAGAAGGGAAACAGGCTGTAAACTTCACGAGCTCCAACACCCTTTGTGAGAGAATTAAGTGGGCCATATATTAATGATATAGCAAGCAAGTGTGACTAGCTCTTATATGAGTGAGCTATTAGATTGGCTATTGATCACGTGGCAACCGCATATTGGCCGGTTGTTGGCTGTACTATTAACCATGCTCTTAGTGAAAACATGATTTATGACAACAAACATGATCTAATAAAGTAAGTGGTGTGAAATTGTATCATTGATGCAAGCATGCAGTATGTTCTACAACAACACAAGCTATGACACATGTCCAAATAGTCTTGATTAAACGTGAGATTCGTAACCGAATGATGGTTCACCATACCGAGAAGCCCCAGGCCACTATTGACTCTTACAGACACACAGTGAGAACAATTCATACATGGTGAGTCGTCTAGTCCATACAAATAGTATTCTAGAAAGCTTTCAGGCAACAACAGAACTGAACCAAGAAATAAGTAACTTCCATGATTGTTTTCCTGGGACTAGTATAACACAAAATATTGAGTCCATTTTTTCCAACTTAGATTGGGTCACTTTTGAGATTATGTTTGCGTACTTCAGAAACAGGACATTCGGTATATATCTGTCATCACAACCAGCTACCTTAAACCCTAGCTGAAGAGCTTGTTATCTCCATCCCACTTCGAACTCAACGTGTTAAGCACACTGGAATTTGCACCTCACCCGAACGTGATACAAATAAAGAGAGTAAAGTGACTCCGGAGCTTGGCTAGACTGCATTCATTTCACAGGCTATAAGGTAGGGGATAATATTCACATGGGTTTAGGGTTAGGGAGCAGGGTTCCATTCTGACTTCTGGGCCTATGTCACATAACACTGATACCAGTGGTACAGGTATCATTTTCCGTTGAATATTGCAAAGAGGCCAAAAAAAAGGTCTTCTGATTGGTTTGTGGCACAGTATTTAAAGGGGGAGACTAGACATGGATGGGAGAACTACGAGAGTTAAGAGATAGCAAACAGAGGAGACGGATATTTGTATTGTTTATTTCATACACTGCTCTCCATTTTATATGGATGGGTAGACTTGACTGCTAAGAAATGATCTGTAAGAGGAATTAAGCCCAACCAACAAGGAAACTGATTCAAGTGTCCAACTATTTCTATACCAGCCGCCCATCGAACAGTACGATATGGTTGCTAGAACACCTAACAGTAAATGTTGCCCCATATTATCATCTGGATCAGCAATGAAGTGAACAAATAAATTCTTCTACAACTTGAATAGCATAACTAACCTGAAAACCAGTGTTGTTTGGCGTAACAGCATAATAAAGACCAGCAACTTCAGCATCATAAGCTGAAAGCAAAACAAAAAATTGGTGGGTAATTGCAACAGGGAAATGAACAAAAGGCAAAGTAATCAGGAGATAGCTCTGCACAACATGAAGCAAGCAGTCACCGGGTGACTATGTGATTTATCCATTAATATTTCACTATGTAAAGAAAAGCCTTGATATGTAACTGACAGATAAGGATATGGATCAAACAGCTTCTAGGCTGTAGCCTGTAGGTACAGAACAAATCTCAGCTCCAACCGGCCCAGTCCCCTCCCACAATTGTTTACACTTTCTGGACTCCCACTTGTAAGATAAGAGTGGATGACGGGCGTAGAGTGTAAACTAGCTAGGTCGACCTCCAGTTTGGCCAAATAGGAAATATAAAGCTATCACAGAGAAGCAAAAGAAAAAATTCCTACTTCACTATAACTCTTGTTGATTAGTATTGTTGCATATGCTCTATCTGAAATTAATATAGCATATCCAAATGAGATCCTCATATAAATAGAAATCAAGAAATTACTGCGACAACATAATCAGCCATGTCATAACAATCATACATTAGAAATCTCAGTTACAGATACCTACCATAATCATTCAAATAATCCATCAGCAACCTAGTGAACACATCAGTAAGAACTGATGATTCAGGAGAGCTATGGGACAGAGGACAATGGAAATCCATCTTGATGTAGACCTTGGGTGTGAAAAACAGTGTGTCGGGCTTGTACCACAATCTGGAAAACAGTGTTTTCCTCAGCATGGAAGGAAAACTTGTCTGGACAAGCCAAAGAGATGAACGATCAGTTTACTATAACTAAATTAGGTACACAGTTTGCTGATAGATGGATACCTTTTCCTCAACTTTTTTCAATGAAAGATCAGTTGCAATGAAGATATTAGGTTTTGGCAGGTGTAAATCTTCATTGGGAGCCTTTTCTACCCATTTCTGTACCACAAATCTTTAACATAAGAAATTGTATATTTTTCTGGATCTAGGAATTGGAGAATAAAATAAGTGTAAAATACAAATGTGTACCTGCATAGTGGAAGGAGGCACTGCTTCAACAGAATATGATGTACCATACCATGGTTCTGTTAAGTTTGTTTGCCCTTCAAATAATTTTGATTCCCAGAATATTCTGAAAGGAATCACAGAAGATAGTCAATATTTAAATATCCCATAAGAAAATACATAATTGGACAGAGGAAAAGGAGAAAAGCAAATCAACGAAAAGGAATGAAATCATGCTCCAGAAAACGAGAAGAAGGGACAGGACCCTCAGACGGATCAAAGAAGATTTGGGACTCTCATGGGTTTTTGAATTAAATAACGAAATTATATTCACTTTTTTGTGAGCATAAACATCAAACTTATGATAATTGGAAATCATCTTCATTGCATCATCTTTCTGGCTATAGCTTTTCTTGCTACAAAAAGGCCTTATTGTTCATTAGGTCAAGACGAGTCTTGAATCTTGATCAAGAGCCACATGTAAAATCTCTCAAATTGTTTGGCAAAAGATCGAACCAACAGGTTAAGAATAACAAGAAGAGAAATACAGGGCCTTTTGTTACTGTTGACCACTGAAATGTGCAACTGAATCACAGTGGCTGGTACCCAATTCCTCTGAAACGCATTTATGCTTCAGATTATCATCATGAATCATGATAATTGACTTGTAAGTTATAAGTGACATACTTTATTTTAGTTCAGCTACTGATTGTAAAGTTCCTTTTAGAGATTGAATACAAGATGTGCTTTCATGTGCTCTCAATAAGCCTTGGAAAGTAGATCCTTTGTATACAGGAAAAAGGATCTTCAGACACGGAAATGTGGTGGATCTTTAGACATGGAAATGTGGTGAACCCTTCAAATCATCAAATACAAACTATTTTATGAACGATGAATTATGAGATCGATAAGCTCTGAAAGATAAAGGGAGAAAGGGAGAAAACAATTAAGAACGTCGTTTGACATTATATCGAGGATAAGTGCATTAGACTGGAGAATAACCTACTTCCGTAATGAAATCATCAGTTTTTATCTAGCATGTGTCGAACATACAATGAGCATGAAAATATCAATAACTGCAAATACCAATTAGAACAAGAGAACCTGATATGTCAAGAATTATCTCATGCCTACCTAACATTCTCTGGAGTCAATTCATTAAGCACCTTCTGAATAGCATCTGGTGAGAACTTTGATGGTACAGACGATGCAACCAGCCAATCTTCTGGTGGATAAATCTAAAATAGATGAACGGTGAGGAAACATAACATGAGAAGTAGCAAAAATCAGTAGAACTCATATAGCACTTACAAAGAAACATTTTCGTAGAACTAATTAGAATGGAATTAGACAGTTCCACTTCAAAATAATATCACAATGTCCGATATTCTGCAAAAAAATCTTATGTGCAACACTGCAAGAGTGGCTACATGCATAGCTCAGGAAAGAGCTTCAACGTTATTTTACTGTGTGCCTACACTGCAAAGACGATATGAACCGGAACCTACATGTGTAACACATACCACTAGATTATTTTCCAGGGAAGGCCCTTCAAGAAAGAGCTTCAACCAAAAGATGGGTGGGTTTGCACTAAATTCTTTCCTCACACAAGCATGCGACTGACAAAACAGATGACATGGTACAAGCTGGTAGTAGAAAGAATGAGAAAGGCATCAAACTATATCTGCATTAGCATTCACATGGAATTAGAGAAGTCCATATCCGTCTGATTAGAATATATCCAAGTGATAAGATTTTGAGTGAGTCGCTTATCTGTAGTCACAGAATTGTCTCTCAGACCACACGTTTAAGGTGTAACTGTTCACCCGAATAACAGCAAGAAGGAATCGAGTGCTCATGTGCACTCAAGAGAGAAATAAGAATTTAAAGTCAAAACACAATGGTATTTGATTGTGTCAATTTCTAACTACGTACATGCACATACAAACAAAACACCACTCAAGGTAGTACGGGCGATAAAAATTATGAAAACCAGGCAACATATATGTCCAAAGAAATAACTGGAATATACCTGCATGTTTGAGGAAATATTGACAACATAATTGATAGGAGGGCTCTTGTCTCGATAGTGGAATCCCGTCTCGCAGATGGCTAGAAGCTTCACAGTCATAAAGAAAGGGAGTTAATAAGGATCAGGCTGAAAAGAAAAAAAAGTATTCTATGTGATGTATAAAATATGTTTAGTCTACCAGTCCGTAACATGTTTCGTGTTTTCTCGTTTGATACAAATTTAAATACTAGTAAACACAAAATAAACTGTTTCAAGGGAGCATGCATATTTCGTTTGAGTAACACGAGAAGAGGTGCAACTTGTATAACCTCAGTCTAAAGGTGCTTAATTACCAAGGCCAACAGAAGCAATTAGAAGCTACTCACTATACAGATAAGTGAAGGCAATAGCTAAGTAATACTGGCACTTTCCACGAGCAATTAGCTGCCGGTTTACCATACTTACAAAGCTATCCTGGTATCGCATACAGATGATAATTAAAAAGACATAATCCCAGATTAGATTCACCTCATCAAAAATCCACTTTGGAGTTCCAGAGGTCTGAAGTAATGTGATGTATCTGAACAGCAATCCAATGACATCCTCCATGTGCTCTGTCAATGATATCAAATATCAAATAGGTGATAGCACTTGCATTTAAAAAAATCAATATCAAATGCCCTTTCTTGAACAAGAACTCACCATGGCCTACATCTGTGAGCTGTATACCAACACTGAAAAAAGAGAACTCATTACTCCAATCCCCTTCCCCTGATTCCAAACTCATAGCCCATCCTGATGAATTTATCAGCATGCAAAGTTAATTTGGGCAACTAATACATGAGAGAAAATTAGCTTTGTATGCAACACTAATTGAAAGAAAAAGGAGTTTATATATACAGGGAGACTGGACAAATAACATAAAACCGTGCAGCCAGCATCCACAAAAGCAGAGCCAAGCTATGGCATTAACCAAGCCTAATTAGAAATCGGTCATCGCACAAGTGAAAGATTAAGACTTTCTTGAAATCAAATTGCATTACCATCAGTGCATCCAAACATTCCATTAAGGAAATAAGGCGGTAGTATAAGCAGTAAAGAAAAGACAAAATTTGAACTCGTGGTAAGATCCTTCTGCAGGATGACAACATGTCTTGATAGTCTTAGACTGTTTGGCATTGAGGTGGATTTTAGTAATCCCGTTGGCCACCAGCTCTACCTAATTTTGTGTTTGTTTGACCCAAGTTTGCCTACTTTAGTACTTTTATGGATAATTTACTACAGCAGATTATAAATAAGCCAGCAAAGTTCAGCAACCGGAAACTGAGCCTTACTATGAAAGCAGCTTTGAAAATAAGAAGTACAAATCTCGGAACATCAAATAGTCAGACTTACCCAACTTTTTTAGGATGTAAAAGAGAGATCCTTCTCCTTCATGACCGATTAGATGGCTAACATACCTACAAGGACCTTCCTTGTAATGCCTAATATTTGGAGTGATTGGCCACATTACTCGTAAAGTATGACCTTGTTTAATGGGAACCGCCTTAACAAGGATCTGCAAGTTATCAACTACCAGATAAATATGTGCGCAAGTGTCCTTAACACTTCAAAATATGGCACCTGACCGAGTGGTGCATTTAAATTATCAACTCATGCTAAGCAAACAAAACCTGGACATCTTTGCTTGAACATGGATGACCAGGAAAAGAAAACTGCTTCCTTCCAACGTTCTTGATATCACAGAACTTACTTTCGACAAGGGTCTGAATGTTGTCAAGACTCTCTGCAGATACAGCAGATGTTAGGGTAAAAGGGAAAATATGGAGGATTTGTAATGAAATGAAAATGTTGTAACATGGTCTGATGAAAAACCTTTTCCATACACAACAAGTTGCATCAAGTTGGCTGAGTAGTGCGAATCATAGAAGTTGATAAGCTCAAGCCTTGTGTCCAATCCTTTTTCCTTCGGTTTAACCTCCAAAGTGTCCCAATTTCCTATATGATGCATGAGAAGTAATAAAACAACCAGTGTTCACCCTTTCTCCCAAGTAAGAAAATTGTTCAGCTCACGTCATAACTCTCATGACTTCTAGAGTCGAAGAGAAAAAATAGAATATCATCTTGTGGGTAAATTAATCGCATCATAAATTCTATGTCCCTAAGTGTTGCCTTCAACTTTGACATGGCCTCCAGCTTACAGTTTTGATTATAGTTTAAAAATAATGTTTAGTTTCGGTGAAAATTCTACAGATATTAATGTTTGTATGACCAAACTAAATACTTCTGCTTATGTTTGTGCTAAAACATTTCAAACTATTGCTTTAGGGACAGTGGGAGTACCACTGGCGATAAGAAATGAGGGCATTGTACACCCCACCCAAAGTAATGGAAGACAAGTTATTCTCAAAGTTGACAAGAGTATAATAAGTGTAGTTGAGTACTTTTTCTTTTGCTATGGACAAGGTTAACATATTGTAACATTGAAGTTATAGTTACAACAGGGATTTGTTTCGCGAGGCGTTACAAGATTTTATAGCTGAAGCAGAGGTAAAATCCAATGTCTTATTGAAAAACTTCTCATGTAATACTTGTGACACTAACATTCCGATAGAAATATAAAGATAAAAATAAATTAGGTTGTAAGAAAGCATTATAGTTGCAGAGTCTCATGGATGTTCAGAAAAATTAAACTGGACATTGGTATGAGGGCTAAAATACCTACCTGTGCTGAACTTGTGGTATGGGTGGTTATTCGAGCAAAGATGCTTCTGGAGCTGAAACCAAAAGAGTATAGATGAAGAATAGAAAACCAAAACAAAATGTAACAGCCAATGACATGAAATACAACTGCATGCACCAAATTAGGAAGGATTGCTTAGTGCTAACAATTATGGGATGAAGTGGTCACAACAACACTTACAATCACATTAAAAATGAGAGTGGTGTTTGGCTGTACTAGTAACAGGCACTAGGCAGGTTATGCTTAAAATGGTTTACAGTGAACACAATTTACTTCAGACTGGTCTTTTAAGTACATGAGGTGGGTGTATATTATCATCTTGTCAGGAGATTCGACTAAAAAGATGGAATTCAGGTATTTATCCTCAAGAAAATATTGTATCACAATCCTAGACTGGATGACTGTCCTTGCTATATCTATTCTTCCACCAGATGTATGATTTTTAGAGAATGTGTCCCCTTTATCCTCGTGACTATCTCAGACCGAACTATAGCCATTGTCATGGTGGTAGAGCCATAGTCTTTATTAGAAACACTGTTTTTTGAAGGATAGTAAGAGCCTTAATGAACTTCGAGGATTTTCTACGTTGTTCTCATAAGGATTACAACTGAGCCAGGAAGCTATTTGAGTTCGGACTTTTGGTTCTACTGGTTGGTACATGAAACTTGATACAATGAACCCTTATAAGTGAGGAGCAATTTAAAGTTGATCTAACCTCTAATTATTTAATTATTACTTCGTTGATGGGCCTTTCTATAATCACAAGTCACAGCCCTTAAGATGGTTAGTCAATCTTGCAGGTTCAACCAAGCTAATAATTAAATATCCCCAAACACTCAGCTCTGGTTTGAAATGCTGCTACCAAGATAGTCTTCCTTCATGGCATGTAAAACAACCATAAACTAATTGAATTGCAATATGATACTTCCAAAACATTTAGTATGAAACCGCATCCAAAATTAAAAAGAATGGTCTCTTATTTAGCAAAAAATCTTCACAGCTTAAAATTGTCAGATATACTACTATCCAACTTTAAAAGAATATAAGATATCCACCAGAAAGCTGCTAATTCAACATAAGCCTGAAAATTATAAGTACCTGACTCATTCGCCATGGATCTGACAATAGATTTTTCTGATTTTCTGCCAGTGAAGAAAATTTGTAAAATTATAAGCTGGTCCTTTCAGTAGAATCAGTAGCAACAGGTAAGGGACAACATATACCAGAGTCAACGGCTTTTATTTCCCTAAGAGTTGCATCAGGGGACATCAATGGCTTTATAAAAAATTGTGCAAACCTGAAATGAAAGACAAGATGTAACTCGAATCAGCCTTTGCAAAACAAGGAAAAGAAGATAGAAAGAAACAGAAGGTACCTGTCTAAAGCATCATCCAGGCAGTCATTGTTCACATCAAAATAGAAGTTTGTGTGTTCAGAAGTTGTAAAGGCATTGGTCGAGCCACCATGCTGCAAGAAACACCCATATTATTATTATCCAACTAATTATTATTGATTAATAACAGAGGTTCCACTTAAAGATGGTAATATCATTGTAGGAACTAGGAACTATGAATCGGGTAAACAGTTAGCCTCCAAGCAGAGTCCACACAGAAGCTTTCCTACTAGTATTCTTGATGGTTTAAAATTCTTAAGCACTGCCTGGCAAAATACCAGTAGTACCTTACACAGAAGCTTTCCCACTAGCATCTTGATGGTTTTAAAGTCCTAGGCACTGTTTGGCAAAATACCAGTAGTACCTTACCCTATGTTAGGACCATGGTTTAAGCACTGCCACAGCAGCAAATTTTGCAGTTTACTCAATAACAGAACATGGGGGCCATATATCTCGGGGAAAAACTATATACGGCAACCAACCAGCAACCTAGAAGAAAGAAGAAGACAAGGTCCCATGATCACACAGTGGCAACTTAGTTGTTTTGAAAGTTTCACTAAATTTTGAAATCGGCTCCAGCTCAATCCAATAAATTACTAACGCACTAATACCTTGATCAATTACAAAGAACCCTTATTAATAAAGAGAAACAAGAAGGGCGAAAATTTTACCCTGGCAAACTACATACCTCAGCAATGTACTTTGAGTAACTATCTTCTATAGGATATTTCTCGCTCGCGTAGAAAAGCATATGCTCTGTAAAAGTAGAACCAGGCAAAAGCATGTTAGGGATTAAAAAAATACATAACCACCCGGAAAATAGTACTGGAACATACATGTCATGAAGCTTTTCAAATGCAAAAGTATAATCCAACAGATTTAAAACAAAGCAGTGAGATTTATACAGTGGATGGCGGTGCACTAATACTCAAAAAGTTAAATCCTGGAGACAGAGGAATATGTAAAACAAGTAAAATTGCAAATATAAAAAGCACAATATGTACACAAGAAATTATTGAATACTTTACCTATCCAAGCAAACGTGTGCATTGTATTGAATTATTTTATTTTACTTATTCCATGATCAATTTAGCCCTAATGATTACTCACTGAACAACCCAAAAGCACACACGTCTCAAGATATCAGGACATTCTATAACAGGCATCCCAATTGAAAACAACCTTTCATAGCAAGCTAGCAAATTGCAGTGTTGGGCCACACAGGCCTAAAATCACAACAAGAGAAATACCACGGTAGGAGAGATATCGGGGTTGTTAGTTCGCAACTGCACTAAGATTTTCATCACTAGGGTCGTGTAAAGCGAACACTGAGTACAGCAAAAATAGCAGTATCTAGCATGCCCCTTGTTGTAACGCAGCAAGTCAGAGCAGAGTGCTAACCGAGGAAG
The DNA here is from genome assembly GCA_947311845.1 of Poa pratensis. Classification (NCBI taxonomy): domain Eukaryota; kingdom Viridiplantae; phylum Streptophyta; class Magnoliopsida; order Poales; family Poaceae; genus Poa; species Poa pratensis. Next base: position 12,048,092 of record CAMZMU010000102.1, read on the forward strand.
TGAGCGAGCCCCTCCAATCCATCGGGGTCGCAGAAGTACCCCACCGAAACATTCATCGACGCCGCCGCCTGCAAACGAATCACGAATTCAGAATCGAGACGAAATCCAGCAGCTAACACAAAGCCCCCGATCCGTCCTGATCGAAGAGCGGGCGACGGAGTTGACCTTGTCGGTGTCGGGGTCGCTGACGAGGAGGCACTCAGGGCGTTGGGGAGGACCACGCGGCGGTACCCACGCTTGTCGTTGCGGGGCTTGGTGACCTCGACCTCAACCTTGTGGTGGCTGGCGCAGCGGCGCCGTCGGCCGCCTCGCTGGGGCGTCGACCTCGCGCGGCCTCAAATCCATCGCGTCGCCGCCCGGCCGTCGTCGTCGCTGGGGCAGGGGAAGTCCGCGAGGTTTCGCACGCGAGTTGGGCACTACTCGCTGCTCGGGTTTGGTTTCGTCCGCCTCAGCGCCTCGTCGCTCTTGGATCTGCTTTCTGTTCACGAGTGCTTGTTTGGATATGGAGAATAAAACAAGATTTATTTAGGAGGATTTTAGGAAAAATAGCTTTAGTTAGTTTTGCTGTTGTGGTGATGAGTTTGTTCAAGGATCGAGGTGAGTCATCTCGATGTAAAGCAAAAAATCTGATGTGGCGGGTAATTAATGAGGAGAGAGATGGTGATGGTAACTAGCTATGTTACCATAACATCACACATTTCAATGCAAAATGAGTGTATAACCTATTAAATATGACACTACACACATGTTACTCTCCACTATGGAGGTAGTAACTTAGAGTAGTAACATATGCATGTTTACTAGTCTAAGTTACTCCCCATTGTGACTAGTCTTATGGTGGGTGAATGATGAAGCCGTGCACACTTGTGAAGATGAGCTCGTTGGCTTGTTCGGTGGCTCCATTTACTCCCTCTAATCGGAATAATTGACGTAAAAAGTGAGCTATGGCCGGCCAAATTTATATACGGCCGGCGACAATAATATCGGATTAGATGGGTATATATATTGGGAATCAGAATATCGATCGATGTTTGGGATGCGTGTGTCTATGGTAAACCTAAATGTTAAATCCGATCTGAGTCAGTTTATAATAAGTATCCCACTAACTGACGCTCGGCAATCTTGCCGTAGTATGTACTCCAAGATGGTGCGTTTGGGCCCCCGCCTGGGTCCAAACCGCCTTGAGTGGCCACCCTGATCCGAGTGGTTCTTCCTCCTTGGGTGTGGGTTTACTTGGGACTCATGATCTTATCACATACGTTTATTAAGACTCCCTGGTGGTGGAGTGACCTTATATCCTGACATAACTCACTATGGTCAAATATGCGTAGAGCTTACAAATGTTGTCATAAAAAATTAGCCCTAAGGCTACCCATAGGTCGGTTTTATATAAACTGTCGGATCTAGGATTTACATGGAAAGATCTAATAGACAAGGTAACAAAGTGTTAAACTAATCCAGCTTTTCTTGTACTCCAAGACACATAGCTCTTGGCCTTCACGCAAAATTTGTCTTGTCTTAACATGTTGGGCCGTCAGTATGTCAGCGGGCACTACAATTGGCTACCCTGACTTGCTAGAATAACATCATGTCGTGAGCATATATATTTGGTAGAACCCCACAATTAGCCTCTAAAACACTCAAGTTGAAACATGGTCGAATCCATCAAGTATGGCGAAAGTTAGAGTCAATCGCGTCATTGATTTTTGGAATCCCGTACTCAAATCTGGGTCTTCACTAGAACATGCCATGGTTGCGTCCGGACTATTGTTTGATGAATTTCATATCAATCAACATATTTGGAAAATTTCCTACAAGTTTTTAGTTTTTCTGTTTGACGTAATCTTCTAGCCTTCCCGTGGCGATCTCTAGAAGTTGTTTTTGCTGGGAAAGATTTCAAGAAAGTGCATAGTCCCCACTGGAACGAAGGCTTTTTTTGTGTTTTTTGCAATATGCAAGTACACATCAAAGTGTAGAACAAGAAATTGTGCACTCTTCTTACAACTAGTAAGAGATTAGTCCAAATAAAATGCCACATATTATGGACAATATCATAATAAACTACAAAGTTCGTCGATACGTTTTCGATGTATCACCGCTCTGGGCTCAAACATGACTCCTCCGAGCTCGAGCAAGGTCTGCAATGTCGGTCGTTGGTTCACGTCCGATGTCGAGCCCGCAATCTTCAATCTGATGAGGAGGAGGCTCTACCTAGGCTAGAGCCGACTATCATGCCACGGTCAGGCCAGACATTCCGCTAAATAGTAACAGGCCGGACATTCCGCTAAATAGTAACAGCTTATGGATATTCCGATCGATTTAGTGGACGACGCAGAAGCCGCAGAGCAGCCGAGAATCGTGTAGTATGCAGGAAACTGCTGGTCGGGCCCAGTCGTTCGCACAACAGGAGGCAGAGAGAAAGGACAGAGCCCAATGGAGTTGGAGGGCAAGGCCAAGGCCTCCATGGAGATTGCCGGCGACGACGACACCGTCGGCTGGAAAAAATTGTGAATCGAGTGAGAAATAGTTGTAATTGGTTTATAGTTAGGCTAGATAAATCGAGTGAGAAATAGATATTTTTGAATCTCAGTTATCGTCTCGACCTTGCACAACAAAATGTATGAGAAAAAGGAGGATCCAAATTTTCTAAAATGAGGAGTCTTAGATGATTTTTCGCTAGATAGGGTCACAAATGCATGACTAGAATTCACTCGACCAATTTTAGATACCGAAAATTGCTTCAAACCAAACATAGGACGCGAACTATAGATTAAAGAAAGTGGATGACGCCGACACAAATCCCCGAACCAGACCAAGATCCACAGATAGAGTATGGTCGCAAACAAAAGGCACAACAGTAGTAACAAACACAGAATCCAGATGACCAGATAGCTCTACTAGTAGTCGTACTCATACGACGCTAAACGCGCTCACAATTCATAGCCACCAAACGTCCGGACTACAGCAGGTTTAGGCCGGCAGCGGCGATGGAGAGTACGGACGCGGCGATCGTCACGGCGAAGGAGCAGCTGACCGTCGACGCAGCATTGCCGCGTGGCGAGGGCGCTGCGGCGGCAGCTCGCCCGGCGGAGCCACCACCGGCGGCGGAAGGGGCAGGCGCCATCGAGGGTGCCATGGAAGGGGCAGCAGAGGAGAGCACGCGGACGTCGACCTTCTGCCCAATGGCGCAGTGGCCCGGGAAGCCGCAGAGGAAGTAGTGGTGGCCGGTAGTGTTGAGGACGATGGAGTCCTTGCCAGTGGACCAGGTGGCCGTCGGCTTCGTCACGTCGCAGTTCTTGTAGTCCGTCTTGCTCACCGCGATCACGTTGTGGAACTGCTTGTTGTACGAGAACACTGCAGCATTTTTTCAGGAAAGTAAAGTTAGTCATCTCAAGAGTATTACCATCATGGAGCAACAACAACTATTTGCAGAAGTTACTAAATTGATTGACACTTCTGCTTCGATTATTAAATTTGATATGAAATCGACACACTGTTAACTTTTTCAGGCCATGCATCTGATCAAACTAATGCCCTAAAGCGTCAGCATTCTCATGGAAGACTTTTCTTTTTTGTTATTTGGTTGTTAAGGAACAGCATGAACCATCAGGTGTATTTCATATCAGCAATTATCCTACCAACCCACTCGCTACGCTTTTAAAAGTTGGTACTAATTATCTAAAATGTGATTGACAATGTGTCTTCAACTCTCCTCACCCATCCTGATGAAAAGCATATCATCTTGGTTTAGCAAACACATATTCAGAAATTGACGCATAGCTGTTCATAGATTTATTCAATCTAAGACCACTTGTAATGTTAAACAGTAAGTTGAGACTACAATCCTTGTAGTGACAAAGACTATGATCACCATGATAACAGTACAGCTCATGGGCATACCTCAACCTGGAATCCACCTATCCACCTTGCAGACAAGATAGCTTAGCAACCTATCATGCAGATTGATAATCATGGATGTCCTCCGTGGATGGGCCACAGCCATATACATACATTTGTGGTTCTCCGATTACTCTCTAAAGGCAGCATATGTGCTGTCATCTTTTCGGCCCACCTAGAGGCCAGGGCTACCAACCAAGCAACCAACCAACAAACAATGAGAGTGCATGCATAGGTGAGTTGGCAAACAGGTTCCGATCATAATTTGGTAAATTGCAAAAGCGGTTTCGGGCAGATGGGGAGAGGAACAGCATGGTCCCTGGCTAGCTAGGACTCATGGAAGGAGAATAGGAGATGATATTCTGACTAGGAACTAGGAAGTGCCCCATTTGTGAATGTGTGATGGAGAGTGCTCGGAGTTGAAGTGGAACAAGGAACAACGAAAGCATGATGTACATTGATGTGAACCAGGTTTGGGTCTTGATGTGTGTAAAAGGTTTTGTCTAGTGGCTAGACTGCTAGACTTTTTCTCTTCCAAAATATGACAGTTAATAAAAAAGATCCATTTCGAAAATAAACATAAATAATCGAGCAAATAAAGAAAAAAAAACTAGATTTTTCACAATTTATCCATGAGGGGGACTTCGTATCAAGGAGTCAGCGCTACAAAATCAACATTAGTCTTGTCCTACTAGAGTCATACCAGGAACAAGATGCTGTGAACGCTCACTTAGGCAGCGACTTCAGCTTTCAAAATTTAAGGGGCATGATTCAATTTTGGCAATTCTAATAAGAAGGCGGAAACACATGAAAATACATGAAAATTTAAGGAAAAAGATGTTGAACACACATGTGAGCTCACTGCAGGGACTTTTTTTAATTAAAAAAATGGAATGTTTTCCAATTCTAAGTACTATGTGAATGCAAATTTGTGCCTTCGGATTTTGCGGCATCTACCTCCTGAACTTGTGTTTGCAATAAAAGAGTTGCTAATCGTGGCAAGACACAATCGATTTTGAATGAATTGCACATGTTGGATGAATCGTGTACCACGTGGAATAATTTATTTTGTTAGACGGCTTGTGATGAATAGTGGGAATCTGCTCGTTCAATACAAAGCAAAAAAATGCTATAGTAAAAGGCAGTTAGCACGGTAGTGGTATGCTTATGGAGGCCACAACTTTCTTCCAAATAATCCCTTCCGTTCCAAGAAAGCAGAAGAAACACATGGAAAGCAAGAAAAGGTTATCCTTAAGCAACAAAAGGCAAACAAAGGCTTTAGGACATTATGAGTTTTGCCCAATGGACTTTTGGTTTGTTTTGCCCGTTTGGGTCGGCAAAGGACATCAGCCCGCGTGACGACCCAACGCACGTGATCCATTTGAGTTTTTTTAACGGACTATATAGATAGCAGGCCAAAACAGGCTGATTTGGGTTACATATAGGGGCATGCCACAAACGACATTTTTTATAATAACTAACAAAACATATATAGGGGAGGCCGGGGCTCCTACTTGCCGTCGTCGCCAAGGTCGATGTACGGCGACGCTACCCAGAGATGGGCCGGCGGCGTGGGCGGCTACTCCTCCTCCTACGACGGCGGCGGGTCAGGGACACGACCAGTCGGACTGGCCGTAGAGCCTGGCGGGGAGGGCTTCAGGTCAGGCTCCATCCCCGCTCACCATGGCTCCGCCGGCGATGGTGGCAGCGGCTCCTGTTGTTGGGCCTCCTGGAGCACACGGTCCCAGCATCTAAGCTCGTTGTCGACGAGCGTGCGCTTGGACTCCTCAGGACCTGTAATAGCATGGGGTCGTCGTCCTCGTACCCCTCCTCCTCCTGGCCTGGCGGTGGTGAAGGATAGTGCTCCGGCACGAGCGGCGACATCGGCACGAAGCAGCTCTGCCGGCGCAGGTCGTGCTTGTCCTAAAACCAGGTGTCCCAGTGCCGCGAGTTCAGGCTGAACGTTGGGGCGTTGAGGAACTCCTCGTGGAGCATGGCGCTCAATCTCCAAGGCCCACGCATAGCCGGCGGCACCGAAATCCGTTCTGGATTCAGGTGCCAATAATCCGACAGGTGCACGTCGGACCAGCGTACTAGGGTGGCGTTGTTCTAGTTCCACTAGTACTCCTTGACAGGGACACAGCGACGACGGCGCTATGGCCCCACCACCTTGGTTCCCGGCGACGCGATGCTAAATGGGGTCGGCGTAGAGCAGGAGGGGGAGCATTGTGCAGAGCAGGGCGCTGCCGGCCGGAGGACGAGCCGACCTCGTGATCGTGTTTGCCCTTGCCGGTCCACCTTAGCGGCATTGCACCGGCAAGGATTTTGCTGTTGGCGGTGGGGGAGCACGGCGGGCCTAGGATGGAAGTGGGGGTAGCCGCCGCTATCCACACACGCACATTAAAAAGGAATGAGGAGGGAGTCAAGTCGGCGGTTGGGTCGCTGATAGGTGGGGCCAGAGCGGACACCGCGCTGACGGTCCTTCTCTTGTCCAGACGCAAACGTGGCCCAAATTTACTCCCATAATGGGTCAGCGCGAACATGAAACGGACAGAAAAGAAGACCAAAGATCGAAATGTTTCCCCGTGATTTTGACCACACCTTTCCAAACAGATAGAAACAGACCAAAATCGGCGCTTTGGATTTGCCCTTGCTTACTTTGAGGACCCACTACACATACACAACAGTACAAAAGAAGGCCCAGCAGCAGCAGCAGCAGGGGTATTTTTTTTGCAGGAACTGTAGAGAGAATAGTCTCAAGACTCAAAGTGCGTGCACGCTGACATGAGGTAGTAGCCGGTCACGCTTTCTGTGCTGGAAACAGACAAGCAAACAAACCGCAGTAGATTGATCCGGCAAAACAGGACGGTGGTCGGTGGACGCGATCCCTGGCCGGCCGGTGAGTGGTAGTACGACGTGTGAAACAAAGACAGCGAAGTTGGGGCATGGCCGCAGGAGGAGGCAGGAAAGCTGGCGGAGCGTCCGGGTTCATTCATCAGAAAAAGACGACAGACGGAATGGACGCGGCTTGCCTGCGGCCTTCCCATGCGACCATCCGTGCGGCTGTGTACGTGGCGTCCATCCGGCGCTTCCGCTAATTAAGCATCTCGTTCGTATTTTGCAGTTGGAAACAGATACGAAGAATCCCAACCATAGTAGCAGTACTTCTCGTGCTCCTATAGCCCTGTCGTCGTACGCCGGCGACCCAAACCGTCTACCACCGAGCTTTCCCAAGGCAGAGGAAGGCTGCCCGTGTCTCAGTTACGTTTTAGGTCTCGGTTCGGTACTTCGGTCGCCGATCGGCCGGCCGGACGGCTCGGCTCTGCTGCGGAATTGGCTCCACAGATTGGGAGTTCGACGACGCGCCACCCCGCCGAAGGCAACTCAGTTGGAAGCGTACGCCGGCCAGCCGGACGAGTCCCAAACTTGCGCTTCCTCGCCGAACTCCATCGCCTGCATGCGATTCTGGCCAGCTTGCTGCTAGTTGCCTAGGCCTTTTTCTTTACCGACGGAGGCAGCTACCATGAAGAACGCGCCGAGGCAAATGGCCACATGGACGATGAGCATCATGGCGACGAGCAGGCTGAGTGCCTGAGTACCAAGTCGGCGAGGAGCTCTGCTCGGAAGAGGACGGGAGTTGAATTAGTTGCCTCCAACAGCGACGGCCAAGTTTCCTGGAGTTCCCGCAGTAGGTAAAGCACGGAACGGATCAAGATACTGAGCACGAGATCATGGCGGCAAGCCGGCCACCGGCGACTGAGGGAAGCCACCTAGTATAAGACTCTGCACCGTACTTCCTGCATTCCCTCCAAAGAAAAACGCAACAGAAATCACGCTCGGGGATGGGAAATAGAGGGAAGCACCGGATGGACGCCACGTACACGGTCGCACGGATGGTCGCATGGGAAGGCCGCAGGCAAGCCGCGTCGCGACCGCACACCGCTCCGCCCCGTCCGCCGGCTGGGGTCTCTTCTGCAACGCCCTAGGCGTGTGACCCATGCAGTGCGCTGCGGGGATGCGGTTGCGTTACTTGCGTACCGGACCGTCCCGCACCGGCACCGATCACGTTGCGGAAAAGCAGCAAACGGCCAGCCCAGCGAGGCCGAGGACCCTGCGGCCTGACTGCAAACCCAGTAGATAGACGAAAATGCCTTTCTAGCAAACCCCAGTAGACGGCTTTTCCTTTTCCTCTCTCTCGCGAAGTCCCACTTTTCTTCCTCCGTTGAGAGTCAACCGACGGCGACCGGGCCGATCTGATGGCCTCCCCGCTGGAGTAGCCGGCCTGAGATGGTCTAGGAGAGGCGCCGGAGATAGGGATGTACATAGTAGCAGTAGATCTACGTGTTTTCGGCGGTATGCCGGTCTTTGGCTGTATGCCAGTATTCGGCTGTATGCCGGGAGGCGGTTGCTAGATCTCTTGGCCGGGATTTGGCGCCGCCTGGTAGATCATCTCCTCGTCGCCGTGCTCCAGTGGTTGGAGCCAGATTCGATGGGAAGAAGAGCTACTGGAGTCTCCATCAATAAAGGGCCTTTATCTTGCAGATTTGTTGATGGTAGTCAAGGTATGAAGCTTTTCCCTCTGCTCATGGTGATCTTGAGGTGGGCGAGCTGCAGGCCAATGGCTGCTGGACGACAAATTTGCACCACGGAATCGGTTTTGGTGGTTGGAGGAAGGGAGGTGTCGGTGTTGTCGGCTGCGTCGGCGTGCCACCTTCCTGCTGTCCTGGCTCTGGACCTGATGTGGGCTGGGGTGCTGCCTTTGGCTGCTGCCTCTTGCTCACCCGCCGGCAAGGTGCGGGGCGTTGCCCCCGCCGATGTGGCTTCTTCGTCGCCAAGGTTCCGCTGCTTGCGGCGGACGACACATGCGGCGCTCCAACGAGGCTGGTCCTCTATAGTACCAAGCAGGCGGCTCAGCGGCTGGACTTCTCCTTCGTCTTCCTCCGGCTCTCCGGCGTGGCGGCGAAGAAGACCGTAGTTGCAGATTGGCCAAGAAAAGCTCCGGTGTTGTTCTGTGTTTTTCCTCTTTTTCAGGGGCTTTTTTGTAATTTTGGACAGTTGTCCTCCTTCCGGTTGTATCTTATGCTTATCTAATATAGTCCGGTTTATGTCAAAAAAAAAATGCCTTTCTCCAACCCACAACCCTATCTCTCTCTCATCGTCGCGATTGAACAGCCGAGATTTGATGTTGAATGTGTTGCCGTTCGAGATACGTTTTTTTTTAGAAAATCTGTTTTTTTAGATAGATCTGTAGCATGTGTGGATTTCAGAAAGTGTTTTTTTCTCTCCAGCTCCAGCCATCTCTCCAATTTAAATAATTCAAAAATCATATTTGTGAGTTTAAAAAATTCTAAAAAAATACGGATGTAGTCAAATACTATATCCCACGAACGGCAATTTGAGATACTTTATATTTTATTAGGCTACACAAAAATAACAAATCTGATAATAAAACTTAAAGATTTGAAAATAACGTATACTCCGACCATACTTTTCTCTTTTTGTATAGCCCAAAATACAACGTATTTGAAGTTGATATTTTGTATCATTGGCTAACTCCGCGATTTTCTATTTCTTAATTTGCTATGCCATCAATTCTTTCCCGGGGAAAGTACTTGGGTTACATATAAAGTGATGCCAACTCAACACATGTCGCAAACTCGAAACTCTCCACCGCGTGGTGAGTGCCTGACAGACAGCCTTGAAAACCCTCCGTAGCGGCCTTCTGACCTCGGCACGTAGCACTGCACCTTCACGATACTACTGTAGTACTACAAGCCGTGCTAGCACTCAATAAAGTCCGCTTCGCTATGCGCCGCGCAAGCAGCGAGTGGAGTTGGGGCTTTGACTGGAGTCACGTCGGGCGCGTGCATGCGCTGGTCACGCCGCACCGAATCACGTACTCCAGCACCCACGGGGCACCGCCGTGAAATGCGCCTATGCTATGATGGCCAAAGTCGCGGGCGTACGTCAACTGATTTAGGGAGGGTTACAGCAAAAAGCCAAGAGCTAGGGATGGATAACGATCGACGTCGCCCGTCCAGCGCCTTCTACGCACAAAACAAGGTGCGAGCGGTGCCCAAATGTTTGCCTATTGCTACCTCCATGCCAGAGAATTCTGGAAAATGGTCCAGTTTCCAGGTGGGGAGTACGGGCCCGCTTTTAGTATAAAGTTGAGTCGTAGGATCTACTACTGTATTAGCAGTATAAACTACCCAGAATGGCAGCAGATCATTCTCTTCTCTGTGAACTTTTGCAAAATTACCGGACGCGGGAATCTGGGAATTAATGATCACACAAGGAAAACGGAAAGTCCCAGGGTCGATCGATCTCCAGGTCTCACCAACAAGAGCGTGGCTTCTTCACACTCAGATACATATTCTCGTTCCTTCCGGCCTCACACCCCCGAATTTGTAAGAAGAATCGCAACGAGAGGTACGAGGGGAGACTACCGGAGCCTGGAGGCGTAACTACGTACCGATGGTGTCGCCGACGTACAACTTCTTGGAGGAGGCCCACCGGCCGTAGTCGGGGTTGCCCATGATGGTCCACCCGAGCTTGTCGCCCACCTCGTACACGGCCGCCGCCGCCACCCCCGCCCACATCACCGCCCCCACCACCGCTGCCGCGGCCAGGGCCGAACCCCTCCTCGCGGCGCCCATGGCCAGCACTCACCGAGATCGATCGACGCACCTGCCGCAGAGAGGAAATCAAGATGGACAGGCTCCCTTGGCTGCTCTCTGCTTTCGATTGCTAGAGTCTAGAGAGAGTGTGGAGTGTGTAGGCGGAGGGTGGCGGTAGTAGTGCTGGCGGGTTAAGTAAAGAAAGATCCACGGGCCACTGCCTTTCTAGTCCGGGCCCACAGGCTCCCGATTTTCCGAATTTGTCCTTGCCGCGATTGGTGAGGCAGATTTCTAGAGGAAAGATCAAAAAGGATATCTCGGAAATCAGTTTTGGGTCATGACCATATGCTCCCACTACCTAAAAACCGAATTTCAAAATATCAAAAAGTTTTAAACAAAAAATTCGGGTATACATATAAACATTCCATGTTCGCACAAAAAGTTTCGTAAAGAAGAAACATTTTTTGTGTCCGGTGTAAAAAAGACAAATCACGGGTGTTCCAAATGACTTTGCACGAAACACTTTTATGTCGTTTTACACCGGCCACGAGAAATGTCTTTTCTTCACGAAACTTTTTTGTATGAACATAGAATGTTCATATGCACATCCGAATTTTTTGTTTAATTTTTTTGACATTTTAAAATTCGATTAAAATGTCTTTTTCACAATGGGTGCATCTAAACCCACGGCCAAAACACCGTGTCCAGGATATCCACATTTTTATGGAACCATGCTAAGAGCATCCTCATCTTCATCACGCTTTCAATAACTCTCCCATCGGCCAAATGGGTCTGGATACGAAATGGTCCTCTAGTGGTGCCTGAACGGTTTGGACGTCCCGAAAGAGTATGTCGCAGCCCCTTGTTTGCCCCCAATCGAATCGAGACTCGTTCGGAGGAGCCGGACATGTCTGGACACACCGGCCATTATGCCCCGGTAGCGCGTGGCTGATTCATTAAAGGATTTTCCATGGCTATACTCGTCGTGTGTCATGTTTAATTATCGGCTACAATAATAAACTTTTTGTATGGTCACAAATGATTTAGTGATGGTTTTTCATTGATTAGTTGTGTATGTGTGTCATATTCTACGATAGACTACAATAAATAAAAGAATTCTACGACCACAGAAGATCAGTCAGTGAATCGAACCATCCCCCAAGGCGATCATTTCTCAGAAAATTGTGCCTAGTCATACTAGAGAGTGGGGTCGAAACGGACAAGCGTGAGCCTTTGATTTTTTTTGTATGGTCACAGCAAATCAAAGGAGTGAATTTTAAAGAGAAAAAAGGTAATCCGACACTTGTCGTCTTGTCCAATGCATTTGGGAGGGGCGGCTTGTAGCAACCGGTACCAGAGGTCCGAAGTGTCCGAACACACCATACCAAACAATATTTGGGAGATGCGGGCACAGGGCACCGCTTTGTAGCCAAACATGAAGGATGTATTGGTGGCACGCGTACACATCAGAGCGGATCTTTTGAAGATATTTTTTAGTTTCAAAAAAATAATTCTACACGATGTGCACAAGACTTGGTCAGAAAATTAGTTCTACACGATGTACACAAGAATTGACCTGCTTGAGTAACTCTCAATGTTTATCGGTGGTGGAATGTGAGTCAGATGTCAACATGTTGAAACTTGAAATCCAACTTCACTATATGTTTCGCTTTTCTACATTCCATAGTCGTCATAGCAGGTCTTTCAGAGTTTCAGGCACACCCAGGGGCCTAGTTTAGGGATCGATGAACCTTGGTGAACGTCAGATTCTTCTATCTGGTCGCGGAACATGACAATGTGAGTGCTTCACCCAAAGAAACGAAAAACACAATGTGATTGCGACAGAGTTGATCCCACGAGTCCATAGGACAAGCAAAAGGATCTGAACATGAAATGAAACTAGGAGCCTAAAGAGGCTCCTTCTGTCCAAACGAAAAAAAGGGACGAGAACAAGCTCCTCATTTCTTTCTGGGCTAAGTGTAGGCCTGTCTGATATAGCCCACTCCACTATGCAATGCGGAACAATTGAGCCCAAGCCCGCACGAGCCCAGTACGATAAACCTCTGTCGGCTCTCTCCTTCTCCGGCCCTCCCTTCCTCTCCTTATCCACAGTTTCCACAATCCACACCAATCCACTACCCTCCACCCGGCCTTCCTCTCGCTACTACTCCGCCTCCTGCTGCTGCGCCATGGCGCTCCACGCCGTCTCCCCTGCGGCGGCGGCCTCCGCACCCTCTGCCCGCACTGCCCTGCGCCCAGGTCGGCTCCTATTCCCTCCCGCTTGCTCGAAATTGGAGGGTTCAAGCCCGCGAATATTACGCGTATTCTGCTTTTATCCACTGTAACTGGAGCGCCAAGACGTACACTATTCAGGAATGCAGCGGCATGCTAATGCCGATGCTTCGGTAGCTCCTCCTTTCATGACGCAAGCAACCTGTGTAGTGACCGTTGCTGTGTGCATCGCGTCACCGTATTTGCAATCGTAGGGTTTTAGTTGTAAACTGAGACAAGCTAAGGTTGAATTTGGTTTTAAACGGTAGGCTATGCTAAGCTATATATACTCCCTCCATCCACAAAAAGATGTCTCAACGTTACTCAAATTTGCACGTATCCACACACTAAACAATGTCTAGATACATGCAAATTTGGACTAGGTTGAGACATCCTTTTGTGGACGGAGGGAGTAGAATAATTATTGAACCGCTTTGTATTGTAAACTTGGATGCTTGATTAGGTGACATGACATTTCAGCCTGCATTTCACAGTTCTTGGGACAAATTAATGTCACCAAAATACTTCAAATTTTAGGACCTAGAAAGCTAATGTGCTCCCCAGGTGGGTAATACCAGGAAATATTATTGATGGCTTCTTTCAGAATTCTCGATCATTCAGAAATGATTGAGGCCATGAACCAATGAATATATCTCATGAAATTAATAACTTTCTATTTGTTGTTTGTCATGAGAACCCAGCAAGACAAATGTAGCTATACATGACCAGAGTCTAGATAACATGCGACTACTGTATTTACATATTTGCATCAGCAGTGAGGCACCATGGCAAGGTCTCATCAGAGAATACTGTATTTCACATGCTGTGGTTGTCTCCAAGTACCGTTATTACCCTACTACCTTATTTACATATTTTCATTATGACTGAATATTGTGGCAATGTCTCATTAGTCATTAGAGAATACTTTATTTCACAGGCTGTGGTTGTCTCTCAAATCGTTCATCTCTGTTGAGCTCCTCCACAAACTTTCTGAACCTTCATTCTGGAGCAGTGGGCTTCTTTAGTGTGCCTCTTGTGCTTCAACATTCTGATAAGAGGCGAGTAGTTTTGTACTAAAATGTTTCTTGCATTTACTGATCTTCAAACTAATCTTCATTAACTTGTGATTATCATGTCACCAGAGCAGTTTTGAGGCATGCCACTATTGAAGAAATTGAGGCAGAAAAAACAATCATTGAAGACCAAGCTGTAAGTACAATGCAACTTTGTCTTCAGGGGGCCTTTTTTGGCCTGTGCCTTTGGTGCTAACTGGTTACTGCTGTGTATCTTCAGAAAGAAAAGATGGAGAAGGCACTTGAAACAATGCAGGGCAACTTCAATACTGTAAGGACTGGGCGGGCAAACCCGTCTATGCTTGACAGAGTTGAGGTTTGATGACTTGTCCTTGCTCCTTTTATATGTTCTGCAAGTAGCATTTGCATGATAACACTTGTTTGTCTGTATAACTTTTTTATATGTATGTAATGAGTTCACTTAGTAACTTAGAATATGCGTAACGGAGTAATTAGTGCAGTTGCCGAATGGTTACCGTTAAACTCTGCACCGATATTGCTACCCAGTTGGACCTTGGACCGGCTCCTCTCCCCATCCACAGTAACGAGAGGCGATTTGTGAGCGAACCCGCGAGTTCCACCGTTGTCGCCGCCGATTCGGCGGATTCGCCGCCCTCCGGCAGCCGCTCCGGCGGCAGGAGGACGGGGAATCCCCGGATCCGGCTTGTACATAGTGTAGGGGTGCGTGGGTGTGCTGCGGGCGGCGCTGTGGAGATGGCGGCGGCGTCGGCGGTTTTTGTGGGCGGCGGTCCTCTCCTCGATTGGAGGCACTCCGGTGTCCTCCGTCGATCTGCTGCTCCCGGCGACCCCGTTGCTCTCCGGAGTCGCGGCCGTCGTCGTCCCCTCGCCGGAGTCCGTGGGATGGCGGCTCCGGGTTTGAGGTTTCTAGAAGGTTCTTCTGTGTTACTGCAGGTCGTCTTCGACAGCGGCGAAGGGTGGAGGTCCTTAGGGGTCGAGGGCGTCGACTTCCCGGTCCGCGGAGGGGCTTCGTCCAGTTCCAAGGCGTTGTGGAGAAGCAGCGGCGGCGCGCCGGCGCACGTCCTGAGCTGGAGGTTGAAAACGGGATCCAGGAGGGGTCTTTTTGTTTTTTTCTTTGTCTTCTGGGTCTTTCTGTAAGAAGCCTGTTGTAATTCGTGTACCTTCTACCGCAAAAAAAAAAAAAAAACTCTGCACCGATATCGGGGGAGCAAATGTTGGTCAATGTGTAGAGATCTTTTGCAAACAATTGGGTTGGCTTATTCAAATTAAGACAAAAGAACAAAGTGGTTGATGTGCTAAGGTCAAGCTGCAGATATGACTGACGATTCCTTGCAGGTTGAGTACTATGGTACTCCTGTGAACTTGAAGAGTATTGCACAGATAAATACTCCAGATGCGACCTCTCTTCTTATCCAGCCGTTTGACAAATCTTGGTAAGCTACTCATTGCCTCCATTCCAGACACCACTTGGTATTTCTTGTCTGTCTTGATATACATATCCTCTGCAGCCTCAAGCTCATTGAGAAAGCTATAGTTGCTGCAAATATTGGGGTAACACCAAGCAATGACGGAGAAGTGATACGAGTCACGGTCCCACCATTGACATCTGACCGCAGAAAGGTTTGTATATTACATTTGCAACCTCCTATGTCTATATTAATTGTATGGTACATTTGTGAAAATTAATTTGCATGATCGTGTCCTTTTTTACCTTTGGAAAATATGCAGAATAGAAATTCTTGACATCCAGACAATTTTTTATTAACCACAAAGCAGTGTATTTTGTCCTTGAGTTATTATAGTGAGAAGACTCTAACAATTGATTAAAAAGATCTAGAAATCACCTAAGAAAAATAGCACTTCTCTTAGACACATAATTCTGAAACTTATGTGGTTTCCATTTAGCGCCTTTACTTATGGCTAGCACAGTAGAACATCCGTCTTTACCTCAAAGAAGAGCAGAAGGTTTTCTTTTTTACGGAATTCGACTTTATTCGTCAAAGAATAGCAGAAGTTGCTTGCATCATGCTGCATAACCAACGCATGCTTTTTACAAAAGGACTTTTTCAGATGGATTATCCGGTAATTTTTTACATGCTACTTAGGTGTAGTTATTTCAAATATGGGAATTGGCCTTGATAACATGTCCAGTAACGTGTCTATAGGTTTTGCATTGATAGTGGATTTCTTATAACCTTTTCCCTTTCTGATATTCATTTCTTTTGTTGAGCAGGAAATGGCAAAAACTGTAGCTAAATTATCTGAAGAAGGCAAGGTGCAAACTCACCTCTTCCAACATTTTAATTTTTTCTTAGCAGAATATTTGTAACTATATTTGGTACCCAGGCTTAAGTTTTACCCTTATCTTGCTCTCTTTTGCTCAACATGACTGCAAGTATATCTGAATCCTGTATGCATTTGATGACTAAATATTTTTCCATCACTTTTAACTCATAAGTTTACTTCTGTATGGTCGTGATGTACATTTTTTAGGATCTAGCAAGAAGCATAGTATGAACTGCAGCTGTAGATGTTTGATGGAAGCTGTCAAGTGGCGTGTTTGTTTACTGTTTACAACATAACTATGATAGCATATGTTTGTTTAGTCTATCAAATTGTTCTTGTTCAAACTTGGTGAAAATTAGTAGATGCTGATCTCTGTTCTGCTCTTCGAACGCTTGTAAATGCTTTAGTATATACAAGATGTATAGACTACACCATGTTGAGTTGCGCACCAGTTTCCGTGAAAGATCATGAACTCTTCTCCTTAGTGGATTCTTATACATAATATGTGCTCACTATGACTGTTCTCTTCCAGGTTGCAATAAGAAACATAAGAAGAGACGCAATCAAAGCTTATGACAAACTAGAGAAGGTTTGTTCTTCTCAGTTGGTACTACTAGTTTGCGGGGTCTGTTGCACCTTTGCAATCAAATTAACATCTTGCATTTTCTTTGCATAGGAAAAGAAACTTTCCGAAGATAACGTGAAGGATTTGTCAGCTGATCTGCAGGTGAGGATATACTGCCTTTTATCACACCCTAATACAGAGACCAAGACTAACAGTCTAACATCTTGTACAAATTCTACAGAAAATTACAGACCAGTACATGAAAAAGGTTGAATCCATCCAAAAGCAGAAGGAACAGGTACTTCTGACCTTTCGTTGTCAACCATGATCTTCCTTCTTAATGTTCCATTGTTACTCATCTATTAAGATAATGGGCTACCCACACATTTGGCTTTCCCTAATGATGAAGCAACAACTGATATTCAGAAATTGTCATTTAATTACATGGTTCCAGAACCATGCAAAAATAAACAAAGCTTGACATTTTCCCCTTTTCAGGAACTGAGCAAAGTTTAGATCCCTGCCGGCTGGTAAGGTGTGTTTCTTCCTGCGATGTACGAACCCTTGCTATGTTGAAGAAAATAAATGGAATGGTACCTAACATGTTGAATTTTGTGGCTACAAGTTTTGTGAAGCCTTCTTCTCGTGTTCTGATGGATGCCACAGCGCCGGGATGCACTTCTTGCCTTCTTCTTTTCGGGTTGGAGCGTGGCTAAGACTGAAGGATGCAAGTCCAACAGTATAGCCGTGCCCCTCATTTCCTTCTTGTAATTACGCCTTCAGCAACTTCCTGCCACTCTGTCTGACTGCCATTGTCAATATTTTTCGTTGCCACATGAATCAAAATTCCATGTGATCGGCTGAAATGGTCTCAATTACTCTGAAGTCCATTGGTCCATGCTTCACCCCCACTGGCAATGTCTTTCGTGAGTAAATCAGTAAAGTTGAGTCTGATTTCAGAGAGAAAACGACGGTGCGATTGACACGATCGGGCACCGGCTATTCCTGTTCTACGGTGGGTCCCAATCCCATATCCACCCAATTCCGGCTATCAAGCTCACAGAGGAATCAAAAGGAAACAAGAGCAGCGGGAAACGACGCTCAAAAGTTGCAAGCGTTTCGGTAAGAGGTGATATCGAGGAAAAGCTATTAGACCCTAACTTGGATCCGATCATCCAGGAGAAAATGCAGAGCAACCAACCAGGTAAACCAACCAAAATCATAGATCAAACTTTGAGGCGACAAGAACACGAGATTGAAGCTAGAAAGAGGCGGATCGACACCTGACCATCTGGCCGGCTGAGAGGAACCCAAAACATCACCGGCCGAGCGGCAACTGTGGCAAGTTGATCGATGGCTGGCTGGGGTGGCCGCTCCCCGCCGTCGTCACTCGTCAGCGTGCTTCCGTCGCCGCTCAGGCAACTCGCCAGCGGCAGTGCAGATTTCCAGGATGGATGGCAAAGAAGAGAAGAAAGCCACCCTTGGCGCCGTGGGGTATTCCTCGTCTTTTCAGAGAGCGCAGCGGGGCTTTATACCGTCCTTCCGGTTGACCGCATGGTGGCAGTGGCACATCACATCAGTTACTCTGGACTGGAGTGCTGGATTGTGGGGAAGGTGAAATAGCTCTGGTGGGACCCAGTCTGCCCGC
This sequence comes from Poa pratensis, assembly GCA_947311845.1. Taxonomy (NCBI): domain Eukaryota; kingdom Viridiplantae; phylum Streptophyta; class Magnoliopsida; order Poales; family Poaceae; genus Poa; species Poa pratensis. The sequence goes on from CAMZMU010000102.1 coordinate 12,066,431, forward strand.
AATGACCAAGAAGGCCAGGATAGGTTGTCTTCAAGTTGGGGGCCTACCCTGGAGATATTTACGGAGTACTACACCGACAGCGTCCGTATTCTGCCACTGCAGCGTAGGTCCCACGAAGTTAAGACGTGGCCCACCTGGACCCTCAGACACGGCACATTGGAAACTGGGTCCAAACAGGGATAGAAAAACAGATTGGACTGTGGGGGCCTAATCTGTGTGGGACCGACGGCTACCCTGTCGCGATAAGATCGCAGCGTCGACGTGGAGAGGCGAGGTGATATGGACCGTGCAGCCGTCCACGCACTCAAGGCTCCTGTTGGAGGATGCGGATTTGCTGGGAAGTGGGAATCGATTGCCGGCAGGCAACACATGGCAGTGGCTGCTTGTGCCATTGTGTGGCCCAAATTTCATTGAGAGGCTCCTGTTGGAGGATGCGGATTTGCTGGGAATCGATTGCCGGCAACACATGGCAGTGGCTGCTTGTGTCATTGTGTGGCTTTGATTTAAGGGTTAATTGGATCCATGCCACTCCACAGTTCACCACTTATAGAAATGCCATTACAAAAATCCAAGTTGAAAAAATGCCACTACAACTCTCACATACCTCTACATATGCCATTCCTTTCAATACCTGTTCATATACAGCTCCTATACTCCCGTATTGCCGTATGTTCACTTGAATTCCTGTACGGACACCAAAGAGAAAAAAGGCACACCAAAATCCTTGAAACCCTCGCGTGCGGGACAGACCCAGCACTTTCCCCAAACTTGAGATGTGAGACGAACTAGACACGGCGGCGGCGGCGGCGACCGGCTTCTGCTATGGCTGGAGCAACTCGCGCGACGCGGATGGGAGCTTCGGCGGCCGCGCGGCTGGAGTAGCTCCCTCATGCGAGGCTGCGGCCAGAGGAGCTCGCGCCGTCGCGCGAGGCGGCGGCCGGAGCAGCCCGCCGTCCGCTGCCATCCTTCGCGCGTCGCAGTTGCCGTACGATCCTGAACCCTCCCCCGATGCGGCTGGAGGACGTGCTGCTGTCGATGCAGTCATCCTGCTATTAATTTTTTGGCGCCCTGAATATTAAGAAGTGCTGCCTATTGTTGGTCAAAGGTTAGTGCTGTAAATACTGATATACACTGCAATACATGTAGTTTTGAAGCGTTATTGTTTTTAGTTGAGCAAAATGGCATATGTAGAGGTATGTGAGAGTTGTAGTGGCATTTTTCCAACTTAGGTTTTTGTAATGGCATTTCTCCAAGTGGTGAATTGTGGAGTGGCATGATCCAATTAACCTTTGATTTAATTGACAAAAAATTCAGTGTAACTCGTGATACTTTGAGAATATCTCCTGCCATGTCAGTGCGAATGGATATTGACGAGAGAAATGGAAAAACACGTGCTCTCCCCTTTTTCCTGCTATTTGCGTTTGCAACAGAAACGAACCCTACTGGTGTATGTATCACATAGGCCAAATTAGTGAACATTTATCAGGTTAGGCCATATACAATGGTGGAGAAGGCTTGCCTTCTCTTAGCCATCCATATCATTTAGAGAAGACAAAATATATAAGTTATAAAATGTATTATCTCTTATTGTCATTTCTAATAATTAATGAGAATTAATTATGGTTTTAGTGAGAAATTTTGTTGCTAAGGGGAGACATATGATACAATAGAGAAAATAACCTTCTCTTATTCCGTTTTATTCCGTAAGAGATTATCTCTTAGCTAAGCGAAGGAAGTCTCCCTTTTCTTCATTCTCTCTCCGCCAACTACATAAACATTCTATGTGGCAACGCTAAGAGAAGCCTAACGTCACCGCACTGTACATGCCCTTACTAGGTTTTTAAGTATTCATAGTTCGAAAAATTAATTTTTAAAGTAAAAAAAGAATTTGGAAGGGCTCGAAAAATGGTTTCAAAATATTTAATGAATTACAAGAAATTTTCCCGTGAAGTTAAAAAAGTTAACCAAAATTTGGCCCAACCCAACGAAAACTACGAAACAACCAGTAAAACAACTGTCAAAATTGCCCGGAATAATTAGTGGCAATGAAGTGACTTTCATGAATATCTAGGTCAATGAAGGAGGGTACGCCATCTCCCCCCCCCCCCCCCCCCACAAAGTGACAAGCCCTTATTTCGGCTTCTGTGTTCTTCAGAGGATTTGCTTACAGGAGCCATGGCCAGTAGAGATGGAAGACGATGATCACGAGAAAAGGATAAAGTGAGTTATGTGCACACTCATTGGAGAGATGAGACAACATGATATGAGTTTGGCTATATATTCTATATATCTAAACGACCATCACCTTCTAACCTCCCCACGAGTAACTAAAGACGCATGATAAAATATTTTACGGTCAAGCATGATTACCTTCCATGCGAAGGGCCGGGCAAGGAATCCACCACAACTTCACGCCACCAACAGGTCTCGTTTCACAGCCGTCAACCGAAAAAAGGATTCTAATTTTGATCGAGAACCATAAATCACGTTGTCCGGTTTAGATTCCCCCATGGCCCGACCTCAAAAGGTTTTCCTATGATTGACTTAAGCCTGATTCTCTATACTTCACGAGCTAACTTATGGGTAGGTGGTGGTGGAGACTGGACACCGGGGAAGAGATCGAGGAGATCCAAAGATGGGAGTGGAGCCGCGAGATGAAATATAGGAGGGAGGTGGGAAATCGTGTTCGTGATAGGGTTGTTAATGTTTTTAGGGTGTGACTAATTCTCGACAAAGTCAGAATTAATTCAATTCTCAGTGAGATGGCATCATAAAATTTCAGTTGGAACCCATTTTGAAACTCGTGACTAGCATCAATAACGAATAATAGTTTAAAACATTTTTTTCTCAGTTACAGCTTCATTTATAATTTAAAAAAAAAATCTCACTTGCAACCCAACTTACAACTCTACTTGCATGGATCATGATGCAAATTGAAGATATATGATTTGACTAAGCACTAACTTAATTCTCATCTATAGTAAACTGTTGTTTTTGTACCAAAAATTAGAAAGTGCGCTTTGGGCGCCGAGTAGCTATTAACAATAAAAAAAGAAACACAAGATTAGGGGACACGTCACCCTTGCTTGTCATTAAGGTAGGTAGAAATGTGACTCGAACTTGCGATTACAAGATGCTGAGAAGGTGAAACGGCCCACATTGCCTTGTTTCATCCCAAGAAGAGAAAAGTAGGCGCCGTGCCCGTGCGAGCTATATCCATTCTTGATATTACGCCGAAACGTCTTGGGACTGAACGGGGTCTACCGGTGTCTGTACAGCGCACTAAAAGCAGTACTCTAAACACCACGTTATCCAGTACAGCTCCACCACCACCGCTTCTAGTCTAGCACGGAACAAGAACGGACCTCACGGCACCGGTGAGTAGAGTGGTACCGGAGTACCACACGACCACCACCGCAGTTCACAACCGAACCTTATCACGACAGACGGGACGGGACCCGTCTCCCCTCAGATGGAACCCACGTGTCGGTCACCAACGCCGCCGCTTGCTCGCACCTTCTCCACTAGGATCTCCTGCACCGCCGCCCGTCCCTGTCGCTGTAACTTTCGAGCAGAGGCACAGCACTGCAGAGGGCGGGGCACGCACCCATTTTCCGGTAAACAGTTAGCTGCCGTACTACGGGGGCCGACGCTCCTGGCAGTCCGGCACCAGCCAGCCAAGAGAAGAGTTAATTGCAATATGAGTGGTGTAGATCATGGCCATACAGAAGCAGTACTTTGACTGTTCCTGCTACACTCGCCATGGAAGGCCTGAAAGCGATACGATGGCAAATTGAGAGATATGCTGATAGGCGCGAGTGCGAGAGTATATAGATAGAGAGGTAGTTTTGGCCGAACCACGAAAGCCGTCGAGCATTGCCCGCCTTCTTGCTTGCTTCTAGCTTCTTGATCTCGGCCGGAGCCGATGCGCACGCGGTCCACGGCAACCTCCGTTGCTGGCTGCCTTGGTCGGCCGATCCATCCGGCCGCTGGTGAACGAGGAAGTTCGCCATGTTTCGCTTTCTTGGTCACCTCCTCCCATCCTACTGCTACCATCTACTCCTAGTAGTTCTGATTCGTTTTACCGGGCTAGCTACTACTGTGTAAGTAGTACGTAGCTACGATGATCCAAGCTCGACAACGCCCTTGCTCACTCTTCAGTGTCTTTTGTTCAGTCTGCTAGTTTTTCTGCTGGAAAACAGGACATCATAAGGAAGACGGCAAAGGCCTCGACATCATCACATCCACCGAACCTCCTCAAAACAGGCTTTTGCCTCGCTATATTAATATAGCAACCAACCGATACATTGCATGGTCATTGCTGGGGCGAACAGCACAAACATGTCCAAAAGAAACAAAGAAGAACAATGAAGAGAAAACAAAGCCAACATCGACGGTTCGACGAAAAGAGAGATGACTCACAACCGCTGCGCCCTCCGGAGAATTTCCACCACGCTCCTAGCACTCCGAAGCGCCTCGTACCAAGCATCACCTTTAATAAGGGAGCGACGACGACGACGCTGCTGGTGCCCGGACTAGGTCCTAGGGTTTCCCCGGTACGGTGAGGGGTGGGAAAGAGCTACCGACGCCCTTCAGGAAGGATGGCGACACCCACAGGCGTCACCGCGTCAGTGCCGAGACGACAGGGATTTCTCCCGACCTCCAAAAAACCACACCCCCATACGCTCCGTATAGCTCCACCAAACTAGCCGCCCACCAGCGCACGCCACACGATCTTGCAGTCATCACTGTCATCTCACTGTGGCCCATGTCGCAAGACCGGAAGAACCGAGTAGAAGGAACCCGGCGAGGGTCGGCAACACAGTGGAACGCGGGAGGGAACTGCCTCTGCAGGAGCAGAGCAAACAAGACCCTCACCGGCCCGGCCGAGCCCAAAAGGGCTCGTAAAGCTCCGCCGCCGCACTGCAGGCCGCCATCCCCAGCACAGGCTCCTACGCCTCCGTCCACCGGGGGTGCCGCCACCACGACTGGGCGGCCCGTCCAAGCCCAGATGGGGCCCTCTAGGGCCCAGATCCGAGCCAGAGACGCTGCCGGCCGCATGCCGACGACCGGACGGCCACGCACAAGCTATCATGGCACCCCGCCGCCAACTGGCCGCACCACTGCCGCCATGGCCACCCGTAGAACGCCGAACCAAAGCTGGGTCGAGCAGCACCGTCGTGTGTCGCCGTGTGCCGCGCCACCAGCCCACACGAACGGGGAGAGACCGGCCACCGCCGCCGGCGCCGGCACCACACAGGCAGCGTCCGGCGGCCCGACCAACGACGGCAGGGAAGGGGAGGGACGAAGGAAGAACCGGGCGGCGGCGGGCCTAGGGTTCCCTGGTCGCCCGCGCGGAGGAGTACAGCCTGAACACTGAATCAGAACCGGTTCCGGCATTTACACAAACACTTTGAGAGCGAGGTGGTTGTCGGGCGATGCAAAACGTACCGGAAGCGGAGCGTCCAGGCGAGGTTCTTCCGGCGACGGATTCCGACGACCGCGGAGGACTTGGCTGCTCACGCTGTAGTTTCGGGGAGGCGGCGGTTACACGAAGGGGACGGCGACGGAGCAGAGAGGTGCGGCCAAAGTGGACAGAGCGGAGGAAGAAGAGGGAGAAGCAAGGGTTTCCGTCATATAGGCTGGCTTTGGTGTTTGCCGGACTGCCCAGACAATTTGGACTGACTATGGGGTGGATGGTTGGGTGATAGTTTTCGGTCCAAAACCAGTCCGGCTGTCCGCCCGGACGCTAGGAGAGGTTTGAAGCCATGGTTGCAGATGCTCTCACCCGTCGTTGAGTACTTGAGTGGAGTAGCTGGGCAGATTCTGCCTACATCTCCTATTTATTCATTTCTGGAAAGGCAGGCAGGCATTGAAGCCGTCACGGGTGCAACTGTTGTGAATATTCCGAGCGGCAGCAGCAACAATAACTACGGCGCAACCACTCCCTCCTACACAACGTTCGTGCACCGAGCTGAGTTTGGGAGAACAGCGACGTGATCGCCGGTATATGGTAACCGGATGGGCCCCGCTACCTGACGCACCCCATGATTGGTGAATCCAATGCGTAACGGTGGGGGCTGCGACCGGGCGAGATGGGAGGGACGTGCGTGGGGCCCTGCTCGTAACTGAACTCTGAAGAGAGGAAATGCAATGCTAGTGGTAGAAACGAAATAAGGAGTTTCTACTCCCTGTGATCTTCGATGGATCCAATGTCAGTCAGCAGCATCAGGGCATCGCGAGGGGACTAACTTTGTGAAGTCACCGTGAGACTTAGGCCAGTATATGCCATTTAAAATTTGATCCAACGGATAGGAACCACCAAGGGTAAAATCACCCACACTTATATTGTTTACTTACAAACCGTAATTCAACAAAACTTTCCAGAATGCATAACGCTATAGAGTTGATTTACTGGATTTTTCAACTTTTTCTGTGCAGTTTGAATTTTAAGTTCAAAATTTGGGAGAGAAATTTAAAATGTTGTTTACTCACAAACCGCATATCCAAATTCGACGAAACTTTCTGAGAATGCATAAGATCACAAAAAAAAAGATCTACCGGATATTTTTTTTTCAATTTTTTCTGAGAAAATTAAAATTTGCCTTACTCGTTCCTATCCGTTGGATCAAAATTGGATGGCAAATGTGTGGCCCCGAGAGAGGAGGGTCTCGAACAATTTCTCCGAGAAAGTATGTTTATAACTTTGATACTACTCCCTCCGTTCTAAATTAGATTACTTCCATTTGTCCAAATGTGGATGTATTTATACATGTAACATGTCTAGGTAAATCCACTTATGGACAAATGGAAGTCATCTAATGTGAAATGGAAAGAGTATTATTTGTCACGTATAAAAGACTATTAACCATTAATAAACAATGAAAAATTGGTTTACATGAACAACACTATGGACCAATACAATGCACCACATGAAAACAAACCAATTAGATTGGTGGTGATAAGGTTAGTTTGCATGTCAGTCTCTCTTGTGGATGCTTTACACATCTTATATCCTATGTTTAATTACATGCATAACTTTTTATTTGAGGAACTAATAAAAGCACATGTATACACCATGTTATACATAGGAGCATTGCGGTGAGCATATACAAATAAGAATGTTGTGTTTGCAAAAGTAGTAGACCCACAATATTTAATGTTCGCCGATGATTGCTATAGACAATTGTAGTTCGGTACCATGTACATATAACCAACATGTTATCAACTTATTATTAAATGCACAGTAACTTGTAAGGCAACGGAAAAAAATGATCACGCCACTGTTCAGTAAACACCATAAGTTTCTACATATTTGCTTACATAACCATACACTACACATCTCTATTAAGATATATATTAGGTTGTATGAATAGGAATCTCCACTAAAATGTTTAATAATATTAAAATAGAGAAGAACATACACACAATAATATACATATACGTTATATAATTCATAAATTGTAACAAAAGAAGGAGGCGTCCATTTTTTTTCCTTCTTTCACATTGAAGATGGTTTTGTATCTTGTTAATGGAATACCTCTCATAGGAAACAAATATGTTTCGCATGGTAGATATATTTTCAAGGATATGCATCACAACTGTATAACAGAAAACAATTGATAAAAGATGTTGTATGTTTCAGTTTTATACATACATTTGTTAAAACCACCATATGCTTAAAATTAAGAAACTAAAAAAGTTTAGTATAGTATGATTCACTTTTGTTTTGGACATTAGTTTTTTTATATGTGGTATTACTCAACAGCTTTCTCTCCCTCCCATAAGCTCTCTCCAACAAAACATTTTCTCCTATGTGGATCTTCCTTTCCATATCAATCTTCCTTTCTATAAAAGAGGTACATCCATGTGAGATGTTTTTTATAAGCTAACACCTAAGTTTTGTCTAATCAAATGTACGAATCAAATTTTAAGATTTGCATAAAGTGGTTCACTATGTAATGCAATATGACTTTAATATAGTTTTAGGAATCGAGATATGTTAAACATGTTTGACTTCTATAACACTCAACCTATTAAATTTATCAAGATGTACCAACTGTCACCCCCTTAGGTTGTGTACCAAAAGTGTCAAAATGCTTACCCGATGAGCATCTAGCCAACGAACATCTGAGTTATAGGGGCGAGAGAGGATTTGGTACTACTCCCCTCATGGGATCACTGGTGACCAACTCCCCACATGCATACGCGATTTATACTCTCCCTAAAAGAAGTTAATTACTGCCTCCATCTTTGAATACGAGGCCACTTCCTGTTCAATATCAATATTTTCCTCTTCTATTTTCAGTTCAACCTTGGAGACCACCATATTGCACCACTTCCATCAACCAAGATTGCTAGTCATTGACATGTGTTTTATCTAGTCATATTTGACCTTATGGCCATCGCCTACTGGCTATCAAGGTCGTCGATGATGATTCCAGGAGAGTTCCCAACCCACCATCATCGTTGTCCATATTAAGAGTCGGTAATTTTTTTGCCCCTAGTAAAATTATATTATAAAATTAAAATAATGTTTCAGATATAAAGTGAAACTGTGTGTGTTTATATCAAGGTTTTTACATGATGGGAAAACTTGAGATAGGGACACGAGAGTAGGTAATTCAAATTGGCACACAACATGATCTTCTCGAGACGTCGTATGTCCCTCTACATCTCATAGGGGGAGGGACCCCACCTCGGCCTTATTTAAACTTCACATGTTGGTAAAAATCATCTACATGTACCTCTTGAAAAATAAAATTATTTTGGAACTTTGAAATACGCATGTATTTATTATTATAAAAATACTGGGATCCGTGGAACCCGGGAGCGTCCATTTTCAGACAGGATCAGTACCTTGCGCAACAACAGTTTGGGCTCAGCACGTCATGACAGCGAGAGGACACATGATACTCCATTTCCCTGGCTAAAACAAGCGGAGAGACGACAAGACAAGCAGTGGCAGCTCCCAATCAAAGACAAAATGTTTTAGGCAATAATGACGGCCCGGGTCCACCTGATGTGTGCATGCACAAGATATCGGAGAAAGATGCTAGTACACCACATGCCGTGGAATGGATGAGTGCTTGGTGGAAAAGGTTAATCTCAGGTAATCCAGCACGCGATTAATCACATGTCACCAACCGGATCGGTGCATCTGGAAAAAGCTTCATACGAGCGTGCAGACCACCCACTCACTGGAAGCGGGAGATGTCAAACACCAGGGAAAGAAAGTGATGTCCCCAGCTCAAAATTTCCAGATACTTTTCATTCAACCTGCACGTCGATAGGTGATTAGGCAAGACACCTGTGATCACCAAGAAAGCATCCATGTGTGTGTGGTCGAAGAAGATAGCAGCACGCGTTGCAAGTTAACAAATGGTTGGAGTGCAGAGTGGCGTACCGGACAGCGCACCAGAAGATGCACTTTTAGGATGAGAGACCAGAATTGATTTCTTAAGATTATCATCACTTGATCCACTGCTTCTACAAGGCTAATTACAACACACACCCAAAAGGCAGGTCATGGTCATGCTATGCTATGCAACCTCCAACCCAATCATGGATGAGACTCCTTTTCCACCTCTGCCCAGTTGTTTCTAAAACAAGCCAAGCAGAGTATTGACAGAACACAAATGGGAAGAAGAGGAAGGCAAGGAACACCAACCAGAGCATCACAGAAGTCCCCTTTTTCCTGCATTCTAATTAAATCTTCCTTCAGTCAAAGAGAACAGCAAAAAGAACAAAGCTAAAGGGCGCAGTTGGAGGGGAGGGGAGGAGGAAGAAAAATCAGAGAAACCATCAGCTTTTTGACATCCTTGCATAAAACTGCTAAAAAGATTCTATGCACCTCCAACTTTCCACCATGAGAGGATAACCTACTACACAAAAGCATCGCTCCCATCAGCCATTCCTGCTTACTCGACTGCCAGCGCTCCTCTTCGACCACGGGCCAGCTCCTGCATCTGTGGCTGTTCTCTCAATTGCTTCTCTTCCGCGCGCAACGAGTTGTGAACAGCCAGCCTCCCACGCCTTCTCCAGAATTAGCAATTAGCTCACATTAGCACTCCCACGTTAAGGCATCTGATCATTCATTCATTTGCCTGACAACACGATGGTTTATGTTAGGCAAAAGAAACTAATGGAACAAACTCTCCTGCATTATACGAGAAAGAAAGATATAGGTCCATTACCAGCAGCAGGCTTCTGATCACTTGTAGGCTTCACGGGCATCGGCATTGCTCCGAACGTCAGTTGTCCTGCTGACATGTGAGAGTGAGGTGAACCGCTCGCGGATTGGCCTGCCGTGGCAAGGTGCATAAAACCACTAGGCGTTGGATGAAGAGCCTTCATGTTATTGCTGGCAGCAGCTGCGGCAAGAGCCTTCCCTGCATCAGCCGGAATCGCAGCTGTGGAAATCGACATGGAACCAGGGCTGAGAGAGAGCATCGCAGACGAACCGGATGTCTGCTGATGGGCAACCTGCTGCTGCGTCTTCTCACCGGATGCTTTTGGTAGAGGCCGCCGGCACCTTGTGGTGCGTATGCATTGGAGATGAAGAAGTGGCCTTGTGGAGGGAACGGCTGCTGTTTCAATGAAGCTCCATGTGGCTGCTGCTTACCACCAGAGTTAGCCATGTTTGGTTGCTGGCCAAGGATAGATGGCATAGGCATACTGCTGTAGTGATTCGAGGGAGTTGGCTTGGATCCAGAACTGGAGGCAGAGTTCTTAGTTGACTGTTGTTGAGGCGATGACAACTGGATAGCCGACTGTCCACCCTTCGCACTCCCAGAAGCAGGTGGGCTACCACCAGTGCTTTTGGAGACTGAATTAGAGGGCGAGCCGGAAGGAGCAGGAGCATTTGATGATCGAGACATATCCCCTGCTCCTCCAGTAGAAAGATTAGTAAGAGAAGGCCCCATTTTGATGAACTCATACTCTGTGATTGGTGATTCGGGCTGGAGAGAGCCTGTAGAGCTTTTGCTTGTTGCTGATGGAGACCACTGTTTTTAGCATAATCAAATTAGAGGGTGGTGATGCAGCAGGGACAGATGCAGCTGATGGTGGGGCTGACACTCTCATTGACGATGCTTTCAACTGAGGTGATTGACCAGGAACTCCCCCTTGACCAGCGCTAGATTGATACATTAAGTTCTGAAAATTTGTCGCACTCAGACGGTCTGAGTACCCACTTGCATTACTCGGTGCAGCAGACCTGGGGCGAGAGTTCAGGTGGTGATTTTGCAACATTTGCTGCTGCTGCTGCTGTTTCTGAAGCTGAAGCATACTGTGCTGGTGCTGTTGTTGCTGCTGGTGCTGCTGTTGTTGTTGCTGCTGCTGCTGTTGTTGCTGCTGCTTGAGCTGCTGCTGTTGTTGTTGTTGCTGCTGAGTGCTGCTGTTGTTGTTGTTGCTGCTGCTGTTGCTGCTGGAATTGCTGCTGCTGCTGCAACTGCTGGTGATGGTGGTGCTGCAGCTGCAGTGCATTTGCTGCTGCTGGGTAATGGTTGGTGTAGATGAGGCTGCAGCTGATGTAGCTGCTGCTGTAGAAGCACTTGAAGACTTGCTGCCTAAACCAAAGGCATTGGTAGATTCAGCGCCAATGAGGCTCAAAGTGCGCGATGAGCTCTCATTAGTGCTGCTACCGAGGAAAGGGTGCATAAAAGTCTTATTTTCTGGCTTGGAGAAGGATAGTGAATGCTGCTGCGGATCACCCGGGTACTTTGCAGATGCTGATTTCTTTCTCTCGTTATCTCCAGCACTTGGTGCAGAAGATGAATCTACAGCCACAGATTTAGCTTCCGCAGGTTTGATGCGGGGCCTTGTGCTGTGCAGCTTGAGCAGATTGGGCTGCAGCAAAATTAAGCTGAGGGTAACCATGCCGGCTTGCTTCTTGATGGCTCTGGAAAAGCGCATGGTTCTGTGCCAACGAAGAGAAGTCAAGACCAGTGGAAGCAGAACCAGGAGCACCAATGGAACCAAAGGGCATCACAAAAGGCTGCGATGAAGCAAGATCAATTCGCACCCCCTGGCCCGACTAGTTGGTGGCTGCTGGTGGTGATCATTTGACTTTTTCTCGCTCTGATTGCCAGCAGCCGGCATCAACGCAAAATTCGGAAGATGAACTGGAACAGCAAAATTATGATCATACCCGCCCTTCTGATGGTGTGATGACTTGTCATCACTAGATGACCATCTTGCACAGTCTTGTCAGTATCCTGTCGGTGGGCGAGGCCATGCAGTAGAACAGGACGCTGGTTGCCGCTCGAATAGCTCTGGGTATTGTTGGCAGCAGCTGCTGCGGCGGCAGCATTAGCATTCGGTGCATATCCCAGTAGCCCTTGTGATTGTTGTGGCTGATGCTTCTGAGACGAAGTGGACAAGCTTGGCATAGGGTTTTTCTGATGATTTTGTTGCTGCGCACCTTGCTGCTGTGATGGGTGCAACATGTGGGGAATACACATGCCCATTGAAAAATGGTACACCTGGGCCTGGTGGTGCCATGCCTCGATATGATGGAGGTCCTCCAGGATGAGCAGCGACCTGGAATGGGTAGCCGCCGTTCTGTAAGATTGCCATGAACTGGGCTTCGGCCGGGGCAAGTTGGCAAAGCTCAAGTTCATTGTCGGGGCACCAGGGTGCGCTGCTGAAGCATGGGCGGTGGCGGACGATGGCATCGCACTGCTGACTCCAGATGATTTTGTATCCCCCATTCGACTGGCTGCAGTTGCAGCTGCCACTGCGGCAGCGTGCTGGTTGAATGGAAAGATGAATGCTGGCCCATGCTGTAAAAAAAGGAAGGATGCAGCTTTGTAAGGAAAAATACAAAAATGACCACGAAATACTGGTAGAAGATAGCATAAATTATCTACCAGACACATACCATCATGTTTGGCATGGGGGAGGACTGATGCGCTTCATGAGCTGGAGGTTGCTTCCTTTGGTTTGATTCGGCAACAGCCGCACTGCTGGATGCCGCTTTATCCTTAGAGAGGCTCGACTGGAAAGGAGAAGCGACCATTGAAGGAGCCTTAGTTTCTTGCAGTGGGGCGTGAGCCCGGACAGGATAGCTCCCCTGCATTGGGTTCACGAGAAGGGAGGCAGCCTCGGCAGGTGGCACAACACCCATGTTGAATGGTCCTCTTGGACCAAAGAATGGTGCAGATCTCGTTGCGGCAGCGCAGCAGCCGCTGTTGGGGGCCAGAAAGTGTTCATCTTCTGGAGGCGCTGGTTGTATTGGATCTGCTGCGCAATGTAACAATGTGTAGCACAGCGCTTTGGGCGCACCGGGGCGGTGGAAGCAATGCAGCATGCTGCAATGTAAAAGACTGTTAGCTTGGGAAAGAAATTCACTCAAAATGTACAGAACCGAAGCATTGCTGAAGTGAGAAAACGAACCTGCAATCCAGCAGAAGTACCCGGCTTGATGTCCATAGGGTGATGAAGTCCAGGAGCTGATAGTCCCGGAACTGGACCAAGGTAACTGCCAAGAAAAGAGACAGCAAGCTTTAGACCACAAATCCTCCAGGGAGCAAGAATGCGTGTAAGTACCACATCCTAGAGAAATGAGAAACTCACCCAAAAGGTGGGAAACCTCCCATCCAGCCTCCAACAGCCATTGGCATTGGTGGTGAAACAGCAGGTAGAGCTGCAAGACGATGAGAAAAATCCCAAATCAACAAAGGATACTTTTAGAAAATCAATGAAAAAATGCGAAGAAAGGCAGCGAAATTCTTACGTGATTTCTCATGCTTGACCTCAGACTTTGCGGGCTTGTGCTGCTGCTGCTGCTGCAATGGCAGCTGCCTTCGCTCGGACGGTGATTTTTCCTCACCGAGGCTGGGCTTCTCCAAATCCAGCTGCAGCGTTAGCTTCTTTGGAGCAGGCTCATCAGCAGGAATCCTCTGCAGCTTCTCGTCTCCAGATTGATCTCCAGGCCTCTCCGAGTTCTCTCACCATCTTTCTTTTCAGAATTTCGTCGGCCAGCCTGAAATCGAACAAAAATATGAACAAGAAAAAGAGGATGAGTCTCAAACATTCAATTGCTCCATCTGACGAGGCCGATCAAAAAGAATTGATGAAACTGAAATAGGCACCCACCAGGTCCATCTCAGAATCCAATCCCTTCTTATCCGCATCAGGGTCGGAGAGCCATCTCTATCAGGAGATAGCTTCCCAGGAGGGGGAGCCTAGAAGAAGCACAGAGGCGAGAGGAAAAGTGAGAAAAAAAAGCTAAAAAGAAAACAAAAAAGGCAATCAACAGTTGCGGCAAAAATTGTCGTTATCAATCTTTGCCCAGCAAATTCCGCGAGACCAATTCAACCACACACAAGGAAGCATATACCCACCATGAGATCAATGCAAAACTTTTCTTGCCGTGCCATCAGATGCCAGCTCACTGAAAAATAATAATTCGCAAGAAATCGTGAATATACTAATCAGATCGGCACAATCCAAAGGCAATAATGGTCATCACAAACACCAATAATATTAAACAAATCCAAATGGCCCACCTCTTTGTCGCGGTGGTGGCTTCCCCATTTCTGGCCTCAGAGCCCACCGGCGCAGCTTCGCCGTCCGGCTTGGCTGGTGGTGCCGGCGGCTCAGAGCGGCTCTCAGCCCTCTGATCCCGTCGATCTGATTCGCTGACCCGGAGCTCTGGATCTCTTCCTCTGTGGTCCTCCCTCTTCTCTGGCTCCCGGGAAACCTCTTGCTGGCACCAGCGGCGGTGCTGGTGCCACTTTCGGCCACAGCCGACACCGACGTCTTTGCATCTGATCTTGTCACCGGAGGCACTTCCGGCCTTGAGCATGGCTCAGCCAACTCTGGCTTTGCCGGGCTCGCCGGGCGGTTTTCGTGGTCGTACTTGACCAGCCGCGGGCGCTTCCTCTTTGGCGCTGGCAAAGGAAGTTGATAGATTATTAGACCCAGAGAACCAAAATTACCAGCAAAAGATCATCAGAAGATAAAAAATCAACGAGCTGCTCACCTGTAGTGGTGTGTGAGGAGGAATCTGCCGGCCGTACACCAGAAGAGGACGGAGCCGGTGAGGAATTCCCGGATTTGGCCTCCGGCGCTTCCCTTGGCTCAAGCTTGTGGTTGATGTTCTCCTGCTTGGGAGGGCAGGGGAACTGGCGAGTGAGGCCAAATAGCACCTCGGCGACCTCGATCTCCTCCTGAATAAACGATGGCGACTTGGAAATCTTTGCTGGTTGAGGCTGAGGAGGGGCTGCCGGAGGAGCTGAGGCCGGGGACGGCCGCTGCTTCGGTACAGGTCCAGAACCGCCGCTGCCCCCACCACCACCAAGTGGTTTCTGTGAGATGCCGGAGAGAGAAAAATCAGTAAGGGGGCAAGAGCTAAGGAATCATGAGGGGAGATGGATTATGTCAGTCTATAAAACGCACCATCTTTTTCCGAGCAGGTAAGGTGGTCGATGCAGAAGCCGGCGAGATCGGCCGTGAAGAAGGCCGCTGGATCTGCGAGCTGTCCCCAGCGCCGCTTCCGCCACCGGGGGCAGTCCACTCGTGCGACGACCTCTTTGTAGAAGCTGCGCAAAACACAGAAGAAATCGGGGAGATTAGGAACGAGAGCCAGAACACAAGGAACAAAGGCGAGAAAGAGAAGGCCGGCAAAGGAGTGAAAATCCCTTCCTTTGGTGTGTGCCTACCTGACCGCGCCTTCCTCGGGACCGGCACACCGATCATCTCGTCGGCTGCCTTCCACGGTGTAGGGCCCTTGGGATTGGAGCCCCCCTTCCGCTGCATCTGCGGCTGGCCGTGGTGGTGGTGGTTATGGTAACCGCCGCCGCCACCGCTGCTGCTACTGCTGTGGTGGTGCCCTGCGGCAGGCTGCGGCGGGGACGGCGGAGGCGCCGTGCTCGGCGACCGCCGCTGCACCGGCGGGTACCTAGGCACGAGGCGGCGAGCTCCTCGTCGGCGTCGTCGTCGTCGTCGCCGAGGCTGTCGTCGGAGGTGTCGTCGCCGTCGTCCCGGCCGTTGCCGTTGAGCATCAGCCGGTCCCCCCGCCTCCTCTCGGACCGAGGCGAGTCCCTGGGCCCGCCTCCAACGCCGCCGTTGCTCCTGAGCCGCCGCCGCGGCGGGGGCGGCCCACCGGCCATGGACACGCCGGCTCTCCTGGCTTCCCGGATCCGCTCCATCTCAGATCTGAGACATGCGGCTCCGATCTCCCCCTCGCCGGGTGGAGTCCGGCAGGCTCACGCCGCCGCACAGATCCAAGCACCAACCGCCTGAAGGAATCCACGGGGGAGCTCCGCTGAGGCAGATGCCAGAGGAGAGAGCGAGCTCGCTCTCCTTCTCCGCGGCAGCCTAGGCCTGCCGCTTCTCTCTTCTGGGCGCACAAGGAAGGAAGGAAGGAAGGAAGGAAGGAAGTCTATGCTACTCCTACTGCTCCTCCTCTCCTCTCTCTCTTCTCCCTTGGCTTCTCTATCGTCTTCCCTCCCCTTCCGGCTCGCTTTCTAGGCGCCTCCCTCGCCTCATCCTCTTTTTGTCGCAGCCCATTCCCGCATCCGACGGCCAGGATCCGGCCGACCGGGGATCCCGCATCCGACGGCCCCGCCCGCGCGGCGCCACCGTGGCGACCCTCCGATCGGCTCACGTGGGCCCCGCCGGCTACCACCGAACCCGCAATAAAATCTCGTGGACGCTTCCTTACGCAACAAGCATGGGCCGGTGACCGACACGTGGCGGTCCCCCTCTCGCCCGCACGGAGGAACCGAAGCGTCCACCGGCAATCGGAGGTGGGTGCGTGATGCCCATTTATTTAGGTCATCTCGTTATTAATTAATTATAACTAATTACTTTTGCTTTTTAAATACTACCACTGCTAGCTTCCGCTTTTTAAATGTGCGATGGTTTGTCCGCTTTAGCCCGGGGCCCATGCGCGGGTCCACGTGGATGGGCCTGATCTGGACGGCATTGGACGGGGGTTTTACTGGGATGACGTGGCGCCTGCCCGCACCGGTTGCCACGGGTGGGTTAAAAGCCTCTCCAGGCAGGCAGTGGAGGTGTGGGACCACGCTAGGGTAAGCCCGGGCATCTCCCTGTCCCATCCGCTTTTCTTTTTCGTAACATTCTGCTCGTGGGCGCCGACGTGGCGAGCGCGGTGACGTCACGGTAGAGCCCACTAGCCACCAACCTTCACAACTCACCTACTCCGAATATAAATTCCCATTTTTAACATTAAACTAATATCTCTAATCTAAGACTAGTCACAGTGGGGAGTATCATATACTAGTATTATGCATATGATACTAGTTTTTGTTACTACCTCCACAATGGGTAGTAACATATGTGTGGTATCATATAGTACTACATTTATTAAGTTGTAGACTCATCTCGCATTGGAATCCGTTATGATACGGTATCTACCTATGATACCACTATCACCTCTCTCATCATTAATTGCAGTGACACGTCAGCTTTTTACCAACATGGCATGCATGATACCACCTATGATACCACCATTGTGGCTAGTCTAATGGTCGAGGAAGATCGGGAAGATGACATTGCTAAGGAGTACGGAAAACCATATAATTATTTTCTTATCTTAGACATATACGCGGATGGCGCTGTTACTTCTTTCCTTTGGCAAGCCACCGTTACTTGACCGGAGCATTTGAAAACGAATAAACTCGATTTTAGTCTATGCGGTACTATTTGGAATGCACACGCCAACGGGGCACTTGTTTAAAATGAGAGTTGAAAGTTCGTTAAAAATGAAATCTCGGGCAGATCTGTCCCCTAGTTTTTCAAAAAAGACAGTGAGCATTTTTGAGAAGTACATGTAAAAAAACATCTATTAAGAACTTGCTGTTGAGAAGTTAATTTCCATGAATTAATCGACGATACCAACCTTCCACTCCGCAATATGGAAGAAGTAAAGTCGCAAATATTATAGGTAGAGCTGATGTAGTGTAATTGTCGTGATTACGGAACTCACATACCTTCGCAGAGGTTAAACGATACTCACCAAGCAAATGGGAGGCTCAGCCCGACGAGAAGGCGTACCACGAAGTTAGGATGCCTCATGAAGTTGGAGTACATGCCAAATCAAGAAAACTTGCTCCGGAATAGCGGGATATGGCTGTAATCGACTCATAGTGAATCTACATTAGTAGGCTAGGGTTTTCACCTATACCCTTCAACGTGCAAATCGGCTCCGCGCATGTAAGGCTAACACACAACCATGTACATATATAGAGAGGGGGCTACCAAGTCACAGACACAATTCACACCATCACTTTCACCACCACCATAATGGAATCGAGACCCCCTCTTGAAAATGCAGCTTAGTATAAAGAATGGAACTAAACATAAATAAAAGTAAGGTTCTTACATCAATGTTGTCTCGAATTGACGACACGTGTCCATGGTGAGATCTTTAAATGTTTTTTCACTATGGTGTCAGAAAGTCGTGTCTCCCCGTTGCAAGGTTTGGGATGATTTAAAGTAAGGCAATAGTAGGTTATATCAGATCATAACTTCCCTATAGTTTATCAGATAAATAATAAACCAGGATAAAACTGTGTGATCATGAAGTTCAACAAAACATCAAAACTTATACAGATGTATATGTTACCGTCAAAGTTGCAGTCACACCTAGTTATCGTGCATCACTTGTTGCGTGGCACTCTTCATTGCATGGCTTGTATTTTATGGAGCTCATCGTCATGAGGATTGGGCAGTTTTTTCTTAGCCCTGATCTACCTCATCCATCTTCGACGAGCAAAATCATGCACTTTTGTGAAGGCGAGAAAATGTGTAGACATAAGTGCATAACTTTACAAACAAGAGAAATTAAGTTGAGTGTTAATTCTCCCGTTTTTCAAATTCGTTCGATGTTCAAGGTTTTTTACTTCATTCTTCAATTTTCTTAGGTGTATTTTTTTGTGTATGTTTATAAAGTGCACTTATTGGAGACTACTTTTGGAGTAATTAACCATCATGTTATTACAGAAAGACAAAGTATCTGGTTCGAAAACTGTACGACGGTTCTATATTAGTGTCGCCTCATCGTATTTCCCTTGAGTTAATTGGCGTGCTTCTCTCCTTCGAGTCAACCCTATATCAAATTCCTACATATATAAATGCTCTGAGTTAGACCATTTATTAGAGGACTAAATATCAACGTGTAATTAGTGCACCTTCTAATGGCTTGAGATATATTGAGAGATATGGATAGGCTTCTTGGGAGTCCACTAGGAAGTCAATAATTACGACGTGGAACCACATCGACGGGTATTGGCGTAATTAATGGAAAGTGGGGTAAATTTAGGAACTAAGAGGGTAGAAAATACATCGAAGAGTATCCAATTGTGTTTTGTCAGCTACAGAAACAACACTTTTAGTTTTGATAATTACTTGCATTATAGGGTGAACAAGTAAGTATTGTGTTAATTAACATTCCAATTTATGAGAAGCCACGACCCAGTTTTGCCGTATGGCCTTGATGGGCGATGGGGCAGAGAAAGGAGAGGATGGTTAGCAACTATTTGATGGTTGGAGTTGAAAAGTAGAGAGATGGCGCATATAGGGGTGTAAATAGGTGACTTAATTTTTTTTTACGAATTTGGCTTTATCCTAATGAAGAATGAAACTAGGAGGATAGTTTTTAAGAACAAATCCTAAATGTTCTAGGCTCAATTATGTGCACCAACAACTTACACCTAAACAAGATATAATAATTATAAGAACCATATGGGAATTCAAAATCTACAATGGTTATATCAGTAATAGCAAGGATGAATTGCGAAAAGTTAAAGGGAGAAGAGACAACTGATTATTTATCGGAGTTAGGATATCCATCGATATCCTACTCTATGATGAAGAGTACGTGGCAAACCTGGACCACAACAATCTCTTACCAATCCAACGTCCTTCTCCCTTGATATCAAGACATAGAGCATGAGCTTTTCCATTGTGAATAGCTTGTTCCTCCACCCCAGAAATGACAAGATGAACAAAAGATTTTTCCAACTCACTTGGTCCTCTTCATAATCATTCACAAAGATCTCGCCAATCCAAAACCAACCAAATCATTTAGGAAGTTGTGCCCTCAAATAATAGCAAGCTCTCACACTACCACTCAATTCAATGAACGTATGGAGTTCAAACCAAATGCACCAAATGCAAGGAATAGCACAAGAGTGCTCAAATCTCTCTCTCCCTCTCTCTCAAATATTATGAAGAAACGTTTGTTATGAAAAGATGGAAGAGTATAATAAAAAATCAAGCAACAAATGCAAAGTGACGATAATAATGCTCAAATCCCTTACTCTTAAATCCCACCGAAGGAAACCAACATTATGGAGAGATGGGAGTGTTGGAGGTTGATACGTCTCAAACGTATCTATAATTTCTGATGTTCCATGTTGATATTATACCAATTGTTACATGTTTTACATACACTTCATAGCATTTTTATGCATTTTCTGGGACTAACCTATTAACAAGATGCCACAGTGCCAGTTCCTATTTTTCTGCTGTTTTTGTATTTCAGAAAAGCTATTCTGGAAATATTATCGGAATTGGACGAAACCTGGACATGACCTCCTATTTTTTCCAACACGTACATGGAGTCCAAAGGAGAGACGGAGGCGACCGAGGAGGGCGCCACACCATAGGGCGGCGCGGCCCCACCTCCAACCGGCCGTGGTGTGGTGTGGGCCCCTCGGGTCGCTCCAGCCGCCGCCCTTTCGCCTATTTATTCATCTTCACGGGAAAACCCTAGACACCCAAGCCATTATCCACGAAAAGTTCCAGAGACGCCGCCGCCGTCAACCCTAGCTCGGGAGGGTTCATAAGCTCTTCCCGGCACCCTGCCGGAGAAGGGAATCATCACCAGAGGGCTCTACATCACCATGCCAGCCTCCGGAGTGATGCGTGAGTAGTTCACCTTTGGACTACGGGTCCATGGAAGTAGCTAGATGGTTGTCTCTCCACTTTATGCTATCATGTTTAGATCTTGTGAGCTGCCTATCATGATCAAGATAATCTTATTGTAATGCTACATGTTGTGTTTGCTGGGATCCGATGAATATTGAATACTATGTCAAGTTGATTATCAATCTATCTTATATGTTATTTATGATCTTGCATGCTTTCCGTTACTAGTAGATGATTTGGCCAAGTAGATGCTTGTAACTCCAAGAGTTAGTATTTATACTAGATAGTGGGTTAATGCCTCCGGTAATCTGGGAGAGTGACAGCAACTTCTAAGATTGTGGATGTGTTGTTGCCATTAGGGATAAAATAACCGATGCTTAGCTTAAGGGTGCGCCGTTAGGTCTAATGCATTTGTTTACATTACGCACATTACTTAATGCGATTATCCGTTGCTTGCAACTTAATACCAACGGGGAACTCGGTATGACAACCCGGAGGTGGATTACTAGTCATAGACGCTGTTGGATAACGGTCTATGTATTTTGTCGTAATGCCCACATGAATAGCATAGTAGTCATCATGTCATATATGCATTGTCATGCGCTCAATATTTTGTCAATTGCCCAGCTGTAGTTTGTTCACCCAGCATGTTAGTTATCTTTTATGGAGAGACACCACTAGTGAACTGTGGACCCCGGTCCATTCTTTTACACTGATAATACAACCAACTGCAATCATTGTTCCTTTTCATTCTCTACAATTAAACACTATTTTCCACACCATACGTTTAATTCTTTGTTTTCAGCAGGCCGGTGAGATTGACAACCTCACTGTTTCGTTGGGGCAAAGTAGTTTGATTGTGTTGTGTGCAGGTTCCACGTCAGCGCGCCACTGACAACCTTCAGAAGTGATTTCTTACTCCTACTGGTTCGATTAAACCTTGGTTTCATACTGAGGGAAACTGCTGCTACACTGCTTCATACCTTCCTCTTGGGGTCTCCCAACGAACGTGTGATCCACGTCATCAGAGGTATGGACTAGAGGCAATAATATTAAGATATTATTTATCTTCAAGTTCATTATTAAGGTTTTTATCTCTATGCTATAACTGTTGTGGTACTTGAGTAGCGAGTATTCGAAGGAAAATCCACATGCACGTGTAAAGATATGAACAAACAAGTGTTCCTAATCTAGCTTCTAAAATTAGCTCATATGTTGTGTGATGATCACATTTTCCTGATCATGGACTTTGTATAAGTCAAACAACTATGAGGGTATATTGTTAGGATAAAAGTAGTAGCGAACTGACCCAAGTATATGATCTTGCTAAGAGACATGAATTGTTGTTGTTGAAATTAGTAAAGTGATTATGAAGTTTATGTTTGCTTATATCCCTATACCACAAGAACATGTGTGATCGCACATCTTGATAGTTATACTTTGATCGTCATCAAACGTCTAACGTAACACGAGATCAAAACGGTGATTGTCGGGTATATTATAAAGTGTGTAATGGATCTGAGATTATTCAAGAATGGGAACTTACTCCTCCACACGATGGAGAGATACATACTCTGGGCCCTCAGCAGTATCAACCAAACGTCTGGCCATACACAGTGTGATTTATCACAAGGATATCAGAGATATGAATGAGAAATGATCAACAGAGAAATCATAATCGTCATCTTTAATGTTTATAGGTGATGTGGAAAATTGAGGTTCAGGAGCAAAATTATAATTTATAGCACTTTTCTCAAGAAGCTTTTTCATTGCATTTGGATCTTTAGAGGCATCCATATATTCTCTAATAAATTCATCATTAACTTCAACATCAGCATCTTCAGGATAATCACTCGTAGTTTCTTAACTTAGGTGAATCAGTAGGTTTAACAAGGTGTTCATCAGAAATTTCAGCATTTTCAATTTCTTTAGATTTAGCAATATGAGAATCAAGAAAAGGACCAAGAGAACCATTCTCATCAAGCACAGTAGAAGCATCATCAAAATCATTAGAGATAGTATCAGACTCAGCAGAAGTAACATGTGTAGTGCGTGGATGTGGTGGTGTAACAAGCTGACTTATAACAGATTGTGAATCAAGAGCAGCGTAAGTGTTTAGAGTTGTACCTTTCCTTGTGGTGGAAGGTAGTATTGGAAACTTTGGATCACGAGTTTTCCCCATAGCGAATAAATTGCAGCGAACAATATGACCCTTTGGTGAACTTATCAGTAGAGCTATTCTCCCTGGCAAAGGCGCCAGCAAATAGTCTTGATGACCCACAAGTGTAGGGGATCGCAACAGTATTCGAGGAAGTAAACCCAAATTTATTGATTCGACATAAGGGGAGCCAAAGAATATTTATAAGCCTTAGCAGCAGAGTTGTCAATTCGGCCACACCTAGGAGGACACTTGCTGGACACAATTTATCAGTAGCAACAGTAATATAATAGCAGAAGTGGTTCAATAGTAGCAATAGTAAAGTAAAAACAGCAATAACAGCAGCAGGAATAATTGTGGTAAACAGCAGGATTAAAATCACCGTAGGCATAGGGACGGATAAGCGGGCGGTGCATGGATAAGTAACTCATGTAATAGTTATAACGCAGGGCAGTAAACAATAATAAACTATCTAGGTGCTAATCAAACATAGGCATGTGTTCCGTATATAGTCGTACGTGCTTGCAATAAGAATCTTACACGACATCTTTTGTCCAACCATCCCGTTTCAGCGGGGCCAATCATGGAACCTACTGGTAATTAAGGTACTCCTTTTAATATAGCACCGGAGCAAAGCATTAACACTCCCGTGAATACATGTGATCCTCAAGTCACAACCATCCCCTCCGATTGTCCCAATTGTTGTCACTTTGGAGTCTCGGGTTCCGGACAGTAACAGGTGCATACAACTTGTAGATATGATCCAAAACAATAATGATACCCATGAAAACATAACATGTTCAGACCTGAAAACATGTCACTCGGGCCTAAGTGACAAGCATTAAGCATACCAAGTTGCAACAACGATAATTAACACACATAGAAGATACTAGGCACCATGCCTTAATAATCTTACATCTATTACATGAACAATATCATCCAATCCCTACCATCCCCTCCAGCCTACAGTGGGGAATTACTCACACATGGATGAGGAATCATGGATGGTCGATGGAGAGACAGTGGTGATGACGATGATCTCCTCCAAATCCCCGTCCCGGCAGGGTGTCAGAACAACGATTAGACCCCCGAATTAGGGTTTTCGGTGGCGGCGAAGCTCGAAGGTGTTTGTCGTAAAATCCTTGGGCAGTCACGAGTTTCAGGTTGAGGTGGATATATAGTCCAAAGGGCGTCGCGAGGTGGTACACGAGGGCTCCAGGAGACCCTTGGGCACGGCCCCACCTCTGGTCGCGCATGGGGGTCTTCTGGAGGCTGTGGGTCTAGCCTGCAGCTCCTCTTATGGCTCCATGTGTATCTTTCCAAAGTAGAATTTCTGTAATTTTTCCAGATTTTTCTGAGCACTTTCAATTATGTAAAAAAATAAGATACCAAGACAATTCTGCTGAAAACAACGTTAGTCCGTGCTAGTTCCATTCAAATCATGCAAGTTAGAGGCAAAACAACAGGAGAAGTGTTTGAAAAGTGGATACGTTTTGGACATATCAACCACTTAAACAACGTCGCAGGCAGCCATCGAGTAACAGAGCAACCGAAAAACAGGCTGTCTCGATCTTGATATGAGCACGGGTGTGTCGATCGACGTTATATGAGCATGAGTGGTGTTGATCGATCGTTATATGAGCGCGCAGGGTCGATCCGAGTCAAAAATCGAACGTGCAATCGAAAACGTAGCTTCTAACCACAAAAATTCAAGAAAACCGTGGGCTATAGGTGCCATAGACCACACTTTTAAAAATCCGTGGTCGTTGATACCATCGACCACGAAAAAACACACGAAATTTTGTGCCCAATAGAGACTATACACAACGGTCGCCGCGGAAAATCATGGTCTATGGAAGGATTTCTTTTAGTGCATACGGTATATTCCCTCAATCTTGATTCACATTGACCTCACTCCCTAAACTCAATCTTGATTTGTGTTGACGTTCATTTCCCTCGCCTCTTCTTGATCATCATATAAACACACCATGAAGTGAATGATCTTGATGTTGATGACATTCATTCTCGAATCAATACATTGTTTTTCATGCATCACCTATGGAACATTCCTTTATAAACAACTCAATGAAACCATTAGGCCATAGTGATTTTCATTAATTAGCAAAACCAAATGTATGGGCTAACTGCACTTTTAGGAGTTTCCATATATTTGCAACATTTCATTGTCTTACGTGTAGAGAGAGAGAGTCTCTAGTTGTTATGGGACAAATTTGCAGCGTAATTTTGGTGGGCATATGTCTTCAAGTTAGCATAATTTCAATGTCCATACATGCTTAAATGGGTGTGCATGCAATCATATCATACGGGAATGATCTGGTAGTCAGGGGTGTGTGTGCTCACCCTCCCATTGCCAGACACCTGTCCCTAAAGTCAAACTTTAGTTAACCAAAAATCATGTTTCCAGTACTGCTAATTATCTGACACTATACTGCGCGAAAAGATGTGTGAGGCTGTGAGCACTGTATGCTAGATTCCCCAAGCCTCCAAGGCCCTCCTCCTCTTCGTGGAGGCTGGAGCTTCGTGTGCAGGGTCCAGGTACCGTCGAGGACGCACGCGCCGGCAGACGCGCCTCCCGTCCTCGCTCGACGCCGGCAACCGCACGACACGCCGATTTCCCTGGTTGCCGTGACACCACCGGCCAACACCGCCTCACCCACGAACAGCTCCATCAACGCCTCCCTATCTCCTCCGACTCAGCGGCCGGTGCCGCTAGCTGGAGCTGCAGCCGCCTGGGCAGGCGAGCTCGACCATCGCCTTGCCTTCCTCGTCCAACACCGACCGGCCGTCACGCGCTGGTGCAGGTTCGGTGGAGAATAGGATAGGATAAGGTTCGGGAGAGAGTCACGGGAGGCAGAAGCAACACTTTATGAAAGGACAAGGATGTCGCCTAGAGGGGGGTGAATAGGCGATTAAAACTTTTCCGGTTTAGGCTTGATAATTGCGGAATAAAACTAGGTGTTTAAATTAACAAGCCAACAACCTAAATAAACTAGGCTCACCTATGTGCACCAACAACTTATGCTAAGCAAGACAAGCAACAAGGTGATAGCAATAGAATACTTCAAGCACGAAGGCTATCACAATGTAAAGTGCATAAGTAAAAAGCTCGGGTATAGAAATAACCGAGGCACGCGGAGACGATGATGTATTCCCGAGTTCCTCCTTGTTAAGGGAGTACGTCTCGTTGGAGAGGTGTGAACCAACACAGTGGTTCAACAACCACAAAGGTTTCACCTTCTTCTCCGATGAACCGCACCACAAAGGTTTGGTTCACCTTCCACTATCGGAATCCTTCGAGGCGGAAATCCGGAGCCTTTCAACAACGATCCGGGGCACAACCCACAACGGGATTGGGGGCTCCCGAACAGCTACAAGTGACCACACAAGGGTCTCAACCACCACACGGGCGTCTAGGGTCCAAAGACCCAAGAGTAACAAGTTCACAAGCTTTCAACTTCCACGAATCCTCGTGGAGAGCACACCGATGCACCAAATGCAAAAGGCAAGAGCACAAGTGCTAAAATCCTTCACTCTCAAATCCACCACAAGCAACTAATGCTTATGGGGGAGAAGAGAGGAAGAACAAGAGGAGATGCACCAAGAACTTCAAAATCAAGATCAAGATCTACTAGGTTCCCCTCACTTAGAGGAGGAATGGATTGGTGGAAATGTAGATCTAGATCTCCTCTCTCAAATCCCTCAAAGATATGCAAGAATCATGGAGGAATTGGGAGAGGGGCAAGCTTTGCAAGGTCAACAATGGTGGGAAAGAGAGGAGAAAAAGTTGTTAACCCTTTGAGGAAGAAGGGGGCCTTATATAGGTCCCCAAGACAAAGAGCCGTTACAGGAAAATTGGAACCGGATATTCCGGTTCAAATTCGGACCGGAATTTCCGGCCTAGGTCGCGCAACAGAAAATCACGTACTGAACAGAATCGGATATTTCAAATCGGATTTTCTGGAAATCATTCGGATTATCCGATTGTCTAAAAACTGACAGAACAGCAAAACTAAAACGGCAATAACTTTTTCACCCGGACTCCGTTTTCGATGATCTTGGCTCGTTGGAATCGCAACGAAGAGCTTTACAAGATAATGCAGAGAAACATCATAGTCTAACAATGGAGGATAAAACCAAATGGGGAAAGGTTAGACCTCTCGATAAAAGAACAACCGATAAACCTCCAAACCAAAGCCGCAATATGTTTTTCATCCGGACTCCGTTTTCTATGATCTTGGGCTTGCTCCGAAGATAATCACAAGCACTACAAGATCATGCAAACACACATCATAGTCCATCATGTGAGGAGGATAACACAAGAGGAGAGTTTGACCTCTCTACAAGAGACGAACCGGTAAAACCTCCAACATCAAAAACACCACAAGATATTCAAATGAAATCCGTTTTTGATGAACTAGAGCTTGGTATGGAGATGAACACAAGCTCTAAATTCTCACATGGATAAAAGCCAAATAAGAACCAAGAAAGATGATATGCCAAATATGCAAAGGTTTGAGCTCTCCACAAAGATGCGATCAAGTTACTCACTTGAGAGCCCCTCTTGATAGTACGCCGTCTATCCTATAACCCGGTCTCCACTAACACCACGAGACCGGTAAAATAGAAACCCTATCAAGATCATACCTTTGCCTTGCGCATTCCACTTGAGCTAGATGATGACGATCTTGACTCCTCAAGTTGGAACACCTTTCTTGATTGTGCTTGCTAGCACATGCTTGATGAAGACTTCTCCAAATGCTCCCCCATACTCCATTATGGGAGAGCCTTGCTAAGCTCCGTCTTCATGAATCCACTTGCACTTATCTTTTCTCTTGATATAGATGATGGCTTGGAGATAAACATGAAGTTCACTCAATCTTCTTTTCCAAGCCATGCTTGCAATAAGCTCAACTCTACATGACCATTCTTCATATAAACCCTTGGATGGAACCTTGGTCATCATGTAATCTTCTAGAGTCCAACACATGAACTCCAATTTTCCTATGGACAAGATCTACAAGTATATCTCAATGCAAACATTAGTCCATAAGGATTGTCATTAATTACCAAAACCACGCATGGGGCAACACATGCACTTTCAATCTCCCCCATTTTGGTAATTGATGACAATCCCTTTTACGAGGGTTTATATAATGAATTAAGCAACCATGCAACACAAAGAGCAAGGATGCAAGAGCAAGAAAGGCAAATGCTTAAGAACGAATCAAAACCCTCTAAACTTCTCCCCCATTGGCATCGATTGCCGAAATGGGAGGAAAAATTTAGAAGGCCAATATAGTAAGAGCTCCCCCATAATGTGTGCATTTCTCATAATATGAGTGAAATCAAATGCACATATCCAATGACGAATATTGGAAGGAGATCAAACTATATTGAGGATCCAAAGATTGCAAAAGAAATCAAAGAAAGATACTTCGACAAAGAAGCAAGCAAACAAAGGATCCGAAGAAGTGTTCTAAAAATCAAGAGGGAACTCCCCAAGGTACGTGCACAAAGTAGGATTTTCATTTTAATATGTTGTGCACAACATGGAATCCTCACTCCCTCCTAGATAATTTTGAACACAAACACAAGATAGCAAATAGGTCCACAAGCTTATTAAGATGCAAAAATACCAAATGAAAAACAAAGCTTGTGCCTTTTAGAAACCACCAAAGAATCAAAAGCAATAAAAGGTGGTCACTAAAATTGGAATACCAATTAAAGATGTAACTACTCTCATGTGTATAAGTTTCTAAGTAGACATCAATCATGAAGATATAAGTCCACAAAGAAACATGCACACACAAAATAGATACAACGGTGAAGAACATGATATCCAAGAGGAAGTCATATAATACCAATAAGATCATTGCTTAAAAGCATAGCACAAAGCTCAATTTTATCTTAGAAGGATATAGATGAACTTCCAACACAATCTCATCATAGCATCAAAATATCCACAAGGGATAAGGTGAAAAATGGGATGCTCCGAGAAAGATAACAAGTATCGCAAAAGGCAAATGATTTTGAAAAGCATCAATATTGCATATGTGAGACATAGAGTAGAAAGTGCTAGATTAACATATATGGGATTGATGAATCATGAAAATGATTATATATATTCCCCTTGATATGTAATCATCCCGGCTTGCCCACATTTGCAACAAAGTTGTTTTGCAAGAACCAAATGAATTGCAACAAGAGATTCATGCCAAATACAACCTACACAAGGTTGAAAGCTAGAAATATGCATGAGGTAGATACTTGTTACCGAGATAGCATTGGTGATGTAGAAGATAAGAGTTCACGATCATCCGAGCTTGGCTCCAATAAGCACATGGTGATAACACCTTCCTTGTAAATGAGACAAGCTTCCAATGCATCTCCAATGTACCTAAAACAAATTCAAGTACACATGGTACCCAAACTCATTGGGTCCAAAGTAGTTAGAGCAACTACAATACATAGGACAAACTCCACATAAATATGTGCATATTGATATGAAATTGAATTTCATGCACATCTTAGCCATTTAGGATTTGATGGAGTTTATCCTATATATTGGATCAACGAAAGTAAGCATGCCATAAGATATACATAGTAAATATGCATGCACAAGACTTTCAAGAACCAAATGAGATACAATTTGGACAAAACACCAATTAAACCAAGAAAGCACACACAAGTGTGACAAGAAAAAATTGCCCAAATTATATCAAAGACCAAATCAACACATGATTGAAGATACCACTTTGAAAAGATGCCAAATGAAAGTAAGATACCAATTGATGAAAATATCATCAAGGAATAAACCAAACCCTCTACACTTCTCATGATGGCACAAAGTACCAAGACGAGAAATGTTTGTCTTCCAAAGAGACACGTCATCGGGATCAAATACCAATTGAAGACAACTAATGTTCAAAAGCATATAGGATTGCTCCCCCAAGATTTGTGCATTATTTATGATCTTGCATTTGAATACAAAATGCACACAAATGGGATCATCACTCTCCATACATATTATTCAAACACTAGTCATGTTCAAGGAAAGCAAAGATGCAAAACCAATTTAAAGAACGGTGTTCTACTCAAAGTAGGATAGCTTCCCAAGAATAGTGCATTATCAAGAAGTATGACTTTTGAATGTCAATGCACAAGAATTGGATCATTGCTTTTCCAACTCAAGAAAGCACAAAACAAATTTTGAGTAGAGCAACAAGGATCCAAAAGATACAAGGAAGACAAGAGAGTTAGATCAAAACAAATCCTTGGCAATAAAATAAGGCAATTCAAAGCAAGACAAAGTGAAGATGGTCCACAAATTTCACCACACATATGAGTATCACTTGTCAAGGACAAGGAGTATATAGAGATATTTCTCGGTGGTATATAGAATGATATTGAAGACCAATTTCACAACAAATAAGCATATGGCAAAAGATAAGATTTAAAGGCCAAAGCTTAAAAGATAGATATTCTTGATAGCTTCAAGTATTCACGCGATCATGCAAAGCCACTACAAAGAGTAGCTTGAAGCAATCGATTTCCCAAAAGGATATGCGAACATATTTGGGGAAAACCGTACCAAGAATGTCCATCACAAACAAGATCCAAAAGAGTGATTAAACAAAATCATTTTACCAAAATGGAACTTGTTTGAGCAACATGCCACATAGGAATAAGATTAATAACAAATCAATTCTAGGTGGCAATACCTCACATGTTCACATTTTCTAGGCTTGTAATATGCACATAGCTTATTACTCCCCCATAATGTGATAATCCATTTATTTTAAAACAAGAGGCAAACAAAACCAACTCGAGAAATTAATGGACATTATAGAATTTGAATTTCTCATGAGCATGACATACCACATAGAGAATAGATAATATATATATCAACACTAAGTGGTATTCCTCATGTATACACAATTTTAGGATTGTGAAGTGCACGAAGCATATCACTCCCCCAAAATAGGATAGTCCATTAATCTCTCAAAAAGAGAGCCAACAAGATAAGATATCAAATAAAAGCAATAAGGCTCAACACAAGTAAATGGTGTGCAAACCAACATACACATACTTGATTACTCAAGATAAGTAAGTAGAGAGCACAACACATACAAACACTAGCAAGGTACAAAACCTAACACATGCAAGGGTGCAAGCAACTTTCAATGTATATATGATTTAAATAAAAGTTACCGCAAGGAGGAACATTGGATATGAGATAGAACAATATAATCCAAATGACTTGACTTGAGAAATATAATTGATGAAGATCCCTTAATTCTTCATAAGTAGCCAAGTCTCCAATGCCCTCCAACAACACCTATTGATCAAGTTTTAGCTTGTTGGTCCCCAACCAAGTTGGGTCCTAAGAGGTTAGTCACAATAGGTTTGGCAACCCAAATGGTTCTTTTCTTGACACCACTTTGAGTACCAACATATTTGGCAAACACATTGCCAACCTTATCCTTCCGAAGAGAATAATCATCATCAATAATAATGGGGTTGGATAAGGTACCATTTGTGCATGAAGAAGCAACGTGACCCTTCTCACGGCATAGGTAGCAACATCTACTTCCTCCTCTCTTCTTAGTTGGAGTCTTGACTTGAGGAGGGGTAGCTTGATTCTTCTTGGGAAGAGGCCGTTCTTCAACTTGAGGAACTTGAGGCTTCTTCCCTTGTTGCTTCTCACTAAGAGCCTTCTTCTTCAAAGGGCAAGATCTAACATGGTGCCCTTCAACTTTGCACTTGAAGCAAACAATCTTGGCCGAATCTTTAACTTGTTCTTGGCCCTTTTCTTCTTGTTGAACTTGGACTTGTTCTTGATATTGGAGTTGAATCCAAGTCCACTCTTGTCATTGGGGCGTCTTTGAACACTCAACATATTGTCAAGTGTAGAATCCCCAACATGACGCTTTTCCAAGTCTTTCTTCAAAGAAGTGACTTGGGCCTTGAGCTCATTTAATTCCTCTACATGGTTAGTATCAACAAAACACTAGAGGAAGTAGAAGCTTCATTGTTAGAGCAACAAGGCATAGAAAGTAATTCATCACAAGATGTAGCAACATTGTGAGTGGATGAATTACTAGGACTAGCACATGGCAATAAAGCATTTTTAGTCGAAGTTGTGCCTTTGTCCACATGAGGCTCACAAGATGTTACCTTTGTAGATAGCCTCATGAGCTAACTTTAGCCTAGCATGGATGCTAGAAGATCATCATTAGAGCTAGAAGCTTTTCATGACTTTCTTCCAATTTCCATACTTGCTAGTTAGCAACTCAAGTTGAGCCCTTAGCTCAACATTCTCCTTCAAAATAGATGCTTCACAAGAAGTGGAGTTAGTAGCACAAGCATCATTAACATTAGAAATGGAAGAAGACAACTTGGCAAGCTCATCATTTTTAGATAGTTGAGTTTGGAGTTGATCATGAGACTTGATAAGGAGAGAGTGTTCACTTTCTAAAGCCTTGTGGCTTTGTCAAGTCTCTCTATGTCCTCAATTAGTCTAGCATTGCCAACACCAAATTCAACTTTTTCCTTTTTAAGCACTTTATATTTAGCAATAGCATGATCTTTTCCTTAATGATTTTAGCAATAATAAGATCATTTGATTCATCAAGAGATTCAAGTTTCTCCTCAAGAGACACTCGAAGCTCTTGCTCTTCCTCAAGGGCATTCATTAAGGATGCCTTTTCATCGGCATCCTCTCTCTCAATTTGACATTTCTCGAGAAATTGAGTTTCCAAGTCCTCAATGATTTCCCTACTCTTAATAGCATAAACAATGATTTCACTTAGAGGAGGGATAGCTTTGCTACCTTTGGGGAGAGCACCAAATACCATCTCACCCTTCTTTGTTATGGATTCAACATCCATAAGCGCTCCATGAGAATCCCATCCACATCATCACAAGATGTAGAGGTTCCAAAGGTGGAGAAACCTTTGAATCCTTAGCCATAAGGCAAAAATGAGTAGTGGGCAAAGATGGTGAAGAGATACTTGAAGCACCATTGAGATCCACGTCTTGTTCCAACAAATGTTGGATTCCTCTACATTGTTAGCCACACAAGAAATAGAGGATATGGAAGTATTGTTTTCATGGCAACAAGACGAATGAAGCATATCATCATGAGATTTAGTTAAACAACTATTACATGATATGCAAGGACTAGCAACACTAGCATGTAAAACATTTGGAGTGCTAGAAGTGTTTAAGTCCAAAGATAGATCATTGCAATGAGATAGAGATGAAGTATAGTCAATAGAATATTCACCATCAACAAAGCAATTTCTATCACCACTCACCATATCATTACCTTGTGTCAAAACACATGTTGGTGAAGTGGAAGAATTGTGAACTCATCACGGCCGGAGGTGGAGGGAGAACAATCATCCTCAATAATATTGGACACTTCATATTTATCTTGAAGCTTGGTCCATAGCTCATGAGCGTTCCGAAAAGGCATGATTGATGCAAGAACTACATCGCTCAAAACACATATAAGACATTAGATACAAGAGTATCGAGATAAGAGTTTTCCTCATCCTCCTTTGGAGAAGAAAAACCCATATCTACAATTCTCTTAAATTGGGTTATATCCCTAAGAAGGTTAAGCATGCGAATTTTCCAAACATCATAATTTGTGCCATCGAATTAAAAGTGGGATTGTGCACTAATTCTCTAAACGACATCTTTACTCTCTAGGCGGTAAAGCCCAAAAAGAGAGCCCAGGCTCTGATACCAATTGAAAGGACAAGGATGTCGCCTAGAGGGGGGTGAATAGGCGATTAAAACTTTTCCGGTTTAGGCTTGATAATTGCGGAATAAAACTAGTGTTTAAATTAACAAGCCAACAACCTAAATAAACTAGGCTCACCTATGTGCACCAACAACTTATGCTAAGCAAGACAAGCAACAAGGTGATAGCAATAGAATACTTCAAGCACGAAGGCTATCACAATGTAAAGTGCATAAGTAAAAAGCTCGGGTATAGAAATAACCGAGGCACGCGGAGACGAGGATGTATTCCCGAGTTCCTCCTTGTTAAGGGAGTACGTCTCGTTGGAGAGGTGTGAACCAACACAATGGTTCAACAACCACAAAGGTTTCACCTTCTTCTCCGATGAACCGCACCACAAAGGTTTGGTTCACCTTCCACTATCGGAATCCTTCGAGGCGGAAATCCGGAGCCTTTCAACAACGATCCGGGGCACAACCCACAACGGGATTGGGGGCTCCCGAACAGCTACAAGTGACCACACAAGGGTCTCAACCACCACACGGGCGTCTAGGGTCCAAAGACCCAAGAGTAACAAGTTCACAAGCTTTCAACTTCCACGAATCCTCGTGGAGAGCACACCGATGCACAAATGCAAAAGGCAAGAGCACAAGTGCTCAAATCCTTCACTCTCAAATCCCACCACAAGCAACTAATGCTTATGGGGGAGAAGAGAGGAAGAACAAAGGAGAACACCAAGAACTCCAAGATCAAGATCTACTAGGTTCCCCTCACTTAGAGGAGGAATGGATTGGTGGAAATGTAGATCTAGATCTCCTCTCTCAAATCCCTCAAAGATATGCAAGAATCATGGAGGAATTGGGAGAGGGGCAAGCTTTCCAAGGTCAACAATGGTGGGAAAGAGAGGGGAAAAAGTTGTTAACCCTTTGAGGAAGAAGGGGGCCTTATATAGGTCCCCAAGACAAAGAGCCGTTGCAGGAAAATTGGAACCGGATATTCCGGTTCAAATTCGGACCGGAATTTCCGGCCCAGGTCGCGCAACAGAAAATCACGTACTGAACAGAATCGGATATTTCAAATCGGATTTTCTGGAAATCATTCGGATTATCCGATTGTCTAAAAACTGACAGAAACAGCAAAACTAAAACGGCAATAACTTTTTCACCCGGACTCCGTTTTCGATGATCTTGGCTCGTTGGAATCGCAACGAAGAGCTTTACAAGATAATGCAGAGAAACATCATAGTCTAACAATGGAGGATAAAACCAAATGGGGAAAGGTTATACCTCTTGATAAAAGAACAACCGATAAACCTCCAAACCAAAGCCGCAATATGTTTTTCATCCGGACTCCGTTTTCTATGATCTTGGGCTTGCTCCGAAGATAATCACAAGCACTACAAGATCATGCAAACACACATCATAGTCCATCATGTGAGGAGGATAACACAAGAGGAGAGTTTGACCTCTCTACAAGAGACGAACCGGTAAAACCTCCAACATCAAAAACACCACAAAATATT
This sequence comes from Poa pratensis, assembly GCA_947311845.1. NCBI lineage: Eukaryota > Viridiplantae > Streptophyta > Magnoliopsida > Poales > Poaceae > Poa > Poa pratensis. The sequence continues at coordinate 12,101,789 of CAMZMU010000102.1, forward strand.
CAAATGAAATCCGTTTTTGATGAACTAGAGCTTGGTATGGAGATGAACACAAGCTCTAAATTCTCACATGGATAAAAGCTAAAAAGAACCAAGAAAGATGAAATGCCAAATATGCAAAGGTTTGAGCTCTCCACAAAGATGCGATGAAGTTACTCACTTGAGAGCCCCTCTTGATAGTACGCCATCTATCCTATAACCCGGTCTCCCACTAACACCACGAGACCGGTAAAATAGAAACCCTATCAAGATCATATCTTTGCCTTGCGCATTCCACTTGAGCTAGATGATGACGATCTTGACTCCCTCAAGTTGGAACACCTTTCTTGATTGTGCTTGCTAGCACATGCTTGATGAAGACTTCTCCAAATGCTCCCCCATACTCCATGATGGGAGAGCCTTACTAAGCTACGTCTTCATGAATCCACTTGCACTTTATCTTTTTCTCTTGATATAGATGATGACTTGGAGATAAACATGAATGTTCACTCAATCTTCTTTCCAAGTCATGCTTGCAATAAGCTCAACTCTAGACGACCATTCTTCATATAAACCCTTGGATGGAAACTTGGTCATCATGAAATCTTCTAGAGTCCAACACATGAAATCCAATCTTTACCTATGGACAAGATCTACAAGTATATCTCAATGCAAACATTAGTCCATAAGGATTGTCATTAATTACCAAAACCACGCATGGGGCAACACATGCACTTTCACTTTGGCTCCTAGGCCCACAACTTTTTATCAAAATTAGCTTTTTTTACAACTGTCGACCCGTCAAATGGCCCGCGCCGTCATAAATAAAGGGCGGCGGGGCACATCTACGGGCGCCCTTATCCCGTTTACGGGCCGCCTCTCGTTTACGGGTTCTGCTATGGCCAAAATAACGGCCTCGGCCCGTTAAGTCGCCGAACTTTTACGGATTTGGCCCTTTTAAGGCTCTGTTAGAGATGCTCTAAGGAGTGCGTAGTTTATAGCAACCCGTACTTTTCGCTGTCCGCTGCACGTACTTTTCGCTGTCCGCTTGCCAGTGACACGTGGGCCTGACGTTGAACTCGAGCCGCTGGGCCCGGTGTGTCAGTTTCTGTTGGTTCACCACGGTGGAGGCCGGAGGGAGGAGAGTGGGTTGGGGGTTGGTTCCGTTCGGGGGTGGGGAAAGCGTGTGGGCAGCGGGACCAGACGCCCCTCACGTAGTCACGTGAGCCCCGGATCTTGACAACCAGGCACGTGGTCGTAGCCTCGCTCCGGATCCTCTGCGGCAGCGTCGCGTGTAGGGTGTGTATCATTCTCGCCGGTGGGGTTGGTCCAGTAGTCCACCGATCTCTCTCAAGTGCCTGGCCGTGCGATGCCATTCCGTTCAGAGAGAGGTCTACGTCTAGTACGTGTGAATTGCGTAGGAGATACTGCTATACTAGTACTACAAAGCAGGAGTATTTACTTCTTGTACGGGCACGGAAATGACTGTTGCTGCCCAACAGTGGACTGTGCCACTTTTGCTGAGATTGTAGCTGGTCGCTTCAACGCGGCGGCTTTCGTGTGTTTTGAGACAGTATGTAGGTGTCCTAGTCACTCTGCTTTCCATCAATAATGCATTCTCCCAATAATGGTATAGCCTACATAAGTATGGAATCATGGCACTCCTACTTGCAAGTAAAAAGCTCTGGATGAGATAAAACACACAGACCACATCAGAACCCTCCCCACGTCAATCTGGAAGAGTTCAAGCTTGACACAAAAGCGCAGCTTGGAACAGTCAGCTCAAAGAAGGAGATGAATGCAAGCAATGTGGAGGCACAGGTCAGCATGAGATTTTTTCCGTCCTTTGCTGAACGATTCCGAGCATGACATGGACGGAAGCAGAAGCACAGGCTTTGCCGAAAGCATATCTATGATCCTGCCTGTCGTCCTCTCCTCGAGCGGCGTGCCAACTCTGCCGACGACCAATGCTCGACGCGGCGCCGATTTCACATCTCATCAAAGTGCTCACCTCATCATCATGGAGGTGAATAGATCGATGAGGCAGAGTACAGTACTGCTAGCAGCAGTAGAAACATACGGAAAACAGAGTATAATAGCAGCTCAACACAGAAACAGAGAGGAAATCCAGACGCCGCCGCATCGCGCTCCGGCTACGCCCCGAAACACTAGTTCCGTCGCCGCCTGCAGGCCGGTCGATTCTCCGGCGGTAGGGTCTCGCCTGAGTTCTGAGCTCAAGCAGAGCGCAACTGCGGCGCAGAGATCGGCGCGAACTGAACCAAGACCGACGGACGAACGTACCTTTACACTCGAACAGCGAGCATCACGGCGACCGGCCCCTTCGCCACCTTATTTTTCTCTGGTTAACAAATCTCGACCTTGCTTTGTTTCACACCTGGAGCAGGGTACCAATTCCGGCGACGGCCTGCCGGTAGGCGAGAGGTAGAGGAGCTAGCTGGGCGTCAGAGAGAGATGGGAGAACCTTTGCTATTGCTAGTCGCCACGCCGTGGCTTTTATAATGCCGAGAGGAGGAGCGGTCTTCGCTTGCACACTTGCATGCCGCCGTGGCTTTTATAATATCTTTAGTTGCCCACTCCCATCTCTGCTTTTACAATGTCGTTCCTGTTGCTATCACCTTCCACGATCTTTCCTTTTAAAAAATTCTCTGCACAGCGTCCGTATTTAAAGGGATGGATGTGCTCATTGTATACTCCGTGGCGGAGTATTTTAAGGCTCGGAGATCGTGCAGGCGCAACCTCCCTGGACTTCCTCTGGGTATGATCTTTGAACGCCACCAAGATGCACTGCCCTTTTGAATCCATTAATTTAACTTTGGAGCAGTTGCCTAAGCATGAATTTTTCTTGGACAAAGCATGAAAATAGTGATGTATACGTATATTTTAAAGGCTTCTACGTGTCCGTCCATGAAGACTCGGCATGGAGTAGGAAACAATTTGTTAGCTACTGAATTACAGTAGCAGCCGCACCTCAATACGAATAGTGGAGTTCCAAAATTTGTTAGACTACAGTAACTACAGGCGGGCGATGTTATCCTTTGCGCTCAAGCACTCGCTCGGTTTTCCACAGCAAAACGACAACGGGGTCGGGAGGAAGAAGATCACCTCCACAACACCGCCACATCACCGCCTACCCGCGACCGTCTTGCCGCCCTGGCCTACTCAAATCACGACCTCCGCCGGTCCGTCACCGCTCCGGTCCCTAAAGGTGGTGGAGGCGTCTCGGGGGAAGGGTGGGGGATATGACGTGGGGAGGGAGAGAAACTGGGGCAGAGAAAAGAGAAAACGTGGAGGGGAGGGGGAAGAAAAGACGTGTCGCGTGAGCGCGCGTTCATAGAAAAAGCGGTTTCGATTACATGTAGAGATAAATAATGCAAACAACACACCAATCGTGTCAAAAAAAATGTGACATTCAGTCCATTCATTCAATTCCACTCACAAGAAAATGATGTAAGTAATATAACTAATGTTATAATCATCGTGTCAAATCACAATCGCCAAGTTGCATCCATTGGATCATTTATGAGTGTCTGCTCATATCAAAATTACCTATCAGCATGTCGAATCCTTTTCTAGAGAGAGTACATGAAGGAAACAAGGAAAGGTAACCTTACTGAAGTATGCGAATATGCACTGCTGTAAATAATAATACTGTGATCAGATGTACGCTGTTTGCATTGTCATCCACATGACTTGGATCTAACAAATTTCCTGGTCCACACTCTTGCTATATGTCCAGCTCACATGACAAGGATATATACAACTCCATGTCTCAACATAAAAAAAACCGTGTCTAACATATCGCAATCCATTCACAGTCGCATTCATCGGTTGGTCCAACACTCTAACCCTAAATAACAAATGAATTTGGGTACGCTGAGGACCTTTCCAACCTCCGACGGCAGAAGATTGGCAAGCTAAGCCACACATTAGTCTATTGGCACAGTCTCTTAATTATTTGACCACATGTATCGCCTAAGCAATGACCATATATGATGACGCCTTGTATTTATGTGCCCTGCACTTTGTCCTTTCTCAAATCAGTCTAGCTTGTTTGCTCTTTTTACTTTGATTGTCTTTGATTGGTCCACTACATTTTCCCTCCGTTTCTTCTCTAGAGGCTCGGACTAGAGTTTATCATGTCTAACATAGTGTATACAACAGGCGGTGCTTGAGGGGTGGAGATGCGAGCCAAGTATCACAGATCCTTACAAGCGCCTAGATGCGTGCTTCCGCAACCTAGCACGACACCTCCAGGCGTGGGGAGATAGAAAAATCGGGAACATCAAGCTACAAATTGCCATGGCAAATATTATTATCCACAGATTGGAGGCGGCGCAGGGCACACGCGATATATCGCTAGAGGAATGGTGGCTCAGGCGCACGTTGAAACATCTGGTACTAGGTCTACCCTCGTTGGAAAGGACAATGGCTCGACAGCGATCCCGCATTAGATGGCTCAAGGAGGGAGATGCAAACACGCGGCTGTTTCATGCGGTTGCAAACACTAGTAGAAACAGGACCTTTGGTCTCGGGTGGTAGGGGCCTCTGGTACCGGAGTCCCACCCGGGACGCTGAAATCGGGACTAGAGGCCCCCCTCTAGTACCGGGTTGCCTACCACCCGGTACTAGAGAGCTCCACGCGGGGCCTGGGCAGCGCGCGTGGTAGAGGACCTCTAGTCCCGGCTGGTAATACAACCCGGGATAGAGATTCTCCCACGTGGCGGCTTCTGGTTTTTTCGTTTCCCTGTTGAATATTATGATTAATCTTGCAGAATATATGGTTAATTAATTATAAATAAGAAAAATACATATAGCATATCAAAATATTCATAAAAGAAAGCTTAATGAAATTTGATCATTTTTAATTGATTAATAGAGATCACAACCTGGACTAGAGCCGTCTATTCGATTAATTACATAGAGATCATATATAACAGAGACTAGAGCCCGTCATCTATTCGATTACATGGAGATCATCGCCTGGACTAGAGCCCGTCTATTGATCGGTGGCATTGTATTTTCCCTTTTTGCTATGACATAGTTCATCAAAAATCCCGCAATTTCCTCGCTAATTGGTCGAAAGCGGTCCTTTAGCTGCAGGCCCCTCCGCATTCTATCCATCTATAAAAGAAGGGAGATCAATATGAATATCAATCATCATAACAGAAATTATGAATGACACTCAACACAATTGATGGTTATAAAATAAAATTGTGAATATATTTGTTCACTTACTTCGATAAATGTCGATGGTTCCGCTCAGAGACCAGCTGGCGAATCCACTCGCAGACGTAATATCCACACAAATTGGTCCCCAGTGGCTGCCTTTCCAAGTACTTTACGAGAATAGATTTCAATCAAATACTAATCAAGCATGGTATGACGATGGTATTGAAATTTGAATTAAAGAGATGCGCGAACCTAGCTCGTACTACTTACTTTGGGGTAAACAAAACTAAGCTCCTCTTTAAAATCACCAGATGTACTCTCTCGGAAATCTTTCCAAACCCTGCCCGGCAAACAAATGAATAAATGAGTTATTAATTAGTTACTTGATATCTCAGGAATTGAACAAAAGAGACCGATATAATACGATAATGATTGAAAATACCCTTGGAGCACATCTTGAATATATTTGTACTTCTCTTCGGGCCACCGCAATGAGTCACGGATTTCAACTTCTGCTCTATCAACTTCAATGATTAGCAGAATGTAATGGTCGCTGCGCACGTTTTATATATGTCAGTAACTAATCAGTTACACTTAACATCGAGTAAGCAAAAACCAATGTGTACAAGACAGTAACACTCTTACCTCAAGTGGTAAGGAAACAATATCTTCCTTTTATAATTTTGCCTCTCTATGGACCTAAACAAGTTGTCCACCGTTTCCTTGTGGTAGCCCCGTAGCATTTTTTCATTAACTCGGGTTGGGTCAATGAACCCAATCTCAAAGATGTGTTTTCTGTCACATTCATCGCTCTTCATTCTGCATAATAGCGTAGTGAGCATAATTAGAACAGGCAATGACCGAGCTAAGCTATAGACTTTATTTTAGAAAATAAATGAATTGAATCACTTACAGACAATAGGTACTGACGATACTCAAGTCGAGGGCGTCAAGCTGGTATAACTGATAGAGTTCTTCAAGATAAATAGTTAACTCGTCTCTACCGTTGAAATGTTCATCTGTAACTTGCACAAGGAGCACTTTTCGATCTAGCTTTGTGACTTCCATGTACCATTTATGCAGTCTTAGCATTTGTGTTGGTAGATTCTCGACCTGATCAGGTGGCAGTAGAGACTTCCCGTATTCCCATGTCCATTTATCAGGTGGCCTAAGGGAGGGAGATCTTCTGCTTCCAGCTGAGAAAGTGAAATACCAAGTTCTGCAGCAAATTGTGTGCGGTAAGCTAAATCCTCCGCGTGCGCAGAGCCCATATCAGTGGCCACCTTGAGCGAGGAGATGGACTGATTTGACTGCTCTCCGAGCTGGGCAACCTCTCTTCTCCTTTTCCCGCTGGAGGCGGGAGTTCTCCTCATACAACGTACATAGTCATCTGGCCTATTTATCGAAATTTGCGATGGATGAGTAAGAAAATCCGTAGCCCACTTTGTTTGATCTGTCGTATATACTTCCTTTGGCGGGGTTTTCTTTTCGCAGCCATGTCCGCAAACTGTCTTCTCGATTCGGCTTGTAGCCACGCGATGTCTTGCTTGGAGTCGTCTCGACGACGACGTCGTAAGGTCTCGGGGAGGAACCTTCGGTACTTTTGGGAGGGGCTCAAGTCGGGGTTTGGGTCGGGAACCCATGGCGGCGGTCTTCACCCCCTTTTGACCCTTAGCCTTAGTGGGCGGAGGCGGTGGAGACGGCTGAGGAGTCGGCTGAGGCGGCGGCGGAGTCAGCTGACGCGGCGGCGGAGTCAGCTGACGCGGCGACGGAGATCGAGATGGACTCATGTCGTGGTGGTCGTCACTGCCGTCATCTCGACTCGGAGGAGGCGATGGTGGCCTTGGTGTCCAGCCTGGAAACTTGATCAATTTCTTGGGCCATAGAATGAGTCCACCCTGGACATCTCCCAGTGTCCTCTCATCATCACCTCCAGGGATTTGAAGTTCGAGTGATTCAAATCCGGGTTCAACTTGATCCACGCCGACACGAGCATAGCCATCTGGAATCTCATTGCCACGATACAGTGCTGTAGATTCACAAGTTAAAGCATAGCCGTCCGCCGCCTTCATGGTTAAGTTTCTCACTGCCTCATGTAGCTCACAACTTGTCTTCTCAGTGATAAAATCCACGGGGTAGGTTTGGTTCGATGCCTCATCAGCACCGACCGTCGTGGAAGCCACGCTGCTTTTCCGTTGACTATCTTGCAGCTGCAGCTGATGAGTTGCCCCTTGACTAGCTCGCTCGCGCCGCAATTCATCTAGTTGCTTCTGTTGTTCGCTCATCATACTTTCTACTTTGCTCAACCGGTCTGAATGCTCCTGCTCCTTTCTCCTCTTTGCTCTTGCTCGCTTCTATAAGATTCACGGTCCTCGGGAAACCCTTCATTCCACGTCACACCTCCCAAGCCTCGAACATGTCCTCCTTTTTCTTTAGTACCGAGGGCCTTTGACAGCTCGTCGTATTCTCTATCGGGAAAAAACCTTCCCTCATGAGCATCGGCGATTGCATCAAGAATTGTTTGCCGGGGTATAGGAGTTTCTTTTGTTTCATCAACTATTAAATCACCTGATGCGTCATACTCCGCCCCATGAGCAAGCATCCAATTTCTGACCCTATGGGGCCACCTATCTGTAACTGGAATGATCCCTTTTTCGCGCATAGTGGCCTCAATCAGATCCCACTTAGGCTCGGCAGCTACGTAGCCACCTCCACCCAACTTATGGTGATATTTCTTTTTCGCTGCATTCAACTTATTCGTTTTCGATCTTTGTGCGCTAGTTCTGAATCCTTGTATTGCAGAAATGCCTCCCAGTGAGCCCGCTGCCTCTCTAGTGTTCCAGTGAAATCTGGAGCTTTCTTTTTCTCGACCCAATCACGGTATAATCTGTTCTTCCAGTTATTGAATTGTTCAGCCATCTTCTTCAGAGCCCAATGCTTGACTTTGTTCGTCATGGCTTCTGTCCTTTCGGGACAATCCAACACCGGCAGGGTGAAATGTGCTCTGAGCTTCTCCCAAAGAACTTTTTTAGTTCTGATGCTGACATAATAATTGTCTCCCTCTATGTTTTTTTGCTTATTCCATTCCTGAAGGCTGATCGGAACATTGTCCCTGACAACAACTCCGCATTGATGCACAAACTTAGATGCGCTCTTCGGGGGCTCCAACGGTTTGCCATCTGCAGAGACTACATCAATTCTGAAATGCGCATCTGTTCCCAACCCTTTGGCATGGCCTCGTTTACTAGATTGGGTCGATGCAGAGGTCTAAAAAGAAGAAACATTTGTTAATATATATATATACAAATCAATTTGTGCATCTGATCAACAGAGGCTTAATATACCTCGCCGGACTGCGGGGGTTCACCAATTTGCAAGTCGTCATTGCACTCTGTGCTCGTTTGCGCTTGGACGCTTCGTTCCAGCTCCATTCCCTGATAGGACTCGTTCAAAACTGTGAGCCATATTCTTCTGCTCCACTGTCTTCAGCACCATCCACGGGTTGCCGGATAAAGTCTAACAACACTTCTTCCCCTTCTCTGCTTTCGAAGGGAGGAACATCTCCATCCATTGCTTAACTAATACAAAAGAAAAATAAAACAATGATAGCATTAGCAGAATAATTCAAAGTAGGGAACTTTACAAATATGCAAAAGTATCGCTCATACATCTTTATCCAGTTACATAGCTCGGGTCCATTTTTATTTAACCCTAATACATCACGAATAATATCACTAATAGATTCCGCCTCTCACATGCATTAACCTTTCAAATCTACCCTAATCCATTTTTATTTCTAACACTAAATTTCTACACTTAGCACAAATCTACACCAAATTCCTAACACTAAAACAAAAATTCCGAACACAAAAATTCCTAACATCTAGTACCAAATTAACTAACACAAAAATTCCTAACACTAAAACTAAAATTTCTAACCCTAAAATTTGCTAACACTATATATGCCTAACACTAAATTACACAAAACTAAAATTTCTAACCCAAAAATGCCTAACACTAAATTACACTAAAAAAAACTAAACTAAAAATTAACTACCTCTTGCGGCGGAGGCCGGAGCGGCGGCGGAGGGCCTCGCGGCGGAGCGGCCTCGCGGCGGAGCCGGAGCGGCGCAGCGGCCTCGCGGCGAAGGGCGGCGACGGAGCGGCGGATGGCCTCTCCTCGCGGTGGAGGGCCTCGCGGCGGAGGGCCGGAGCGGCGCAGCGGCCTCGCGGTGAAGGGCGGCGACGGCGGCGCGGAGGGCGAGGGAGCGCGGCGGAGGCGCGATTTTGGCAGCCTGACGGCGTCGGACGGCAGCGGCGGCGGCGCTGGGGCGCGATTTCGATCTCCCGGGTCGTGGTTTGACCCGGATGGAGGCCTGGGAATTTATACCCAGGGACCTCTGGTCCCGGGCCGAGCCAAAGTCCGGTACTAGAGGTCCTCTAGTACCAGGTGGAGCAACCACCCGGGACCAGAGGTGTTTTCGCAAACGCGACCCCAGCGCGCGCAAACGCACCTCTGGTCCCGGGTGGTTCCACCCGGTACTAGAGGTCTGTTTTTTGCGTGAAGGGCCCAAATTTTAAATTTTTGCACGCAAAATGCCCAAAAGTGAATTTGAAAAGTGTTTGAATATGAATTTGAATAACTTGTGCATACTTTTGAATCTGACAAAAAATTCAACATGAAAAGTGTTTGAATTTGAATAACTAATCCAAAACCATTTTCTGTTTTCCAAATATCAATGTTTAGAGTTCTCTTCTGAGTTTTCAGAACACAGTTATACATAAAAGTTTAATACATTATTACACATCACCAACAACATCCCTATCTAGTCTTCACTTTTTCTTCGTGTGTGTCCCTTTCTTCTGATTGCGCCGTAACCATGGACAATCTTCTTCATTTAACTTCATGCTTGGGTCAGTGTTCACTTTGAAGGGCGGAATTTCATGAAACTTATTATAATCTTCTGACATGTCTGTCTTGTCCTCCACTCCCACGATGGTTCTTTTCCCTGAAAGAACTATGTGGCGCTTTGGCTCATCGGCTGATGTATTCGCTTGCTTATCTTTTTTTTTTTGGTTTGGTAGACATGTCCTTCACATAGAAAACCTGAGCCACATCATTGGCTAGAACGAATGGTTCGGTGTCGTATGCAAGATTCTTGAGATCCACTGTAGTCATTCCGTACAATGGGTCTACATTTACCCCGCCGCCTTTCAGGTTGAACCATTTGCACCAGAACAAAGGGACCTTAAAAGAAGGTCCATAGTCAAGTTCCCATATCTGCTCTATGTAACCATAATATGTGACCGTGACCTTTCGCCCATTGTTGTTTGTTGAATCATCAAAGCGGACACCACTGTTTTGGTTGGTGCTCTTTTTATCTTGGGCGTTTGTGTAAAATGTATTCCCATTTATCTCGTACCCTTGGAAAGTCCAAATAGTAGAAGATGGTCCCCTAGACAACAAGTACAGCTCATCTGAGACAGTGTTGTCATTGTTGAGATGTGTTTGCAACCAACCGCCAAAATTCTCCACGTGTTCCTTTGTAATCAAGGAGTCATCCATCCCCGGGTTGTTGGAGCGTACAATATCCTTGTGTATCTGGATATACGGAGCCACCAAACTGGAATTATGTAGAACTGTGTAGTGTGCTTGTGTGAAAGAATGCCCGTCCCTACATATTGTTGATTTCCTTCCTAGAGTGCCTTTTCCACTCAGTCTACCTCATGTCGTGATTCAGGAAGACCAATCGGCTTAATGCCAGGAATAAAGTCAACACAAAACTCAATGACCTCCTCTGTTCCATAGCCTTTGGAGATGCTTCCTTCTGGCCTAGCACGGTTATGAACATACTTCTTCAAGACTCCCATGAACCTCTCAAAGGGGAACATATGTAGAAATACAGGACCCAGGATGATAATCTCGTCTACCAGGTGTACTAGGAGATGTGTCATAATATTGAAGAAGGATGGTGGGAACACCAACTCAAAACTAACGAGACATTGAACCACATCCTTCTGTAGCCTTGGTAGAGTGGCTGGATCGATTACCTTCTGCGAAATTGCATTGAGAAACGCACATAGCTTAACAATGGGTAGTCGAACATTTTCCGGTAGAAGCCCCCGCAATGCAACCGGAAGCAATTGAGTCATAAGCACGTGGCAGTCATGAGACTTTAGGTTCTGGAACTTTTTCTCTGCCATATTTATTATTCCCTTTATATTCGACGAGAAGCCAGACGGGACCTTCATACTGCTCAGGACTTCAAAAAATATCTCCTTCTCTTCTTTGGTAAGAGCGTAGCTAGCAAGACTTAGACGTCCTTTATCCGTCTTCATTGGATGCAGGTTGTCTGGGTCTTTCATAAGTTGCTGGTCCTGTCGTGCTTCCGGCGTATCTTTTGTCTTCCCATACACGCCCAAGAAGCCTAGCAGGTTCACGCAAAGATTCTTCGTCACGTGCATCACATCGATTGCAGAGCGGACCTTTAGGAGTTTCCAATAGGGTAGATCCCAAAATATAGACTTCTTCTTCCACAGGGGTACGTGTCCGTGAGCGTCATGCGGAACAGACTGTCCGCCAGGACCCTTTCCAAAGATTACTTCTAAATCCTTGACCATATCATATATAACATCACCAGTAGGGAGGGGTGGCTTCGTCCGGCGATCTGCCGCACCTTTGAAATGCTTGCCTCTCTTTCTTACGGGATGCTGCGTTGGAAGAAATCGACGATGCCCCGGGTACACATTCTTGTTACGTAAATATGTACTTTCAGTCTTATCTAAACAGTGCGTGCATGCATTGTATCCCTTGTTTGACTGTCCTGAAATGTTACTAAGAGCAGGCCAATCATTGATGGTTACAAACAACAACGCTCGTAGGTCAAATGGCTCCTGTTTGTACTCATCCCACATATGTACCCCTTCATCACGCCACAACTGTAAAAGTTCTTCAACTAATGGCCTCAGGTACACATCAATGTCGTTGCCGGGTTGCTTCGGGCCTTGGATGAGCACTGGCATCATAATGAACTTCCGCTTCATGCACAACCAAGGAGGAAGGTTATAGATACATAGAGTCACAGGCCAGGTGCTATGACTGCTGCTCTGCTCCCCAAAAGGATTAAAGCCATCCGTACTTAGACCAAACCTTAAGTTCCTTGCGTCACGTGCAAATTCCTTGAACTCTGTATCGATTTTTCTCCACTGCGACCCATCAGCCGGGTGTCTCGACATCTCGTCGCTCTTGCGGTCTTCTTTGTGCCATCGCAACAACTTGGCATGCTCTTTGTTTCTGAACAAACGTTTCAACCGTGGTATTATTGGAGCGTACCACATCACCTTGGCAGGAACCCTCTTCCTGGGGGGCTGGCCCTCAACATCACCAGGGTCATCTCGTCTGATCTTATACCGCAATGCACCGCATACCGGGCATTCATTCATATTCTCGTACTGCTCACCGCGGTAGAGGATGCAGTCATTAATGCATGCATGTATCTTCTGCACATCTAATCCTAGAGGGCAGATAACCTTCTTTGCTTCATACGTACTGTCAGGCAATTCGTTATCCTTTGGAAGCTTTTGCTTCATTATTTTCAGTAAATTCCCAAATCCCTTGTCAGATAAACCATTCTCTGCCTTCCATTGCAGTAATTCCAGTGTGGTACCGAGCTTTGTGTTGCCATCTTCGCAAGTTGGGTACAACTTTTTTTTGTGATCCTCTAACATGCGCTCCAACTTCAACTTCTCAAGTGCACTTTCTACTTCGGTCTGTGCATCAACGATGACCCGACGTAAATCATCATGTATGATGGGCTCATCTGGTACCTCTTCATCTTCAGCTTCCCCCGTTGCATTACCACCGTATTCAGGGCACATGTAGTTGTCATCGTTCTCTTCTTCTTCGTTGTCTTCCATCATAACCCCTCTTTCTCCGTGCTTGGTCCAACAATTATAGCCGGGCATGAAACCAAACTGAATCAGGTGGATGTGAAGGGTTTGTGACCGAGGGTAATCCTTCTCATTCTGACATTTAAGGCATGGACAACACATAAAACCATCCCGCTTGTTTGCCTCAGCCACATTGAGAAAAGATTGCACGCCTTGCATGTACTCGGTAGAGCGTCGGTCAGCGTACATCCATGGATGGCTCATCTGCATTATATAAGTATGTCAAACGCAATCACCGCTATTCATTAATACAAGTTCATCACATTAAAACCAAAGTAGAGTGACCAAATGTAATACATAGTTCTCATAAAACATACATTTAAACCAACATACAACTATCCAAAAAAATTAAATCCAACAACAAATGCGATCAAAATCGCAACTAAGGTAATTATTGAACCAACAACATAATGATACCAAGCCTCTTGACTAATGGCATAACTTCTAATTTTTTTAATCTTCAAGCGCATTGCATCCATCTTGATCTCGTGATCCAAGCGCATTGCATCCATCTTGATCTCGTTAGCATCCACGACGTCGGCAAGCTTGAACTCCAATTTCATCTTCTCTTCTAAGCATTGGAGATAAAGATCTTCACTTCTTTTCAATTTTGCTTTCAAATCATTGTTTTCTTTTTCAAAAAACTCGACAATAGGGTCGGTTGGAATTTCCGGTTCAACTACCTCCTAGATAAAAATATATCTATGTCAAGTTGGTCGGCATAATTGTCATAAAACGAAATGAAAGTAATAGTTATAAAAGTATACCACATCCGAATCATAGACCGGACGAGGGCCGACGGGGACGGATATCAAAACCATGGCACTATACATATAAAAAACAATTTAAGAAAATTATACAACTAATAACTATGCGTAGAAATCATAAAACAAAGTTTTTTTTAAATAAAATATAAAAAACAAGAGGCTCACCGAGGTGGTGCCGGTGACGGGACGGCGCGGGCGATCGACGGCGGTGAGGACGGGTACGACACTAAAACCCACAAATCATACTTTAATTTGAGCTCAAATTGCATATAAAACAAATAAAATTCCTAACTTAGGCATTTCATCAAACACCTACCAAGCACTACAAAAATGAAATTAGCCAAGCTAGTAAGGAAATGAGCTAAAATGAGCAATGCCGGATGAAAGGATCAAGTTGCTAACCTTGGATAGATGGGTGCCGCTAATCTTGACAAATCGTGGAAAAAAATGGGGATAAACTCGAGCTAGAGAGAGGAAACAATGGAGAAATGGAGATGAACTCGAGCTGAAAAATGCAGGCTAGCTGCTCTCGGGGGTGGAAGATGATATAGTGAGAGCGGTTGTCCCGGGTTGTATCACGACCCGGTACTAAAGCTCCACCTCTAGTTCCGGGCCACGATACAGCCCGGGACTAGAGATTATCGCGCGGGCCCTCCTCTGCGGCTGCCTGCCGCGGCACCTCTAGTGCCGGGTGGTATCACAACCCGGGACTAGAGGTGCCCACCGATCCGGGACCGGAGCTGCGCCGCCTCGTAGCCATTGAACCGGGACTAGAGGTGCCCACCGACCCGGGACCGGAGCTCTAGTGCCGGTTCGTAAGCCACCTGGGACTAGAGCCAAATGTGGCTCTGGACCAAAGGCATGGTTTCCACTAGTGAAACGGGCGTCGCGCGAAGAATTTCATCCCGGCGCTACGGCATGGCAACGAGATCATCACCGACCAGAGCCGCAAGGAGGAGCTGTTCTACCAAACCTACAAGGATCTCATTGGCACGGTTCATAACAGGCCACACACGCTGGATTTGGAGCAGTTCGCCGCGCCGGAGGCGGAGCTCCAAGACCTCGACAACCTATTCACTGAGGAGGAGGAGGTATGGGCCGTAATCAAGGAGCTGCCACCGGACAAGGCGCCGGGGCCGGATGGATTTGTTGGTGCCTTCTATCAGCGAGCGTGGCCCACGATCAAGAACAAAGTAATGGCTGCAATTCTGAAGTTTGCAGTCAGAGACAGCCGTCAGTTTGGTAGGATGAACACAATGATTATAACGCTGATCCCAAAGAAGCCAGATGCTGATGAAGTTGGGGATTTCAGACCGATAAGCCTAGTTCATAGTTTTGCCAAGCTAATCTCCAAGATACTCGCGAACCGCCTGTGGCCGAAGATGTGCCATCTTGTCAGTGCCAATCAGTCGGCATTCATCAAGAACAGAAATCTCCACGACAATTTCTTGCTAGTAAGGCAGATGGCGCGGAAGATCAATAATAGGAGGGAGAAAGGTACGCTACTGAAATTGGATATTTCAAGGGCGTTTGATTCGTTGTCCTGGGCTTTCCTTTTTGAGGTGCTGCGCTGGATGGGTTTCCCGGCGATGTTTCTGAATTGGATCGCGATTTCCTTGCGCACGACAACCACCAGAGTTTCAGTTAACGGAGCACCCGGCAAACGCATTGCACACGTCAGAGGATTACGTCAGGGAGATCCCCTCTCCCCCCAGCTATTCGTGCTAGCCATGGAGATCGTGACCCGCCTGTTTCGCGAGGCGGCGAAGACAGGACTGCTGGACCCAATTGCAAACTGCTCGCCTTTGCAGCGGCTGTCTATATATGCAGACGATGTCATCGTTTTCATAATGCCCCAAGATCTCGACCTGATGACGACGAGGAGTATTTTAGCTCTGTTCGGTAATGCCTCAGGATTGCAAGTGAACTATGGCAAATCTTCAGCATCTTTGATCAGAGGCGGGGACGAGGAAACGGAGCGGGTTCAGAATTGGTTACACTGCAGAATTGTGCCTTTTCCGATCCGCTACCTAGGTCTGCAATTGGCGCTGCGGCCGCTGACAAGGGCGCAATGGCAGCCGATGCTTGACAAGGCCACGAACATAATCCCTCCCTGGCAGCGAGGAATGATCACCAAGATGGGAAGGCTGGCCCTTGTTAAAGCGGCAATGGCAGCGCGGCCGGTGCATCATCTGCTGGTCACCGAGGCTCCGGTATGGCTGCTGGAGCTGCTTGAGAAGAGCATGCGGGGGTTCCTCTTGGCTGCTAAGGAGCGCGCGACAGGAGGACAGTGCCTCGTCGCCTGGCACAACATCTGTCAGCCTCTGGAGTTAGGAGGATTGGGAGTGAAGGACCTGAACCTGCAGGGTTTGGCGCGTAGGGTCAGATAGGAATGGCTCAAGCGCACCGACTCGCACAGGCCGTGGCAGGGGCTGCCCATGATCAAGGATGAGAAGGCCCGTGCGGTTTTTGACAGCCTAATCAGGATCCGCGTGGGGGACGGGCGGAAGGTGTTGTTCTGGCATGATCGTTGGATCAATGGTAGCAAGGCTGTGGACATTGCGCCCACCATCACCGCACGGGTGAGCACGAGAGCGCGCAACAGCAGAACAGTGGAGCAAGCGTTCGCGGGAAACAGATGGATCCTCGACATCACAGGAGATTGGTAGGAAGGAGACGCGCAGGAATGCATCCAGCTCTGGATGGCGATCGAGGGGGTGGACAGAGATACCGACACGGCCGACGAATTCACTTGGCTGTGGTGCTGGTCGGGGGCGTACTCTGCTAAGTCCACCTACCGTATGATCACGCAAGGCCGAACGAGGTTTCAGTTGGCGTGGCCGATCTGGAAGAGCATGGCATCACCCAAGAGCAAGCTGTTCGTGTGGCTCGCCGTGTAGCACCGTATCTGGACTTCAGATCGCAGGTTCAGGCATGGTTTGCAGGATCAGACGTCTGCATGCTTTGTCTGTCTTCAGGAAGAGGACACTGCCGAGCACATTCTAGGTTAGTGCGTCTACGCCCGAGAGGTGTGGCATGCTTGCGCGACGCTATGTGGTGTGCACATTCAGCTGCCTACCATTGGCGCCACATTGGAGGAGTGGTGGAGTTCAGAGCGCAGCAAACAAGCAGCCGGCAATAGAAGGAGTTTCGACACACTCGTCTGCACTGCCAGTTGGTACCTCTGGAAGAACAGAAACGCTTGGGCCTTTGGCAATGTGAGCAAGCAATCCACGGTGGAGCAGCTGGCTAGTTCTATATGTGACGAATTTGCTTTATGTATTGTGGCGCGTAGAGCCGGAGTAGGAGACCGCAATGTACCGTGAGATGTAAACTGTGGAGTTTTAGGTGTGGAGTCTAAAACTAGCTTGATCCATTGCTCACAATGGCAAGCTAGTCTTGTAATGTGCCTTCTTCTCTTCTATAATAATAAGGCACGCAGTCGCGTGCTCTCTAAAAAAAAAATTCATTGGAAGTTATATTTTTTGTGAACTGGGTAAAAATAACAAACATTCTGGTACTCTGAAAATTGCTTTTTATAAGACAGATTTTTGTTTATTTTTATTAAGCACTCATATCTCTTGTTTTCATAAAACTTGGTAGATATGTAACATATACCGACATGAACATCGTGAGAGAACCACTTTTTACAATAAATTAATAAATTAATAAATATTTTTTCTATTTTTCTGTTCATGGCAGGTGCAGATGCACCGGTGGGGAAACGACCACCCTCGTCATCAACATCATACTCTAATTAAGTAAGTAAATAAACACTTCTAGCACAACAAAACAACCTCAAATTCAACGTGCGTGCGCATGTAGTTACTCTAGTTAACTAGCACGAGTTGTCTACTTTGCAAAAGGAACTTACTTTGTTGGTTTATACAGAAAAGGTAATAGAGAGTGCTGGTTTCTAGGATTTGGTAGCTGGTTGGGCTTAGGTGGCCCACAACAATATATATGTCAAACGTACTGAAGTCTGGCCCACATCAGCCACTCATCAAATATTTATTACTGTAGCATATATCAGCGTTACTTTTGGATAAAATTTATTTTATTATAATATTGCAACTAGTATTACTCTTAAAATATGGCTACTACATTATATAGGGCAACTAAGGGAGAAGGAACTATAAAGCCTGAAAAGCTGAAAACATGATAATGAGGTATATGAAAAGAGATGCCCAAATGCTTGAAAGTCTCTTTCTTGTCCAGTTTGTTTATACTGCTGGACTAAACTAATGCTAGGGGGTGCAACAATGTAAGCTGGCCTCTCCGTGTCTACTTTATTGGCCCCAGGGATGTATTATAAACCTGGGATCATGTCTCTAGGTTGAAATTTCCTAAACCCCAAAATGACATGAACAAGCAACCCAATGTTGCCACATCCCACTAGAGGTTGAATCACACTATAGCTAGCTTAGTGGCACATTAAAAAATCTATTTTTTAATTGCATGATCGCTACAAGATATTATTGTGTTCACCACTAGATACAATATTGGTGGTAGGGCCAAGTATTTATTTAGGGCAAGTGCATGGCCTGGGATGCTTTGTTTGACTAGAACAATTATAGCTATGAACACCCATCTGAACCATTGTATATGGTAATATATAATTATTTAAGGGCTAGTTCCACATCCAGACATTTCTGTATGTCCAACCATTTCTTTTGTATGACAAGATTATCATCAGCACTAAACAAATCATGTTGCTTCCAATCTGTTATCAAACCGGTATCATGGCGATTACTTTACAAGTAAGTACGTGTGAGTGACTACTGATTGCAGACGTATTCTCATGCATATATATATATATGACTTTAAACGGACCTGGTTGACAACTAACAGGAGTAGCGTAGCAGGAAGGAGGGAAAGACTAGAATCGCTTCTCATTACCATCTAACAAAGTCAATAAAGCTATTGATATTGTATTTTCAAGAGATAAGTTGGTGGATATGTAACTAATAAACATATAGTCATAAACATGAATACCAATACTACAAATATGGAAAAACAATGAAGCATGGGCATTATCATCAAAACAATTTTCAGCAGAGTATATGCTCCTAGCCGTACATTGATCAAAGGGTAAGTTTGACCATACGAGTTTTCTGCTCATAGCAATTTTAATTGTGTTGGAAAAAAATTGTATGGTCTTTTCAGTTCGATCGATGACTCCCACATAGGTCAGAACGTAAATTTTATGTTCCATACTACATGAAATGGTTATGGTTTAGACAGATGTTTTCTAAGTTAATTAACTCGGGCATCCGTACCATATCGTTTGATTATTTTTTTTCCTTTTCTTCTATCTCCGTAACTTCATATAATGGAGTTATTTTTTTTACATCTTACCAAAAAAAGCTATATTAACTTTTTTCTAGATTAGTCTTGAGTACTCGGCGGCAGCCTAATATTTGCCAAGAGGTAATAGTATTGTTAGCCACTCGATTATTTGGAATAAATGGACCATATCAATCCGTGTGCATCTTAAAGTTTCTCTTGACGTATAGAAGTCTATGGACTTCATGTACACCAGATGTGGCAGCAACGGAAGAAAAGAAAGGGCAAGAGATCAGATATTCAGGGTATTTGAGTATTAAAAAAAGAGCATGCGCGGTGCACAACAGAAATTTTATATGGAAATTATTTTAAATTGTATGCTATTACAAATACAAGGGACAATTCGTAGTATAATACTGAATGGATTCTCAAATCCCTATTAAAACACCAAAAAAATATCTCCAGCTAGGACGACTATTTTGATTTGATGCCTGACCAGCTTGCAGTAGAGTAGCAGCAGTGCTATGATATTCCGTTGGCTTTGTAGTTCGTAGCCTTGTGGTCCCCTAGCTGTCTAGTACTACTAGCTGATAGGATCAGTGGTACGAGTAGTAGATTTACATTGCTGTAGCAGACATAGGGTGCCAGTAGCAGGCCAGTGTAGGGAAAATAGCATACGCGTAGGATAGGTTCGGTCAGTGAATGTGCATTCATCAGTTACTGCATGCCAGTACCTTTCAGATCTCTAGCTCAGGTGATGCGATCTACTGCCTGTACTGGTAATAGTATGTCTTTGACGCAAATTTCTTGTACAACAGTTTGCTAATAGTTACAAAAAAAAAAACAATCGCAAGAAAATTGATTTTATATGCGAATCAATAATTGATAGTATATATCAATTTTGTGTAACACAATCCAAATAATTTGTTGACCACAATATGAACTTGACAGTCAAAATACGCCCTACATTATGAAACAAACAGTACAACATATTGTTTTTGCTCCATGGCAGGCTTTTGTGGTTAATTAACTGAAGAAGAAATAGTTCATGATGCACAGTTATGTGTCTTCCCCAAACCTAACAATATTGAAGAGTCTTTCGGATTGTAAGATTATTCTCAGTAAGAGTTTTGAAGGATTTCGACCCTTTATTTCTACAAAGCTCTTTCGGTCATAGCACCGACATTACCAAATTCCTCTAAAATGCACTACACGTATATTACTCCATAAAAGCCTCAACATGAGTTCAAACCATTCTTTTTGTAAGAAGTATATCCCTCCCTCCATCTTCGCGCTTGCCACAACTCAGATTCAAGACTTCTATTTCATGAAAAGGGTTCAGATTTATTTCTTATATATATAGAAAAGGATTCAGAAGTAGAACACCTTTTGTACCAAACGCACTACCGCCCTGAAGAATGCAAATAAGAGTGAACCTCTCAGTCTCAGATCACCACCTCTAATCAATAATCTAGTGACTGCGGTGGCTCAGTCGTCTAGGTGTTAGTCACTAATACAGTAATACCCTACCTTGATAATAAGCTCTACGGGCAAATAAAAAACAAACACACTGCAGGCCATCAACCTGACTCATTGGTGCGCAGCTCAATCTGCAAGCAAGAAAGCGTTTCCTGTCAACCTGAAGGAGTTGAAAGCACGCTTCAGCCTCCAAATCAGGTGGACAAGGTTGCCCTGTTCATCCAAGTTACGTCGGATGATAGACTTCTGTCGGTACACTAGTCAACATGAGTTGCCAGCTGCAACATCATTGAAAGTAAAGCAGCTGATAAAAACGTGGGAGTTTTTTCATACATGCCAACTGGTTTCCTCTTCACGTAGCCATCGGAAACAAATGGCAGATCTGGACAAGTCATTGGCAATGCTGAGACAAATAAAACAACCACTGGGATAAGGAGGCTTAGACATTATGCTTTTGTGTAATCGATGTCTGATGGAGATGTCTTTGGTTGCTATGTACAAGGCCTACATTACACTTGAGCACTAGTCAAATACTTTTTCTCCTCTTTTTTTGTGTGGTTTTCGGGTAAGTAGTCATGGTGGCTACATGAGATGGGTTATGTACAGTGTATCATTCCGATTTCTTGGCGAATAATGCCAACAATTCAGCGCGTAGTAAATGACCAGATTTAGAATTCCCAAGTCAATCCTCTATGAGCGGAAACTGATGGCGTGAATATAAATTGAATGTATTCCTCTATGAGCGGACTGGATGAAATGACCTGGCTTGACTAATTTGATATCCCAGTAGAAGAAGCAGAATCTGTTGTTGCCGATGTCTTCTTACTGATCTCAAACTCTTGTTGTTTCTTGAGATAGCTCTGTGCTGTGGAAGTGATTATCTGAACGATGAAATTCATGATCATGACCCACACCACAGTATTCCAGATCAAAGAGAATGACAGATTCCACTTCTTTCCCTGCACAAGGATGATTCAGACGTTTAGGGGGAAGTAGTGAAGAATTAGAGATCGTCTGAAGAAATGAAACATACACAGCTGATGAATAAAGTCAATTCAAATGCTCAAAACTGTTTCCAAACGTAACAAAATTTGTACCTTAGCAGCACTAGAAGCTGATGCAGCAACACTGGCCATTAAAAACTTATCCTTGGCTGTCTTCAACTTGGTGACTAAAGAAGGGAGGATGGATGATACTCCAGGAAAATTGCTAAATACCCATACAAGCCTGTCCTCCACCAATTCAAGAAGTTGGTTGTTGCAGAGAGTAATTACCAACGTTGTCTACATAAGTAATTTGTAAGATATGGGACTATGAATATGCCGATATTGCAATTAGAAACTAAATGCTATATAGGAGGAATTGTATCAAAACGTTTGAAAGTAACAAACCTGCATATAAACCTTGATAATAGCCTTTCCAATTAAAGTTGCCAGAAAGAACTTCCAGAAGGGGATGTTAAATTGTCCACACAAGATACCAGCAAGATCAAACAGAGGGTTTGGCACCTGATGGAAGGTAAAGTTAGTCTCTCCAACTGTCATATTTAACAATGAAAAAATTATATGCTTCTTTGTACACTCTCCCCTTTCTTTGTAATTATCTTTCAAATAATAAATTTTTGCTATGAGGGCCTCCCGTACAGTTTTTAGTTCCAAAAAAACAAACAATGAAGGAATTCTATGCCAAAGACAACTGCTCTACATTTGCAACATTTCTCCACTAATCAAAAGGAAAGTCATGGCCACCTTTTACATGTAATTTTTCTATAGCAACTACCATTCAAGTGGGGAGAGAATGAGTTTCCCAAGTAAATAGAGTTCACCTAACAGCTTAAACAGTTAAGGAGCTAGTAATGGCAAAACTGCAAGTACGGTGACATAATTAACCATATATACGAGCAAACAGATGTCCACAAGAATGAGACTAACCGAAGCAAGTAGCAGTATCATCGGGAAGTTTAGATGTTGTGAGTGAGACATAAGCCAAAGCTTGGCCCGATGTAGAGTTGATGATAGAAAACCTTCTTTTGAGACAGAAGCATCCAATTCAGCTAATTCTTCGACTTTTTGGCCTGACATGCTAGCTGTGGTTCATTTGAAGTAACCTGAGTCAGTTGCTTCAAGTATCTTTTTATAATTAACTACAGAAACTTAAGAGCTATTAGCCTAAGGTAAGCTGAAGTCTAAGATCAAGGATGTTTAGCCATAACTTAGGTTAATCTTATTTGATGGCTTATTGTGGTCAAGATACTCAACTTATAAGTTAGCCATAACCACTGTGAAATGGGAATAACAAAATTGTACTTTTAGATACCCTTTGTAGATACCTATACTTCGTACCACGCAAATACTCATACTTAAGAATAACAAGACAAGACTCACAGAAGACTTTGGGAGCATGGATGGAAGTTAGATGCATTCCGGATCTAACATCTGAGCAGGACACAAAAGCTGTACTTTATAACTACTCTGCTCTGCGCACAGTGCTACCATATTTCTAGCCGAAGGCAATACTGGAAGATGGTACATAAATAAGCAACAAATAAATAAAAGTTGATGGTTATCACTCATCAAAGCGTGCTACAAATCTTCGCATAATTTGTAGTTGATCAAGAAGCTTCTTACTGACAAGACTGCAGATATTCTGAAATACAAATTCCGCATCAAAGTAACTCTGATGTGCTCATGAAACATTTATACATAATTTTAAGTGATTCACAACTAACGCTCTGAAGTAATTATATTGAAGAATAATAAAGTATAGCATGATATGCAACAAAAAAAGAAAAAACGCGACCAACCCGGGCTAGACTAGCCTGTTGGCATTTTTAAAGAAGAAAACTGCGTGAGCACCAAGTGCTCGAGCCGAGACTCGAACACTGGTGGGCTGGCTGCGAACACCCGCGCCTTGCCAACTGAGCTATGCTCCGTTCTCCAAACATAGAACGATGCATTCGAGCAGGGAAGAGCAAAGCGGTACAAACTTAACCTGCTCTAGAGATAAAATATGGAGGAAGCTCTCCAAGTGCAGTTCCAATGCCCCAAAGAAGAGCTTCAAGATGAACTTCATGCAGTATTTTGCTAAAAGGGATCGTCTCCTGGTATATTGGAGGTCCAAACTCCAGACAGTCTTTCTCCAACCATGAAGGCCTCCTTTTAAGAAGAATGGTGTCATAAGGAGCACTCTTTAAATCAACCCGGCCACACTGAACCGCTTTCATTGTAAAAAGGGCGATATGAGGCCCTAAATACAATACAAACGTGTGCAAACCAGAACCTGCGAAATAAAATTATGACTGAGGATCGAACAACAAGTATAGTCTTACTAACAAAATACTTAGCTGCTATGCTAAAATTATATTCAATAGATTAACTCTTCTCACACAAATATAGTTGAACTTTGGGCTTTACCTAATCCAATAGATGAAGCCACCCCTAGTATGACCCACCATAATCCAAATCTGGCATACCAAAGCAGTTCTTGCATATGCTGCATTGAAGAAAAAAATACAATGTTTAATCCATGCTGCAAGAGTGCACACACCACAACACATCAAAGAAAGGAAAGGAAGAAAGCACATATGTTCATAGACACAAATGGAGCTACAAAGAAACTACAGACTTATATCAACTAACGTGGACAAGCCATTGCAATTGAAATGAAGCTTTCTTAACAAAGGCACATGTACGGTTGCCAAAATGCCGATCGAGGTCTTGAACCAGCAACGGATACACCACCTAAGAATTAGAGTAGGCAATAACCGTTTTTATTTGAGAAGTCTTTTGGTGCTATGGTGGGGCTACAAGATTGCACCCACCCACCTAGGCTCGAGCCTCGCTTGAACCTTAATTTCAAGAAATGTAGGGAATAAGTCTTACTCTAATCCTGCCTCGTTCAAAATAAATAAATAACTTATTTCACCATTCGAAAGAAACATACTTCATGCATATCTGAGACTGTACAAGTAGCACTCTATGTTAACTTTATACTTAAAGTTCAAGTCAGCATATCACCACTCGATTAGTCTGATCTTGAAATACAGAAAGGTGCTAACAAATAAGAAGATGATGATACCTTCTCATGTGGACCATCGATAACCAAGAGAAGCACCCAGGTAGTAACAACAAAAAGAACCAGGAACTTCAACCGAGCACCTTCTTTCAGAACACAGGAACATGTGCTTCTTATACTCTGTCCAATGGCTAGCACAAATAGTGTGAGTGTTTTGAAGGGCTTTGATGTCAGCGTTAAACTCTCCAGCTCCAAGCGATGCCTATCACGAATGTCTGAAATATATGGTAAATCGATCATCATCAACACAGACTAGTCTTACCTTTATTATCTTATTAAGATAACAAAGGTTCCAGAGAATTCTGAGTTCATCTGATGTTTACAATGAAGGTGGCATAGAACTGTGAAGGGCCCAATGGACGATGCATACTCCTATTTTGTTGCCTTTTATGACACTTCGACCAATAAAATTACACACTTTGTGCTGTGCATGAAAGAAAGAAAAATTGCAGCTACCTTCCATAACATAGTCCAACATAGTTTGGTAATGACAGCGATAAGTAGCATTTTTATCTATATTAAAATTATAGTAGAAAACTGAATTTATATTTGGGAGTACACTACAAGAAACCAAAAAAGGGGGGAAGGGGGGATATAGCACCCCTACTCAATCTTAACTGGTAGCAATCTATTGCAGTTATGAAGTACATGTTATTTATTGCAAACGCCATTTTCCCTAACATAAAACGAAATTTAACTTAAATATCAAGTTTTTCCAACTGTAACCTTCCAAAAGTGGAGTAAATAACTCAATGCTTGAACGGCAAACAAGAAAATGGCCATCGACTATGACGAACAAGGTCATCCTTTACCTCCAACCGAAGAATAGATGAAGGAAACCAAAGCTAACCATGCAATTTAGCTATTCAAGAAACAGCTCAATCGGTGCTCTAATTCGTGAAGCAGTGAATCATCATACTAAAAGACGAAAATAGAAAATCACCACTAACTCGTACGTATGTTTAACAGAGAAACTAACTTGTACTGTACGTAATAAGAGAAAAGAAAGGAAACGCTCAATTTTTTTGGGACCCTCAATGAGACGCAATGGCAACCCCATAGCGCACAAGAAGTTAGGAAAAAGACAACGCCTTCAAACCACATGTGACATGAAGTTAGGGACAAAAAACACCTAGGGCGTTACATAATTCCTAAAGTTCGAAAGCCCAAAGAACCAAGCAGGACAGCCATCTCGAAGAACAGAGCGAGATCAAACAACGCGACGCCTGACCCAAGGCCGGCATCGACTCACTCACCGGACAAGGCCTGATCCTCATCGATGGCGGTGCACCCCATCTCCAGCCCTTTGCTTTCCTCCTTCTGCCGCGGTAGATCTGAGCTGAGCAGCACCTGTTGGAGCAGGCCGCCGCGGATATGTAGACCAAGGGAAGAAAGAAAAGGCTCGAGCTTTGCTGCTCGCTTGGCGCGGAAACGCCTCGCCGCTTCCACCGGTCCTGTGGCGAGGGGATCACGAGCTCGGCAAGTCGGAGGGTGCAGAGGAATCGCTCCTTTTTCTTTCTTTTACCCCCGGAAAGCTGGATGCTCTTGGCCGAGCGCGGAGGGCCGAGAAAAACAAAAGCTTCGGTTTCGTTGCTGTTACGTGCACCGGCTTTCTGGTTTTACGAGTCAGAAACAAACGTTTTGTTGCTTGTCTTTGCCAAGGCGTTTTTTTTCTTCAATTGGAGAAGGTAAACTTGTGTAGAAAGGTGAGTTGCTAACAGATTAATAATTAATAGATTCTTGCACTTACTATTGGGAATATTGTTTGTCAAGCTAATTTCTATTTTATCTGAACAAAGAATATTTTAAATAAGCAACCAAAGGAGTGTGATTTTAGGAAATGGATCCCATCGAGCTCTGTATTTTAAAATAATACCAAAAAATGTGCATTTAAAAGTTTCAAACAAGATGATTTTTTGTTTCAAAAAAAGACGAAAGGATCTCGCCTGGTTTCATGGATAAGCGCCAAACCGGTTGACCCAACAAGTCTAAAGGGCACAAGAAAAATGTGTAGTTCAAGTTTTTTCCGGGTCACCACAGAGAGCATAAAAACCGTTGCTTGACCTTCTCGGCTTGAGAATTTGTCGCTAGGAGTGGTCCCATATCCATTTTTACTAACAGATGGATGTTGATGTTTCTTATATATATGTAGCTATGTCTCACTACCGAAAAGTGTTTTTGGCTCCCGAGATCTAGTGATCCTGGTATTATTAAAAACTTTATAAAAATTATGAGTTTCAATTTTTTGGAAAAATCTCGGTTGTAGGCAAAGGTGTATTCCGCAAAAGTGCAAAATATCAATTTCATACTTCACATTCCGAGCTACACAATAATGACAAAATCTTATAAATTTGGAGATTCGAAAAGATACATACTTAAATCCACACTTTTGTCATTTCCGTGTGAAGAAACCGGGGTATGGAGCGAGATTTTGCGTGCACGGGAGGGTACAAAAGACTTGGCGGAAAACGGCAAAGAGGACACGGGTAGCATGACGCTGCTTCTTCCCGGTCGGCCACCGTCCCTCACTCTGATGCGAAGGAATCGGTCGGAGAAACTTCAGAGTTCCTTGCACATGTTAACCCGAGTAGGGTTAACCGTGTCCCCGGAAGCAACAGCCGGCATACGCATCATCAGCGGCAAGAAGCAACAAGAGACGTACATAAGCTACATCAACCTTCGCGAAGTAACGTACTTAAGAGAATACCTAACAAAAAGGTGACGTGAGCACGAAAGCAAGATGATAGATGATACGGAGTACATGCCAATGGATAAAACGAGAAAGCAACATGAGCTAAAGCAGCTAGTGGCCCGTGCACACTCAGACGAGGACACTTACATGAAGGTTTTTTGGATATGAACGTCGTTGGGGCGTCAGGACAGACTCCCTATGGATTCTAGACACTGCATTTGTGCTAAGGTAGAGTAGGATAAACCACTCACACGGTTGAACCGTTTTAACATGTTTTCTTGTTTGGCTACCTGCTTTTGATATAGGTATCATAATGGAGTTTTAATATCACTTATTACTATCTAGCAGAAAAATATAACATATAGGTAGCTATTTATGTGTACTTTTGAGTTGGTTGGTCTCACTCCTTTCCAAATTAGTTGAAGTTCTAGCTGTCTTAAGTTAAATGTTCTTTACGATTGAGAAACTATATATGTGGTAATATCTAAAACGTCAAATATATATAGTATGGAAGTATATTGCATGATGAACCAATGACACAATAATATATTTCTTCTATAGACTTGGTCAAACTTAGGGTTATGCTAAAACTTCAATTAATTTGGAACGGATGGACTAATCTGTTTTGATAGACAGTAATAGGATTTTCGCAATTGCTTCTCGCAACAATCAACACTAAGTTTCAATAAATTCCACTTCAGCGACCTAAGTTAAGAAGGCATTTGCGCCCGTCGCAAGATAAGAAGGGTAATGATTGTAGTAAAATATAAGCATCAAAGTCAAAATCAAAGCTATGCATGACATCAAGACACCTTGTTAGAAAAAAATGGATCCATCCCAGCGTGAGGCATAGGGTTAAAGCACTCTATATTCTTTCCTGATCATGGTATGTGAACGACAAACTGAGTAAAGTCATTTCAAGCCACTATAATGTCACGCACAATCCAAGTCAGCATATTTATTGCCTTTTGACTATAAGGAAGTAAAGGCTAGACAGAAATCGTTCATCTTACAGAAGTTTGAACAGACATACAGTGGTTTTGGACCTAATTACCAAGTTCGTGAGAAAAGCTACATTTAATTCAAGCACCACTTCTAGGCTTTAAGAATGCTGGCCAGACTTCCTTGGATGTTGTCTTTCGCACTTCGATCAAATGGGTCATCTCCAATGTAAAGATCTAAAATAGATTGGCACAAGAGCTTGTTCTGGATACTCCCCACTTCCTCTCCTTGGACTACACAGAGACAAGAGCTTATTAATCAAGATTCCTAGGCACCTTTAATAAGTATCGGGAACTTAAAGAAAACCGAAAGAAATGCGTATAACATGACCATGATATTTCTCGCAAATGACACGCAAGTGGCATCCCTATTTTACAAGAACAAACCGACTGATGACTTTATGCTGCACACAACACATGGAATTCTATAGATCTTTTAGGAGACAAAGTTTACTAGTGTAAGTGGGAGCCTTTTTTATTTCTTTTTCTTCAAATATTAGTAAATACGATGAAATTTTATCAGCTATTACCAAAATAGTTCCAATAATCATGCAGTCTCCATGTTGAACATATGAACCATATGTGTGGAGAAAAATAGGTGTATGCTGCATGGTACTTAGATATTGAATGCATGACCATTTGTTGTAAATAATCAACGTATCTTTCTGAATATTAAAAGCCTGCCTTTTTCCATCAACATATAAATCACGCACTCAAATCAGCTAAAAAGAAAAGGAAAATGAACTTACTACTTATTTTAAGCACATGGTTTGACTCCCTCGAAAGCTCAATGACAGACCCTTTGGTAATTTGTATTCATCCTTGAAAAGTGAAACAAAACTGCAGAAGATCAAGGCATCAAAACCAGATGACACAATTAGATACTGATACTGAACTTGCTGAACATAGCATATGCTAAGACTGGAACATTATGCCGGAACACAATGATGGAGCAGCATCATTCAGGTAAACCGGTACCGGTACACTTCAGTAAATATAATCTGAATTTGAGGACTAAATTAGCAGATTATAATACATATTGGTTAGCTAAACAACTGTGGCATGTAACAAGTGAAGCTCCTTAATCGTAGCACCAGAAAAGAATTTTCCATCAGCGTGAAACACAACTAATTCGTCTCTAGCAACCCTGCAATCTAGATGGATTATTAAATACCAGCGGTTATGGTCAAGTGCCAACATTGTATTAGTTTCATCAATATAATCATATTAACCTGAGCTCAAATTATAGAAGAGTGAACACCACAACAGAAAAAGCACACTAAAGGCCAACTAGAGTAAACACGGTCCAAGTTTTCAAGATCTACATTTAATGTGCATCCTAACATCTTTCTAGATCCAGTATGAAACTAAATGCATTAGACGATCTATTTCCTCTGTCGGTCAAAAATCGAACTTGATAAATCTGACACTGAACAGAACTGTGGTGAAAAATACAGTTAAATCGAATGGGATAAAGACATCATCACAGCTAACCCGTATGCAACCACAAACAAGTGTCAAAGAGGTGGTCTCTTTGCCTGTCACATGAAAAGCACAACAGCAAGAACCAGAGTTGCAGTTACCTCTGAAGCAACTCCTTGGTGTCAGATCCACCAAACTTCTGCAGCCTGCTTCCTACACTCTTCTCGAAAGCGCTCCGAACCGAGCCAATGCTCAGCCTCCCATAAACAATCTGAAGCCTAACCGTCATCCGAATATCGCGCTCTAGCGCATCGTTGATCAGCTCAGCATTTTCTTTCAGTTCAGAGACCGGGAGCTCCTGGTACTTCTCCCTCAGCTGCTTCAGATCGCTGTCGTCCGCATACACGCCTGCACAGAGCAACATTTCACATTTTTCTCTCCTTGTCGTTGCAGTTTACAGCACTGCACAACCTCTTGTTGTCAAGCAGTTTTCGTTCTAGTTTCTACCGATCGAAGGATTGAAGATGTGGCTAGAACTCGTGTAAATGAAGAAGAAGATGGGATTAGTGTGTTACCGAACGCGTAGACGTCGATGTCTTGAGGCCGAGGATGGTGGTCTTGCGGAGGCCGACGCCGAGGAGGCGGCGCCCGCCGGCGGCCTCGGCGGGGAATGCGGCGCCGCTGCGGGGTTCGACGTTGCCGGGGGTGGCGCCGTCGGCTAGGGAGAGGGAGGCCCAGAGGGGTGCGGAGTGCGCCGGGTGCGGGAGCGGCCTTCCGGCAGATTTGGCGGTGAGGGTGAAGCTGGCCGCGGCTGCCGCTGCCGCGGCGGCGGCAATTGCGGCGGCGATGGCGGCGCGGTGGGGAGGCGGGGGAGGGGGGAGGTGGGCGGAGGTGGCTGTGGGGAAGCGGAGGGAGACCATGGCTGAGGCGAGGCG
Source organism: Poa pratensis (assembly GCA_947311845.1). Classification (NCBI taxonomy): domain Eukaryota; kingdom Viridiplantae; phylum Streptophyta; class Magnoliopsida; order Poales; family Poaceae; genus Poa; species Poa pratensis. The sequence continues at coordinate 12,132,561 of CAMZMU010000102.1, forward strand.
GAGCGGAGGCCGGAGAGGCTGGTGTGCAGTGTGTTGCGGCGATGTGGTGTGGTGTGGCCGTGTGGGGGACGGAGCACGCGATGTGGACGACTGTACGGACGGGCGGCAGTTGGCGCGTGGCGCGCCGGAGGTGGCAACTGGCACCCGACCTGATAGTTATTTTTTCTGACGCGGTAAACAGGTTTCAAGGTTTAAATTAGACCGGGATTGACAAGTTTAGCGTGTCAATTTCTGGGATTCAATTCGGGGTTCGATTTATCTTCCACCTACAAGTTTAAGGTTTGTTTCGGACTTTTTCCTCCCCAGAAAGTACAGCCAGAAGACTTGATAAGTCTTGTATGTGATGCCGTTGGAGAACAAAATTTTCAGGCATGTTTATTTATTTTCACCTCCCCTTTATCTTGCCGGAGGTGTGTTGGTAATTCAGATTTGGTCTAAAAGTTTAACACATGTGATCCAATGTTGGTCGTAGTTTGCATCCAACGGCTCAGCTGTCTCCTTGAAAGAGTAGTGCAAAAAAACCTATCCACCCTTGGTGGCCGTAAAAGTAAGCAAGCAAGTGAAATGTCAGAAGTTGCTTATGTATGTGAGAGGACGAGAGAACACATAAGTGAGAAGAGAGAAAAAGAAGAGTTGATTTATGTTCATATTGGTGGTTCCTGAGTCTAGACGCATATTAGTGTGTAGATTCACTGATTCAAGCACGTATGTAGCGTGTATTGAAATATCTAAAACATCTTATATTTTTGTATGGAGTAGTTGGTTGAGTGGAGCATCAGATTTCTAAGTGGTTTTGTTAGTTCAGGCTGTTGCAGTTTCAACATAGAACAATTTTGGTACGCGAACATTATCCGACAGAGCTCAAATTTGGTGAGTATGTTGGAAACATATATACGTTGTCCACCAAGTTCGTGCAGTTTGAATATGCGGTTCAGTGATTAACGAAGGGGTAGAGACGGTGATATCTCTGTCTTGATGTACTCGCCTCTTTTGTTGTTATTATCGCCTGTTGGTAACGAACTTAAGTGTGTAGTAATCTCTAAGGTTCTAGAGAAGACTTTGATTCACGGAGGCGGCGATTTGGGTAGTGGGTCTAGATGCACCCATTAGGTAATTTATTTTTGGTTTTTTTTCAGAATGTCAAAAAATTCCAGAAAAAAATCCGGATGTACATTACAGCTTGATGTGTTAGCAAAAAAATTGGCATGGTGAAAAAACTTTTTTAGCAACCTGTACAAAAAGACAAAATTCGGACGTGTCAGAATTTTGTCTTTTTTGTACAGGTTGCAAAAAAAGTTTTTTCTTCGCGTAACTTTTTGTGCTGACTTGAAATGTGTTGGACTACATGCAAAAAATTTATTTGAATTTTTTGACATTTGAAAAATTGTTTTCCCGTTGTGAATATCTGTTGATTCACAGCCATGATTTTTCTCCTCACGTTGAGGAATTTTTCAACGCAGATACTTGTGTCACTTGTGAATGTAATTGTTTTTGAATTTTCGCTGCATATGCTATCCTCAAAGTTCATTACGCGAGTGGTGGTGGGGTTGTGTATCTCCTCCCCACGGCACAACAAATGTGTTGTCACACCCCTACTGTTGCTGCTAGCAAGAAGCAGGACAAAAAATTGGCGAATCGGTGGACTTCACTACTGACACAAGGTGACAGTTCAAAGCAAATATGTTTCTCCACGGTGCTATCTACTGCTGCCTGTAGATGCCTGAATGCCGAGCTAGCTCTTTGTTGCTGCTTGCATATGCAAGAGAGATTTCAACACGCAAAGAATCGCAGCAATCGGGTCGTTCATCGTCCAGGTCAACTGGCACGCAAAGCAAACATCTCTGTGCACAAGTCCTCTAAGGTGACAAGTTATACCAACACATATACAAGTGTCAAGCAGACATAGTAGCTGTTTATGATCAACAAGATGATAATAACCCACTTCTACAGTTGATGCAAAACTGCCAGTTAAATTTACACATGCAGGGATAAACGAGCAAATGAAGAGCGTACATCGCAGGCGCTTGAGATCGTCAGCGCTGCAACACTTGCAGGCAGAGTTCCCTACAGGCCGAGACCAACCGTCCGGCCATCTCTCCGGCGCAGGCCTGCTACGTAGAGCTTCTCCAGGTCCGTGTCGAGCTCCTCCTGTTTCTTGCCTTCCACCGGACCCTCCTCCTTGTTGCTGGCCTTGCTTTCTTGAACCGAGGCGGAGGCGTTGCTCTTCACACCCTACAATAGGCCATAGCCACAAAGGCATCCTCAGACTCTAAAAAAGTGTTAGTGCATCGCAGAATAATGAGGTATATACGTTGTTGCTCAGCAGAATTTAGGCCAGCATTATAATATTATAAAAATTATACGTCTCGGAGAAGGAATTACCATGAGTTTGTTGAATTTCTCTTGGCGCTCCCGATCAGAAAACAGATTCGAATCCCAGTGAGTACTTGTCTGCAGCATCAGGGTTGAAAGTAAACAAATATAAGATCAATATGGTATGCGGGCATAATGGAATGGAAACAAGCGAGACAGAAAACACTAGTGGTATCCGAGATTTACCTCCGGAGGGTTGCTCTTTTTGTTACCCCAAAGCAGCTTCTTCTTCTGGTCAGTGGATAAGCGCCCGGTTCCTAATCCAAATCCTACAATGTTCTTATTCACTGCAATAGAGCATGCAAGAAAGTGGTCAATCATGCATTCATGCAAGCAAAAGATTGCATAGCTATAATCCGTCACTCTGTCAGTGAAAAGATAAATACCGTAGTCATATCATTGGACCATCAAGAAACCAAATTTAATGTGCTATCCGTGGAATGTTCAGCCTCAAATTATTATAACCACTTGCACAAAAAATCGTATTTTTAATATGTGCATTCATCAAACTATAAACAAAGCACAGAAGAAGAAACTAAACCGTTGAATGCGAATACAAATCCTTGAGATAATGCCACAATGAAAGAAAATATATTGGCAGCAAACTAAGGAAACACTCACCTAATTCAGCAGCTTTTCTTGCTGCAACTTTTGCTGCATCCAGATCACTAATGGCTTCATCTTTAATTCCTGGTGCAGAAGCGAAACTTTGTTACGCTCAAGAGGTTCAGAATCGCAATACACGACTGTGGCAGTTAGTTCAGCAACAAAAAACAGAAGATGAACAATAACAAACAAAAAGGAAAAATAAATTAACCAACCTCCTGAGGTATCCATTTCCATGTGTTGTGCATTTTCAACATCTGGACCAACAGAACTGAATAAGCTTCTCCTCTTCTCCCTAGTTTCTAGCTCAGGTTCTGTTGGGTGGCTACTTTTTTCAATTTCCTTGCCACTTCTCTTCTTTAGGGCATCCTCCTGCTTGAACTTTTCCTTGTTTTTACTTTCCTTTTCTTCTGGGTATCTGGCAGAGTATGCTTCCCTCCTAAAATCAGCATCTTTGTCATACTCTGCTCCATGACGCGGAGACTCCTGTTTTTCCTGATTCTTACTCCTCTGCCCTGGCTTAACAGAATTGCCTCCATACCTGCTGTCGGCATTTTTCCAATCACCATGTGATCTATCAGATGTGCTATCCCGCTTTGAAGGGTCATAGTAAGTGTCAACCCTTGGTTCCCGATCTGACCTAGAAGTTCTCAGATGGCTTCTGTCATTATCTTCAGCACGCTTATCATGGTATCTCCTATAATCATCATGCCTCCTGGATTCACGTGAAGCTCCATAGGAGTGCCTATCAGAATGCCTAGCATAATCATGACCTCTGCCTGGTCTGGCATGACTTGAATCATTCTGTAGCTCTCTTGAGTTGTCTTTCCTTCCATAACTTCCACTCCCCTTAGTGCGGTCATCCTTGAGTTCAACTGGACTATGACTCCTCCCGCGTTTAGAGTTCATCTTGCACTCAGCAGCAGCTATCAAATGAACAGAAATTCAACAGTTCAAATAACAGGCAAAATTTCTACATTACAATACGGGGCACACCGTTCTTAACATTGAACACTATCACATACTAGTAGCACATCACAACAGTGTGTTCATAGGGGATACCTGGTCCGTACTGCATGCACTAAAGGCTTGGGTGCAATCACTATGCGATGGAACTAACACAAGTAATATAAAAGCTGGATTTTATTTATGCTACTTCATGGTTTACTTTACATATGTATAAAACTTTAAGCTCAAAATGTATTCTATCTTAAGAGTGGAAAATGGTGAATAATCCGACCATTTGAATCATTACAAACTGCTAGAATCTTTTATTTTTTTCTTCAAGCATCTACATTATATCAAGGATTTTCTTACAGCATTAGCTAGTTTAAGTGCATAGCAGTTTGCGAGGAGCTGAGGACCAAATACTACAATCTCATACTTCCCATGCTTTGTTGAGTACCAGACCAGGCCAATCTAGACATCTGGTACGCATGGCTCACATCAGTTAAGAAATCACAAATAATAATAATAATAATAACTACTCCCTCCGTTCCTAAATGTAAGCCTTTTTAGCATTTTTTGGCTCACATGTATCTAGACATGTTTTAGTGCAAGATTCATGTGAATCTTGCACGAAAACACGTCTAGATAAGTGTGGGCCAAAAAAAAGCTAAAAAGTCTTACATTTAGGAACAGAGGGAGTAACAATTACAACTCAGGTTTATGGTATTTAAGAGTTCTAGCAGCGGAAAAAAAGAACAGTTGCTAAGTATGTACTCCCTCCGTTCCAAATTAATTGACTTCCATTTATCAAAGTGTGGACGTATCTATACTTGTAACATGTCTAGATACATCCACATGTGGACAAATAGAAATCAATTAATTTGGAATGGAGGGAGTAGAACTTAAGGCTAGATACCATCCTCTAAGGCAAGCAAGCATAGAAGAGAAGCTTTGAAAGAACCAAATAAATCCAACGAATAATAACTCACTAATCACAGAATAATCATCCATGCAGAGGATACAGACAAAAGTCAGAAATTCTCAGTATCTCAATGCTAACACTCATGCTAAGTGAATGAACTAGGCCAGGCCCTATATCGTCTGGAAGATGGTAAAGCAACTCTTGGGTCCTCGACAAAGCATGAGAGATCCCAGATTGTAACTTAGGGTCTTCACACAATTGCATGACATTGCCTTTAGTGCATAAATTACGTCCCTGGGGATACCATCTAGTGAAGACAATCGAAGTTGCACATTTAAGAGCTAAGAACTCATGTGCATGTGAAACAAGTGATATATAACTCAAATGGTTTTAAGAAAGACAAAGTAGGTGGCGCCTCTTACACCTTGAATAAGAAAAACGTGATTCTATTTGTACTGCCTCCAATTCTTCTTCTTCAGACTAAGTGGGCTAATCCAAGTTGGGGAATCAAATAAAGAAAATGAAATAACATAGTGCTGAACTACAGTATCGTGTGCTTGGACAAGCTCTAAAGTGTCAAAAAATTGAGTGCCTGGTCCAAACCACACAGGACTGTGGGAAATGAGACAAGGGAAAAACAAACACAGCTGAATAAGCAGTTTGGTTAGTCCTTTGCCTGGGTGCACGGACGCTGGGTGGTTTCCTACAAGGGATACTAAGTTGAGTAATTGACGGGGCAACTGGAATATTAAGGGAATGTGAAAAGCAGTAAATTCTCCACATGATCAACATAGAAATACTGCAATAAGCCAATAATACAACATTGGGCTCGCCACGAAATAATGCGTCAACTAGGGTGCGCGTTCTGTTAAACGAGGAAACTAGGGTGCGCGTTCTGTTAAACCGTGATGTGCTTCAATTTTTATGTTGCACGAGGAATTCATCCCAATGGAAATTGCCACCATACCTAATTCGCCGGAAAAAGAAATCTGTGCGGAAGTGCTCAAAACCTAACGGCGCAGGCAATCAGGTACCCAGGAAAACAGCAGGTAGCGGTCACTCACCCGAACACAGCCCTCGCTAGCTCGCGGTTGCGAAGCGTGCTTGGACGGATTCCTTGGGGGGTGATTCGGCGGCGACGGTGCGGTGGTCGAACCGAACTCGTCGCACCCGTGGTGGAGGGTGGGAGGCCGGTGGTTCGCGACTCGGGAAGCGGAGGCCGGAGATCGCGGTGGCTAGGTCTGGGGCCGCGCCCGGCTAGGGTTGTCTGCCGCCGTACGGTGTGCGGCCTCTCGTGTGGGAGATTTGGAGAAGGAGAGGGGCTGCGCAGCATTTGGGAGCGCTAATTGGCCTGGGCCATGCTTGGGCCTCGGCTGAGGCAAGTGCCAACAGAAGAACAACACGTGCTTGCTCCCGTTTTGCTAAGAAGAAAAAAAACGTGCTAGCTGCAAAAAAAACTTGCTAGTGAAATTGTACCTTGAAAATGAATGTTTCATTTCCCTAGAAAGTAGAAAAAACAATTCTTTCCAATTATAAAGAGAGCTCACAACATACATATACAAGTAAACGGGGAACAAGCACGCCATGCATACACACATACACCAAGAACATATGGGTGCGCGGAGCTACAACATTTAGAGCCAGGGTGGCTAGATGGTTCAATAATAAATAAAAAAACATTTTTTTGGATACATATGTGGTAAAAAAAACTATTTACAAAGGAAAATCTTTCCACCCGCCAGGCCTTGGATCCGCCTCTCGGTGTAGCTACCGCAGCCCGCAAATAAGATTTGTTGCCGTCGACATTTATGAATATAAGAACCTTGTATTTCTTGAAAATCTATCGAGTTCTCATAAATGTTTCCACTGAGGTTTCACATACATATGCATTCCAAAAGAGGTTTGGCGACATGTTTCACAAATACTGGACTCAAAGTGACATAACTCTTTTTTGTGAAATTTTCGGTGAGACCTCTTCGTAGATGGGTGCGGGTTGATTTTGACAAATATAAGGATTTTTCAAACGTGCCATACTGTGAGGTGTAGTCTGTGTTGATTTAAAACACCACAAGGTTTTTTTTTTTTGTAAAATATCAACAGACAATCAATCGTCCCTCCGTTTTCCATCCAATGGCCTAAATTAGGGGGGAATCCGGTAGCACCCACATGTGTGATAGCACTTGATGTGTTCTCATTGTACACCTCTTTAGCACACGCCCATAACAAAAAAGGGATGTTCAAACGAAAATGTAACTCTTTTGACTGCCTTAAGAATTTCGGGAAAAAGATTGAAGTATTCTGGCACTTCTTTGCGCTGGATCGTATTGTGGATCTTGACTATGCACATTTCCTTTTCTCCAAAACACTAGCAGAAAATTTCCATAGTACCATAATGTCCTTCTTCATTGGGATTAAAAACTTCTAGAAAAAACATTTTCCCGAAGAAAACAACAACCAGAAAATCATGTACATATTTTGACAGAAAGTTAAGAGAGCGAGCTATGAGACAGAACTGAAATACTGATTGAATGACCAGCCAGAAGTGGGACGAATTTGCAATTCATTTATTGCATAAGTAATTGTACAATAAATTACCATCTTATTGTATGGGGGCAAAATGATGTTTCCTTGTAAATGCAACTGTATCCATGTAAAATTGTGGATTGTGAAGTCTAAAACCTTACTGGATCTGGCAACCTTTGGTCTCTAGAGGAAAGAGGGCACAAGCCACTGCTGCAAGAAACAGTACCATATCGAAGATGAACACTGCTTCTTTCTGGTGACAGTTCTCTAACAAACCAACAGCTACCAGTGGCGCGACCATGCCCCCGATCGGCCGAGAGAAGTTGCGACTCCCACTCCAGTGTTTCGACATGATGTAGGGTAGATCTGCACAAGAGTAATATCCGAGAAAATAAGTTCTTGTCGGCTGTGTTATACATTGCACATTTTATGTGTATTGCCGAACACTTGAGCATGAACTCTTAAAACAGAAGAACTACCGAACTGTCTCTAATATGCAATGCTGACCAATCAAATTGCAGATTTATTATATGTTTAAATGGATGCAGACCGCAACTGCTCTCACCACTGGTTTTTTTTTAACCTGCTTGGTATTGTATAAAATGGTCGATCCAACAAAAATTCCAAGTGATTCATTCTTCTTTGACAAACAGAAGCTGTAGAATTTTTTCTAGAGAATATGAACTTTGGTTGCAACTGGTTCGTGTCATCAGATTTGAAACTAGAAGATCAAGATACTGAGATTCTTGTTCTTGTCTACCAGAGGCTGATGTAATATCGTACGCTTTGCTGCCTATAACTTTTCTCCATTTGTGATTAGCTTATTTGTTCTCAATTTGGGGAAGTGCGGGATATAATAAGGCCCCTAATCACATCCCTTGTTTTATTTTAGACATTGACATTTATAATGTAAAGCATGTATTATATACATATTTGCAAAACTGAAAATCTAATATCATGTGTGATGGTACAGATATAAGTACTAACCTCAGGGCCATAAATATACAAAACAGCATAACTTCCCATGATACAAGCCCGGGCACTGAATAGAAGGGTGGTTGCTAACCCTTCTCCTAAAGGTACAGCAAGTGGTGCGATGAAAGCAAAACACAAAAGGACAAATCCTCCCATCGACAGTTTGCGACCAACTCTGTCAACCAATAGAGCCGCCAAAATCAGACCAGGAAACTCTGTCACAAATAAAAACAAAGTTTTAGCATTTAATTAATACATGTTAATGGAAGAGGCGCCCTTTCAATGATACTGAAACATGTCGTTTTAATCTAAAACACCAAATTCAAACAATAAACATAAGATAATACAGGACAAAGACCTTTTTTCCAAATGTGAACCATATCCTCTCTCTCACTGTCTCACCCCTTGGATATTTAATCGCGTTTAGATAACTCTTTGATATCTAGCCATACAAAACTACAAATTTCAAAAATTGTACATTATTTAGCTTTATGATGCAAATGGGCAGCTTCGGCAAGATCACTCATCAACGTTTGTTAATCACACTCAATTAACCAAGCATACAGATAAAAAATCACATGCCCATAAGAGTGAGGATGATAATTGGCTATTTGACAGAACCTTTACACACTTACCTGCAAGACTTGTCACCAGGACATCTCTGTAGAGTCTGTCACCATTTTGCTGCCTCATATGAATTCCAACAGGTGCACACCTCCTTGCACCATTGCTTAGTTCGGATGTTAGCAATACTACACCATAGTAAGCAAAAGAAAGTGCAAAGTAGACAAACCATAGAAGAAGGGTAGATCTAATCAGGCTTCGTGACATGAGTGTACGAAATGCATTAGTGGAACTGGATTTAGAGCTCATGCTCACGTCTGTTGTAGCACTATCATTTGAAGTAATTAGAGGTAGTACTGTCTCCACATCAACGTCATTTTCAGTCCTTTGTGGGATTAAGACGCCAGAGGGCAGAGCCGTGCTGTTGATTCTTGCTATTCTCTCCAAGATAAATTTAGCATCAGCTGTTCTACCTCTTGAGCAGAGGTACCGTGGTGATTCAGGTGTTACACCATAAAAAATAAGCAGAAAGAAACATGGTGATGAGGACAACGCTATCAACCACCTCCATCCAAGTACCGGCATGATAGCCTGCATCAAGCAATGATGCCCAATTGTTGTCAGGTCCATCAGAACATATAATTCATTCCTAAGTAGTTCCAACTACATTTTTTGTTTGTTTAGTTGATACTAATAAATCTTAATGATGGTCAATAAACTTTACTGAACATAACCAATGCATTGAAAAAATTGCAAATTGTATCATACGGCACATTAAAACTGAACGTTCACATCTAGGAGACTATGATTGTTTGAGACCTGTTCTCTCAACAGGGATGGCAGTCTAGTTATTGCACCTTGAGCCTTCAGTGGTATTAGGAGTGTGTTATTCCCTTCTTATCTTTTTTTTTCTTCACGAAACCGCAAAAAGCACTGCTTTTTGGTTCATTGATAGAAAGAAAGATTATTACAAGCCTAAGACTAGGGCAATACAACCAAAACCGTCCACTCAAGACGAGAACACGAGCAGCAACAGTGACACACCTTACAACTGACACCACCAAACTATTTCCTTCTTATCTGTATCATCAAAATTTATTTTCACCGGGTTTTCCCCATTTGCATGGTTGTTCATGTTGGCTATGTGCATCTCCAATGCAGAGGCCGGAAGATAAACCCTTTTGTGGTTATATTATCTAGATACACTGCGAGAAATCAATAAAAACTTCCATTTCCAAAAAAAAGAGACTACGATTACTATTGAACAAGTCACCTTTCAGGTTAGTTTTCCTTTTTTTAAGCAAGTTAGTTATCCTTTTTAATACATATATTCATAGGATTCTTTCTGTGGTTGAAAGAGAAAAGTAGAATGACATTAAGAAAGAATGTAGAGTTGCAAATATGTAAATTAAGTAACAGCATAGATATAAGTGGACTGTAAAGACCAAGGAGAAATAAGAAATTACCCATGCAATTAGAGCCTGAAGGATTGTTCCAAAAGTCCAAGTACAGTGGAAGACAACCACCCAAGTACCCCTCTTCGCAGCAGGAACGAACTCCAGGAACCAAGTACCAAGAACATGGCCAGCACCCAATCCCATTCCAACAACAAAGCGGAGGGTTAGTAAGCATATGAAATTAGGTGATAAAGCACTGAGAAAACCAAATATACCCGTGACAAGTGCAGTGAATAGAAAACCAGTCCTGGCAATGAAAAAAAGTTCTGTCAGATTTATACCGGGAAATTAAATCCAGACATTAAGAAGTGAAATAAGAAAAAAACTAAAACTCCATTTTTCCCTGAAAAAAATAAAGATAAACTTTACTATTCTTTGTACTAGCTGCACTTCTTTGCCAAACAAGTTTGCTTCCTAGAAAAATTCACCGGAATATCCCCAAAAGTTTCTGTCATATCTTAATAGAGTGTGAATATATTTACGCATTTCCACAGGTGGGAGTTTGCACTCCAGCTTTTAAGTTACTCTGATTCAGTTAATCTCTTTCTCCTGAAATTTGTGGCTCTGACTACCGAAAGCCAACTGGTATTTCGCGATTACCCGAATCAATAAAAGAATGTTTGTCAGTTTGTTTGATATCAGGCATTTGAGTTAAGTGATGAGTTTCAAAATGTTCTGGCTAATATATTTTGTCTTCCCTGTTGAGCAGGGGGAAAAGACCTTTTGCTTACAAAAGATGAAACACGAGACTCTTTTATTCTATAAATATACCTTGTTTTCCCCAAAGATATACAACTTGCACAAGAATGTACTCTTATGCTGTAGAGTACTCTATGGTCTATGCAGTATGTCTAGTCCTATACTTCATCATGGACAAAGAAAGAAAACCACACATGATGTACTACCAGTATATGTCACTTTTCCACAAGTACTTGATGACCCTGAAAGATATGCTAAGATTCAGATTCGTGCACAATCAGCTCCAACAGTTCTAAATGGTACTGTGAATAATTTTTGCACAACCCATCCTCACTAAATCAGATTGACCAAAACGCAAAGACTTGGTACATTTCCCAGCTGCTGGAACTGGAAAGATCGATTCAGCATAGTACATTGGGTTAAATTCTCAGAATTGTTAGGTTTGGACGACTCGATTAGAAGAAAAAACCAGTACAGATGCGTATCAAGAGCCGAAGTGCGTCAAACCTTCTACCGTATGAGTCCGAGATGACGCCCCCGAGGCAGGCCCCGATGATCATCCCGGCGAAGACGGCGCTGGTGATGAGCCCCTCCTGCTGGCCGGAGATCCCCCACTCGTCCTTAACGGACGGGCCGACGAAGGACAGCAGCATGATCTCCATGGCCTCCGCGGTCCAGCCCACGCCGGCGTAGGCCAGCACCAGCGCCTGGAACCTCCCGAAGCCCACGTGCGACAGCGCGTCGTCAGTCGTGTAGTAGCAGCACTCTGCCCCGCTGGCCTCGACCTCGCCCCCCGCCATCCTCCTCCCAAGAAACGGGTGAGAGTTGTAAGATTTCAGCGCCGGCGCTGGCGCCGGCGGAAGAAGAAGCGCGACTCAGCGGAGGGCAGGGCGAGGCGGGTGTTGACCAGTCACCGGTGGGTGGCGAGGAGCCGGGCACGGTGTGTAGGACGCGTTTGGTAGGCTGCAGGTGTTTTGCACCTCGCTGGGCAGGCTCCAAAGGCCCTGCTGACCAAATGCAGGCTCTAATCCGTGTTGTTAGGTTTGTTTGGCAGCCTGCACAAAAGAACGTGGCATGGGCTTAGCCACTTGTACTGTCTGTTTGGTTACATCAACTGCATGCTCAAATGTAACTAGGCATGTGTTTGGTTCTATGCAATGCTGCTGCTACGATAACCTCTTCTAGCTTGTGGTGAGGTTACCGGCTTAGAAAATACACACAAATGAACATGATCGACATAACATAGAAGAACAGTAGTTTTAACCGAGTACCATAATCCAGATACAGAAGTAGCTTAAAACAGGGCACAAACATAGTCTGATCTAACGAGTAGGACGAACATAGATCTAGTCTTCGTCTTTCTTGAAGTTCAGTGGGTGCTCAGGGCACCACCTCATAGCCTGAGTTGTTCAAGATGATCACCTTGTAGTCCGTTCGACCGAGCTTTTTGAACATGACCAGATAACCAAGATCTAAGTTGTGAGCTATTGCAAATGCTGGCCATCCTTTGACGAGGCAAGCTCTTCCATTGACATCAGCTATGGTGATAGTCCAGATGCAGCCTGTGGCACCTCGCCCAAGTAGGGCCTAAAGGCGGCAAGAACTGGGAGGAGTCCAAGTCCTGGTGCTAGCACCACTTTGCAGAAGTGGTTAGGGAGACCGTGTTCTTGATCCAGCCATACGTTGCCTTCCTTCTCTTGAAGACGGTGTCAATGTCATCCGTGGTCAGAGATTCCTTCATCTTCGAATCCTGGTACAAAGATAATAGTCTCAGTAAACTTTGACATCACGGGTTGTGCAAGTGTTTTTCCAAGTGACCAAGAGAACTGGACAAGCTTTGAACATATCACCTGGTCATTCGGACTAACACTTGTATGTATGATGCAAATTTTCTTCATTGTCCATACAGAATGTACTTCACTGTATGGCCTCAGTTAGAAGAGAAGCACAAGAGGGGCAGATCACTTTGCGCCACCAGACAAGCCAACAAAAGCAAGTAGTGCCTAAAGCAAGTAGAAGGCACTACGATCTGTGACTTGTTCATACTTTTGTTGGACGTCCGGTGGAGAGGGTTCCGTCTGTGCGCAAACATCATAGGCCATAAAAATCAGATTGCAACACGAAATCAAATGCCAAAAAGAAGTGTTTGTTGGTCTCAGAACATGTAGAGCCATGTTTGGAGCCTACTGACTAGCTAGCAAAAGAAAAGAACGGTCACATATCATTGTGGCTTCTTGTAACTTTCGCTGGCAGTCAGCAGGTGGCAGCTCTAACAAATCATCATAGACAGAAATGGACTACGTCAAACAAAAGTGCCTCATAAGAAATAGCGAACACAGATTTCAGGGAGACGACTTTGTACAGGACCACGAGGTATGCACATGAATTGGAAGTGCACATCGCTCAAGGTCCTATGCAAGTCGTCTCCCTGCACATATGTTATGCCACATTGTAATCATCGGCTTTGTGCAAAACAAACTCAATCAGATGTCTCAGTTAGAAAGTACAGTCAGTTGTCCAACAAAACCGCATGACAACCAACAAAACCAAGTAGAAGACACTAGTACAGTTGTGCATGCTTCTTAATTTTGGTGGCTGTCTTGTGGTTACAGTGCCACCTCTGACTCACAAATCTATATCCCTTCATAATTGGCGAAAAATTCTCAGTTCAAGCCTCATATGTCAAAGCCATCAGTGGGCAAAAATAGTGCACTCAAGAACACACGAAAACAAGGTTCAGACAAATTATGGCCTCAGATTTGCATTCTGTCAGAGTAGTGTTGAAAGAGGTGATACTACTGAACCAAGAACACGGCATAAGCAATGAGTTCTACGTAGCACAAGGTTCAGTAATACAACCCCTTTCACAAAGGGCGCGTTTCGTAGCTGCAGTTTCATCATCGGCCAGAGAAACATAGATCAGGCATTCTATCATACTCTACAACCATGGATCCAATATGAAGAACACACCAAAATGAAGAACACACCAAAAAAAGTAGAAGTTGCATTCTATGCAACCACGGATCTAGAATGAAGCCTAAAACCATGTAGATCTAGCGTGCATGTCATAGTACGCTACTAAAGGAAGTCGGATCTACATATCTATGATGTGTACGAAGCATAGAAGGGCTCGAAATAATCGTACCGCCATTGACGAAGAACTCGGCGAACTCCGGAGGACTCGGTGCTCGCGATGCGATAACGAAGCTCCTCTCTCGCCATAGACGGATCGACGATGGTCGGCCTTCTTCTCCCGCCGAATATGGTCGCCGTTCAGCTAGATGTGCTGGCGGTGAAGCAACCGCCGACGGAGAGAGAGAGGTGAGAGGAGAGGGACTGCAGTAGTGAGTGGGAGACGGGGCGGTGAGGGGAATAAATGGTGCGTGTTCCCGAAGGGACGCGGCGTCTACCTGTGTACGCCCTCGTGCATCCCCTTGTGCTCCACTTGGCATGGCCCCAGGAAAACGGCCGATTCGGCCGTTCCCGCAGGGCGTGGCCCGAGGGTGCTTTGACGAGCGCGCTAGCCAGGCCCAGTGGCAAAAACGAATAGCCAAACGCCAGGATGTCGCACCTACCGAACGCGCACCTAGCGATTGTGGCGTGGATTTGACAAACGGCTGCCGGTAGCGCCAATAATGGCGATAAAAACATATGAATTTGTTTGTACACTTACTAGTACTTTCTAGTCAATTTTGTGATAGCTTTTACGTTGTTTAATTTGCTTTGTCTATGTACCCTTTTGTTTTGACATTGTGACTGATTTTATCCCATTTTATTATTTTCTCCTAGTTGAAAAGCTCAAATTGTACGGGCACTCGCTATAGGCTTTACCAAATTTATCAAATTCACTCAAATTGTATGGCTTGTGTCAAAAGATAGTACGGGGCGGTCCCACCGCTTAGACTAAAGAAGAGACAATAAATAAAGTAGGATAAGAATGCAAGATCACAACTAAGTAGTAAAAGTGTGTCGAATTTTTCTTGTCACAAGGTTTCAGTTAGTTGTAAAAACTGAATTAGTTCAAAAAAACAAGAATGCAAAGCTAGAATTAAGCTGTTTTTTGGCAAAAGAAATGTATGATCAGATAAATTATGAACATGATAATTTCGGTCACATCACAATACTTCTGTTGTAAATACCATCAAATATATTTTGTTATAGAAATTGTAGGACATGATACATATCAGCAACAAAATTTCTTGAAATTTATAGAAAACGAAGCACGTGAAGCATTCGCCGTGCTCAGTGCGCTGGTAATGACATAATCGACATATAAATAGTAGAAGTGCTCTAAATCCTCATAACACCCATGAAAGGGAGGAGACAAGGGAGAGCCATCCAAGGGCATCAATGTAATCACATATTAGTGATCCTCGTACCAAAATGTTTGGGGTGCAATTATAAGTGGTCATTTTTTTCATAAAGCGAATATATTAATAAGTAATAACAAGATGATACCAAATACATAATGTTGCGAATAAAGGGTTCCAGGTTCGCCATCAATGCTAGTTTAGCTTGCTTTGTATTATCAAATAGAGCTCTTGTTCTTTAGTTAGGTCTGATCTCTACAACAACATAAACATAATGTTCAGAACAAGTCTAGACATCAAAGTTATACATAGCCAAAAGGAAAACCAAAAAAGAAAGATAAACATAAAAAAGACCCACTGGAACGGTCGGATAAAAATGGTCATTAGAGATAAGAGCAGCCAAAATGGATAATCCATGTGATATGAGAATATTCCACCATTAAATTAGCGGAATACCCCTTTGAGTTGTGAAGGAGGTGAGGCAAAAGAGGTAACTTGCCTAGTGGCATGTCATGTAACTCTTCACACACTTTCCCTGTAAATAGAGCACCACACTCCAGAGGCATGATGGTTTTACTTGGCAGAACTCTCTTTCACTCTTTCCTTAGGTGGAGAAGGAGAAGGAAAAGAGAGAAAGAGGTCCACCGTCGCAGGTGACTGATACGTCTCAACGTATCTATAATTTTTGATGTTCCATGCTGATATTATACCAATTGTTACACGTTTTGCATCCACTTTATGTCACTTTTATACATTTTTGGGGACTAACCTATTAACAAGATGCCACAGTGTCAGTTCCTGTTTTCTGCTGTTTTTGTATTCCAGAAAAGCTAGTCAGGAAATATTCTCGAAATTGGACGAAAATTCACGGAGGCACCTATTTTATCAGAATACACATGAAGTCCAAAGGAGCAACGAAGAGGAGCCAGGAGGGCCCCACACGCACCCAGGGCGCGGGTCCCCCCTGGCGCGTCCTGGCCACGTGTGGGCCCCTCGGGGCTCTCCAGCCGCCGCCCTTTCGCCTACTTATTCCCCCCGACACAAAAACCCTAAGTACCCGAGTCATATTCCACGAAAAGTTCCAGAGGCGCCGCCGTCGTCAACCCTAGCTCGGGAGGGTCCAGAACCTCTTCCCGGCACCCTGCCGGAGAGGGGAATCATCACCGGAGGGCTCTACATCACCTTGCCTGCCTCCGGAGTGATGCGTGAGTAGTTCATCCTTGGACTACGGGTCCATAGCAGTAGCTAGATGGTTGTCTCTCCACTTTGTGCCATCATGTTTAGATCTTGTGAGCTGCCTAACATGATCAAGATCATCTTATTGTAATGCTACATGTTGTGTTTGCTGGGATCCGATGATATTGAATACTATGTCAAGTTGATTATCAATCTATCTTATATGTTTATTTATGATCTTGCATGATTTCCGTTACTAGTAGATGCTTTGGCCAAGTAGATGCTTGTAACTCCAAGAGGGAGTATTTATGCTAGATAGTGGGTTCAGTCTCCAGTAATCTGGCGAGTGACAACAACGCCTAAGGTTGTGGATGTGCTGTTGCTACTAGTGGTAACCTAACAATGCTATGTCCACGGTCATATGTATTTGTTTACATTACGCATATTACTTAATGCAATTATCCGTTGCTTGCAACTTAATACCGACGGGGAACACGGATGTCAACCTGAAGGTGGATTATTAGTCATAGATGCTGTTGGATAACGGTCTATGTATTTTGTCGTAATGCCCAATTAAATATCATGGTAGCCAACTTGTCATATACGTATGTTTTTCCATGCGCTCAATATTTTGTCAATTGCCCAGCTGTAATTTGTTTACCCAACATGTCGTTTATATTTATGGAGAGACACCACTAGTGAACTGTGGACCCCGGTCCATTCTTTTACATTGATTAAACCACAAACTGCAAACAATTGTTCTCTTTTACTTTCTGCAATTAAATACTATTTTCCACACCATACGTTTTATCCTTTGTTTTCAGCAAGCCGGTGAGATTGACAACCTCACTGTTTCGTTGGGGCAAACTAGTTTGATTGTGTTGTGTGCAGGTTCCACGTCAGCGCCGGATTCCCTGGTGTTGCGCCGCATCATATTTCGCCGTTGACAACCTTCTGAAGTGCTACTGCTCCTACTGGTTCGATAACCTTGGTTTCATACTGAGGGAAAACTTGCTGCTGAACTACATCATACCTTTCTCTTGGGGTGTCCCAACAGAAATATCAGTGACCATGCCGCTCAGGAGTAGCACACAACCCATGAATAGAGTGCTGCTCATAGTTGGTATGGTCGTCACAGTCTATCGTCACCTTGGATTAGATCCACCAGAGGGAGTCGTCGCCTCTAGGATCCGGTGTGGGTGTCGGTCATCTTTCCCGCTCATCCGAAGAAGGATTTGAAGCCCAGAGGTAGACGACGGAGGGAAATACCGCGAGAAGCCCGTTTAAGGTTCGCTGATTGTTAAAAGTGAGTAAAGTGTCGGGTTGCGTGCATGGAAAACAAAAATTTCGCCAACTACACAATAGCCAAGATCTACTATGAAGATACAAGTGCAAGACATGCATATTTGATCCAACTGTAAATCGTTACCGACACCATTGAAGCGGAAGAGATGTCGATGATGACGTTGATGAAGCTTGTGGAAGAACTCCCTCGGCTAAGCCCAGCCGAGAGAACATCGTAGAATCCTCGCGTCCCGCCTTGATCCAACAGAGTGAGATAGAGTCAACCGTTTCTCAACGGATCACCCCTCTGAGTTTTGCACACATACATCGGAACTAGTCCAGCAGGGCTTCGCCGTCCACACTTGAAGCACTCACCGCTGGTGTATATGAAGGTGGAGATCTCAACACATGAGAAGGAGGGAGAGAGATATTAGACATCTAGATCTAGACCTAATTGGGAGGATCCCTCTAAATATTTAGAGGTTCCCTCTAATCCAACTAGAAGAGATCCAAACTTGTGTCTCTCAAGGAGAGGGGGTGGGGGTTTATAACTTTATATAGGAGGCCAAGGGGTTGGGAGGCTTGGGCAAGGGGCAAGCCCTTACCCTCCACCGCCGGCCCTAGGGGAGTTGGAGTTGGACTCCAACTCCTCTCCCCTTTCCTTGGTGCGCATCACATAGGGGAGAGTTGGAGTTGGACTCCAACTCCCCACCCAATTCGGTTTCCCCAAGGAGGGAAAGGGAGAGAGGAGTCCCTCCCCTTGCCCAGCTCGGATTGGGAGGTGGAGTATGACTCCTCCTCCCAAACCGCCTCCACCTAGTGGGCTAGGCCCACTAGGGTTTCGGCCAAGGGGGGAACTTCCCCCCTTCAGTGCTCCTTGGCCCACCCACCTCTTGTGGGGGTGCGGCTGCCTAGTGGGCCCCATGGGCCCACTTGGCAGCCCCTCTTGGTGGCTCCAAGTTATTTAATATTTTTCCAATAATTACTTATTAATTAAATAAATTAATATTTAATTAATTACTATTTTGTCTAATTAATTCTTATTTGAATATTTCCTTTTACAGAATATTCTCCGAATTAATTACTTATCATATAAAACACTTTTACATGATCTGGGACACCTAGTGTCCGCTGACAAAATACTCCGGATAAATATTTCCCTCTTATATAAACCCTCGGAATAAATCCGACTAGTAATAGAAACTATTTATATAACTCCGAGACACCTAGTGTCTGCATAATCCAATCTCTCTGATAAAGATATTATCTACCACGCAGAAATCATTCCGGTGATACTCTCTCGGTATCCAGACCAACCATATATACAAAAAACTAGAACTGACTTAAGCGTGTTACCCTACAGGTTCGATAACATGTTGCTATAATTAGATGTTTCCATCTAATCACCAGCCAGGGTCAGATACATGGGCTACCTGAATAACTGCTACCGTTATGCGAATGGCACTCTGTTGAACTGTTGATTATTAATTCGTCATTCCCATTACTCGTGATACTGAAATTACCCGAGATAAAGTATTCTTGATTTCCATGAATCAATCCCTGATTCACTATATCTCGTCTATCTCGTTACCGGTAAATTTCCTTTTCTCGTTCCCGTAATCCGATATACCACATGATGTAACTTCATCATGCATTGTCTGCAGAACATATTGGATATCATACATACCGAGTGGGCCCTGGAAGTATCTCTGTTTTGACAGAGGAGTAATTTCTTATCTTAAACATTAGTTATTATGCACACCTTGGGAATCACCCAGTGACTGCCGTTTTACCACCCAGTTGCGGCCGTGGTGTTGACAGTACCAAAGTAATTCTTTCAGTATAAACAACCCTAATAACCTCATGGTCCAAGGACATGTCATATAATAACAATCTGCGATATTGCACTAAGGACAAAAGACACTTTGGAATCTTCTTAGCATATCAACGATTTGGGTCTATGTCACATCCCAAATTTAGAAACTAAGAAAAACTTAGTTTCACAAGACCCAAATTTCAGAACCAACAAAAACTTTTGAAATGTTTCACTGATGATTGTGTTTTACTTCCCATTGCTGTGTTTGACCTTGTGTGGACTTGGTTGTGATGTGATCTCGTTGTGTTGTTGCTTGTGTGTATAATTAACCAAGTGTGCTAGAGTAGTAAATTAAAAACACTCTTGGCAACAAATTTGGAATGTGACTTAAATTTAAAACAAACTCCTCCAATTATTCAACAAATAGAAATTAAGAACATGAGTTAAAGAAATGATCTTAATATATTAATCTATCTACCTCACTCTCTATTTCTCTCAAGCAAATATTTTCTTTATGAAATTAATTCCATGTATGAGGTAAAAAGATGACCATCTCCTTCTCATACCCCTCCCTTCCCAAAATTATATAGTTACCACTTAATTCTATTTAAACTATGAAATCCTATTTTATTCTTTTAATTCAATTCAAATGTGTTTGTTTCTGACAAACACAAATACAAAAGCTAATATATTTGTCAAGGAAGTTCCAAGAGTTCAAAAATAATATTTTGAACTTGCTTTAGAATTTCTAAAGGAGCAACATTTGAAATTAAGCAAAATGCCCTATTCAAACCCTAGGAACAAATGTGGTTCCAAACATTTTATTTTGCCACTCCAAATTTTGTGGAGCTTCTTCATGCTAAGGGGAGTCTACTCAAATTTTTACATATTTTTCTAAAAAGTTTTAGTGCCTCAATTAAATCACTGAAAGGCTACTGGTTTTAAAGGAAATAAAAGAAAATCAGGAAAGGACCTAGTTGTGAGAGGGAAAAGTTCTGCCAGGGGGTTTTCGGTAATTTTGCCGTCTTCTCTGTAGCTCACATGGCGCCATGGCGCCGTGTCGTCCTCCCGCGCGTCGCACGCCCAGGCCCCCCCCCCCTCTCCTCGCCGCGTGAAGGAGACAAGAAGGCCGAGCCGCTCCTCTGTTTCCCCTCCTCTCACTCCCTCACTCGCCCACTCGCTCTCCCTCTCCTTTCCTCTGCTTCGACCGAACCCTAGCTAGCCGTGGCCGTCGCTGCCGCCGTCGATTGAGCCATCCTCGAGCAGATCGAGGACCACCCGAAGATCCGCCTCATCGTCCTCTCCATCCTCGCCCAAAGAATCGTCGCGAGAAGCTTTGAATCGAGCGGGGCATCGCCGTCTTCTCCCGCTCCGGCCGCCACCTTTTCAGCAAGCTCGTGAGTGATTGCGTCCACCATTAGCCGCCATTTCTGCTTCTTTGAGATCCCCTCGTCTCGAGCTCACTCTTGGACATCCCCTTTTCTTCCAGGAACGCCGGAGTCGCCGTAGCCGTCCTTGCCCGCTCCCTGTTCGACGCCCGCTCGGCCGTGCGTGTCGACGAGGAAGAAGAAGTCCTCGTACCCCCTTCGCCTCGCACACTGGGCCACTGGCTGGGCCGCATTTTGCGCCACACGGCCCGATCTAGGTCGGATCTGGCCCGTTACCTTTTTTTCAGTAGATCTATTTTCTGTTTGAATTTCCTGTTAAATTGCAGTGTAGTTTTAATTCTTTTATGGTGGATCTATGTGTGCAATAATTTTGGTATAATATTTGTAGTGTTCCTGTGTGTTTCCTTGAACATCTAGAACTGGCTGTTTGCAAAAATATGATGTTATGTGTGTCCTAAATTTAATCTTGTGAAAAGTATCATTTTCACTAAATATTTAATATCTAGAGTTTTATAACTCCAAAAATTGCAAACTAAAATGCTATGGAAAGCCTGAAGTGATACCTTTCCATATCTGTTGGCCTTGCTTGCAAATGAAACCTAAAACAAAAGTTCTATTCATTCTTGCAAACACACCAGTGGCACTTTGGTGATTTTTGTGAATTTTTGTGTGAGGATTTTTGGAGTAAATCCAATTGTGTTAGCTTCTAATACTAATAGAGAACCTAGATCTAGCTCTGTTTGAATTTTGGATCAACAGAATAGTCTAGGTTAACTAATCACTAAAAATGATGTTTTCTGCCTCTAATAAAAGGAAAAAAGAATTAAGTGCCTTTATTAGGAAAATGTTGTTTGTGTTGTTTGTTGCATGTTTAGGTACTGTTATAGATTTGCTATTGCTGTTTAGTATGTTAGTACTGTTAGTAACTTGTGTTAAGATAGTATTGAGTAAAGTATATGTGGTTAATGATGCTTAACAAATTTCAACAATTGTTTAATTATGCTTGTGTGCTTAATAATTCATATGAGCTAAATAGCCACTTGCAACTAAAATTGTAAGCTACTGGTTGATTAAGTTTGTTAATAAAAGTAATCCCTAAAGGTGACTTAACTTTTGTCTGAAGTATTTCCTGATTAGTGAAAAATAGTTGTTAATTACCTCTAGTTGAGGATTTCCCTGTGCCCATTTGTTTTGGGCATGTGTATGGTGTTATACTCTTGCTAGTATTATGCCCTTGTAATTTTGTCCGGGTAAATTGACTTGTTAATTAAATTGCTTTATTAGCATAGAGTTAAATATGTGGTTATGTGTTGTTTCGCTTGTTGGGATTAATTATTTGTTAGCCTCTAGCAAGGTGTGGTGGTGGTTGTTAAGTGTTTTTTTTAGTTTAACTTGTATCCTTTATTTATGATTGTGGTAGCTTTAGTAAATAAATTGTGCTGGGCTTGTTATTAAAGCAGATTTCCTTGAAATGTTCTTAGAGTAGATCTTAGTTTGTGGCTTGAGTGATTAGTTTGATACTTGTGGTTTGTTCCTTGTTTGTATACCACTTGTGGTTTGGTTTGCTTATTGTGTGTTGTTTTATTTTCATGTTGCGACGCTAGAGATAAACGCTACCGGAGTGGTATTTGGAAAGGATTTATTGAAGGAGAATTGGGAATTTATTTCTTGATCAGTAAGGAGAAGTCCAGGAACATTATGCTGAAACCAGGCAAGCTATTCTCTGAGCTTGCATCTATATACCTCTATTTTTGATTCACATGTTTTACTTATAAAGAGCATCAGTGATTTATGTGGTGTTTGCCACTAAAGCTATGATTTTGAACACCCCTTTTTCCAAAATATAAGTATATTATTTTGACACCCTATATGGAGATATTAGATGGAAATTCTTTTTCAAACTATAGGATGGGAAAAATATTGTTTACTCAAAACTCCTTTGAAAATACTTGTGTGGTTATGGAATGCCGAGGTGTCGGTGTTGAAGTGGAAAATTGGAGAATGGTGATGTTTATGAAAAATGCACAGTGTCCTAGTACTATGACGACCAATCTTACCCTGTGCGACCACATTTACCCACATATGGGAAAGGGCTTAGTCATATAATTTGCTCTTATTAGTATGGGATGCCTCATCGACGGAGATGACTCCGTTATGCATGAGGGGATGGTCTGAGGACCTACCCTGACCTGGGTCCTCGCTCAAACTCTATGGAAAGATAAGGAGGAGGATAGAAGGATGTCCCCTATACACCGCCAGACAAAACATATGAGTCCTCACACTTAGGGTTTCCGACGGGAAACTGGACTGGGTGTCGATGGAAAGTGTCATATGGGCAGGATCCTATACTAGCATGAGCAAAGGAGAGGCTATGGTCGGTGGCTCAACTTCGCATACACCTGGTATGGCGGGACGTGGCTGACACGATGAGTTACCGGATGGGTGTGGGCAAAAAGCGTGCTACCTCTGCAGAGGGTTAAAACTATTCGAATAGCCGAGTCCTCGGATATGGACAATTGGGAGGCTGTCCTAAGACTATGTGCAAGTTTTGAAAAGATTTGAGTTTAAAAGGAAAGTGAAGTGGAGAAAGTGTTCCACTACTATACCAATGAGTTGGTATGATGTTGATGGAGGAAAGTGGGCCATGACGGACTATGGTCAGAAAAAGGAGGAGTTTTGGAGAAACAGATAAAAATGGTGATTTCTTTAAAGATAGTTATAAAACTCTTCTTACATTTTTCAATAAAGATATAGAGATGTTTTAAATAAATAAAAGTTGTAGATTAAAATAAAACTAGTGCATACTCATGTTGGGGTAGTTTGCGAGTACATTCAAATGTACTCATATTGGTTTCGTCCCTGGCTATTGACCTAGCCAGACTACGAGGAGGAGCACTACGCCGAGCAGGAGTATGGCGACTTCTACGCGAACTAAGGATCTCCACAAGTCAGCTGCCTGTCGGGTTGTCATCGTTAGGATATGATGTCTACTACGCCGTAGCTTCCGCTGATATTTTGGTTTGGCCCATGAAGGCACCTATGTAAGACTTGGTCTAAATGACCATTTATGTAAGACTTTTAATTCGGTATTGTAATGGATGTAAACTTTGGTATCCAATTCGGATTATGTGCAACGACAGACTGATCACGGGATCGTTGTGTTAAGCATAATCGGGTATTTCGGACAGCTAGTTCGGGGTCCCCACAGTCTACCCAGCCATATTGTTTCCACCAAAAATATGCCACTCATTGATGCTGACATAAACAATGTCCTAGACCAGGAAAACGTGGTCTCTAGCAATCAACGAATTAGTCTAAAAGGCAAGGCTAGGGTATACTTTATTCTGTTCATGTCTGTACACGTGCGAGTGAGTTTTCCACTGAATCACATATTCAGGAGTCACCGCAGTTATAGCATAGAATCATGAAGCGTAATGATGAATCAGATGTTAAACTTTATTGCCTTTTGGGCATACATCCAACATAGAGTTATCCGAGGAAGGAATGGGGCCCGAGTAAGGCACATAGCGGTCCTCAGTGAGGAGTCAACTATCGAAGGAAGAAGCAGACCATTTAAGGGAAGGAGCTAGCAGTCGAAACCACGTCGTCTCACAACTTGACCCTCAGACCATGGTTCTTTGGAAGCTCGTCGTATAAAAGAGACATGCCTCGGAACCCACCATCCTCGAAACATAGCCATGCCAACAACACGTTCCTCAAACCCCTGATTCATCTGGATGATAATCAGATTGGAGCAGGAAAGGACAATGGGTGGTCTGACGGATCTAAGAGAGGAAGGAGAAACATGAAGCTAAACGACAAGGACGGAAACACATCTTGACCCCATTAGGTACCAAAAGGGGTACCACAGTATATTGTTCAGATGTACCGTATAACAGTTATTTTGCGAAACACAATACAAACATAGACGCTCGCATACACTCACCCATATGAACACACACATGCACACCCTATCCTATGAGCACATTCGAAAGACTGACCCGATGGGTCGGGTCTTAAAATTGAGGAACTCACCGCAGGCGCCTCGTTATCGATGGGAACGTCGCCTCCACTGAAGAATATTCCGTCTTAATGAGAAATATCGGTATCAAACCTTAGATTTGAATTCTGGTGAGCTGAGCGTACAATGACCCTTCTAACCATCCAACCACAATTTAGTTCTCACCAGATAACAGTTCGTATAGTTTAGCTACTCCCAAAATGAATTCAAGGGATAAAGGGTACCATAAAGTTGCTTTGTGCTAAACAACAGCCAAGTTTAAATTTAGTTGCAGTGGAAAAGAAAGTTATCATGAAACAACACCCTCCATGTCCTCAAACCAAACACACCATAACACTTGGATCACACGATCACAAGTACGCCAGTGAACAAACTTCATGGCATTGCATTTAACATTTCAATCATATCATCAGACACACGCGTGAACGTCCACTAGACATGACAGCCATATCGTTGGTACATAAGCTCCTGTTCTGATACGTGACATGATCACATCTGTTACTAGAAGATACCCCGCGCGTTGCCGCGGGATCACTTTAGAAACTACATTATATGAAAAAAAAAGTGTATAAAAGGTATGACTTATTTGTCTAAATGAATATGCAAAAATTAATTGGTCATAGTCGATATACTAAATTTCATAGACATGAAATGCGTGTGTATTATAAATTATCAATATGAACTATTAGATGGTTGGAGGAATATATGATGTGTATTTTTGCATGTGTATATTAATAAATATAGTGGAGATGATATGAACAATTGATTGGCTAATAGCATAGATGATGTTGATAACTTGCATGCTGAGATAGAAAATAATTGATACATGTTAGTGAGGTTTTGTTTTATAAAAAGGTATAGATGTGGCTTTGCTACGTCTACGTTTGCATAGAAGCAAAACAGCACCGACACTTTCAGTGCATCGATGCTCTTGATCAGCGTTTCTTGGTTAATTTTTCCTCGAATCTGCGGCTGGAAACTGAACGCAAAATGGAGGAATCCTCACCTTTGCTACCTGCGACTGCAGTGCAGGGCAAGCAGTACTGCAGCTTCTCAACCGAGATGGACATGCAGTAGCTGTATTTATGCACTGGCAGAGTAGCAGGTAACCCATTTTGCCCTAGATCAGAACACACAACTGATCGACTTCAAATACAGATGCCCATATGTGGTGTCCTGTCTTGAAGCTTATCTGCATGGAGCGCTCACTTTCACATGCTTGTGGTTCAGAATTCAGATGATAGATCTATGGCATTGCCCTCCCCTAAAAAAATCTTGTGGTGTCTCTCAGTAAAAATCCTTTTGTGCCAAGTGTTGGCATGGAGCATCGGCGGTTGGCTATTTTGGGGCATCTCCTTCAGCCTTGTGTGAGAACTGGTGCACTCCAGTAATTGCAAAACTGCCAATGTACATGCCCAAGCAGATGTTGTATCTTTTCCCTGTTTACTGCAGAAACTAAACTGTTCAGGGTGAATCAAAAGACCCCTTTTGAGCCGATGATGCTAGCATTAGTGATCAATCAGCATGCCGTACTGAAAGAACCATAACGCATTAACGCGATAAATAGCTGAATCTCTACAACCTACAATCCTATAAGAAATAGCGAGTTGTGGTTGCTCGCTGAGTTTTGACGCTCGATCAGTAATTTGATGGTTCAGATGTATGTCTCGTGCGTTCAAGGTCTGGTCCCATCTGTCGGTGTCAGTTTTATGGGCGGTTCGTTTGCGCGTACACGACTGAGGTCGGTTCGCCGCCGCTTTTGTCTGCGCCGTCTCCTCGGTCTCCTGGGCGCCGCCAGGAGCGCCTCTGCCTAGCACCGTGAGCCGCCGGGAGCGGCCTCTGCCTCCTACCTTGTGCCACCGGGAACGGCCTCTGCCTCCCTCTGGGCGCCGCCGCGTGTGGCCTCCCTGCCGGGGAACAGCCTCCACCTCCACTCGCCATCTCTGCTCGCCTCCTCCTGACTCGTGCATGGCCGACGGTGCCCCCCATGGCTCGCGCTCTGCCGGAGGCGCCATTCACCTCCCTGCGCGTGCTCGGCGGGGCTCGCCACCACGGCGCCTGATGCGCATCGATTCTGGCATGTGCCGTGTCGGGAGGAGCACCGGAGAAGGAGAAAGCTCCCCCCTCGACTCGCTTGGCCGCCGCTCGTTCCCATGGGAGCCAGCGCGCCGTACACAGGAAGCTCACACCGGCCGCCCATCGAAGCCCACTGCGCCGCTCTGGAGTCCCGCAAGCACCGGATACCGTTGTTCTCCAGCCTGCCGTGCTTGTCCCGGTCGACAACAGTAGATGCCCCCGCGGCGGCTTGCAGTATTGAGGCCGTTCCTCCATGGAGCGCAAGCTGGTTGGTCGCCTCTGGCTGGGCACAAGACTGGACTCCTCACTCCCGTACGTGCTCACGTCCCCTCTCTCAATGTGTGTACATTTGTTCTTCATTCATGTTCAGAAGGGATGCATCAGATCGATGGACTGCAGTATCTGAATCCCCTCTCTAATGTCCTGATTTCAATCATTTGTTTAGTGCAGAGAAGCTTAATAATTTGCCGAAATCCATATGCACAGAAGATGTTTGTGTTTATACCTAAAACGCGGAATATTGTTTATACCTACTCGTGTATTAAGTATCCCCGATCATTATAGAACGGCGACGCCAACGTTTTCAGGCATTCATCTCAGCGTACGCATGGGGATCAGTAACGAGCCCTTCTGCTGCGGAATCCCCAGCGCAATAGACTTTTCCCAGAATAGAGGAATCTCCACAGCAACAGGAAGCTGAAACCACGAAATCGAGGATCCATCTACTCGGCAAACTGAGACGACATCGTTGTCGCCCAGT
The DNA here is from genome assembly GCA_947311845.1 of Poa pratensis. NCBI lineage: Eukaryota > Viridiplantae > Streptophyta > Magnoliopsida > Poales > Poaceae > Poa > Poa pratensis. Next base: position 12,160,459 of record CAMZMU010000102.1, read on the forward strand.
GTCCAATGAAAACCATGCCATTTTTCTGATCAGAAACTTGCATGTGTTTCTGATCAGAAACTTGCCAGCATGGGTCACCTGCCTAGCTTCTTGGAGCAAGAAGCACCCGTTGTGTTGGCCTGACAAGATTGTTCCTAAACTCTCCCGTACGTCCTTTCCTCACCCACGAGGGTTGCGTGAGTTGCCGTTTTGGGACTCCTGCCTAGTTCGAGCTTCATGTATGGGGATCGGGAACCGGCTGGACTTCATTGATTGCAGTGCAAACACTGCCCCCGAGCACATGACCCTCTCGAGATCGAGCAACAACATGTGGCCGTTATGCAGAGATCGATGAAATGTTGGAGTGGCCATGCATTACTAGGTTGATATATTGTTGCTCGTGCCTACAAACTGTGAGTGCTTTCCCTGTGCACCCACCCATACACACACCGCCCGGTCGAGCAGAGATCACACGGCAGCTCGTCGCCGGCCGTCGCCATGTCGTCGGTGTCTCTCGACCTCCCGGAGCGGCTCGGCTACGTGCAGTGCAAGTTCTGCACCACCATCTTGCTGGTACGTAAGAAGGCAGCAATGTACATACACCACTTGGCTTTGGCTCTCGTCCCGCGACAGTGTGCTGGCACTCACGCTGCGATGCGTGTGCGTGCAGGTGAGCGTGCCGTGCAGCAGCCTGCTCAAGGTGGTGGCCGTGCAGTGCGGCCGCTGCGCCGGCCTCCTCTCCGTCAGCGTGGCTTCTCCCCGCCAGCGCCGCCGTCGTCCGTCGAGCTGCCCCTGCAGGTTAATTTTCAGCTCCGGGCATGCAAGGTCCATTGGTTCTTAATTTTCAGCTCAAGTCAACCGTATGTCCGTATCAAAGTACTGCTGGATGGAACAGGAGCTTGGAGTTGATCCGCCGCCGAGGGAGTGGTCGGACGAGAGCAGCGGCGCCGACGACGACCGGGAGGGTGAGGCTGCGGAGCACAATGCCGCCGCCGTCAACAAACGTACGTACCTAGACACCATCTTTTCGTTTACACCGGCCGGCAGATCGATGATGAGCTAACTATACGGTAAAAAAAAGAAAGCTAACTAGGCATATGCTCTTCGGAACATACTTATTTTGCAGCGCCAGTGAGGAAGCAGCGGACGCCCTCGGCATACAACTGTTTCATCAAGTAAGATTAGTACGCAGTGACAGTATTTGCCGCCATTTTCAGATGAGAGGCAACGAAAGCTTATAACCAGAGCCGCCTTTGTGTTGTTATCAGGGAAGAGATAAAGAGGATCAAAGCCGTGGAGCCCAGCATCACCCACAAAGAAGCGTTCAGCGCCGCTGCTAAAAACGTAAGCATCCATATTTCTTGTAGTAAATCATTATTGCTGTTCATCTGCATCCTAGTCCTCGCATATGATTTGAGAATTGCAATTGCTTGTTGTAATGCAGTGGGCTCACTTACCAAGAATTCAGCACAAGGGAGACTGAGGGATCTGCTGCAGGTGACACATGCAAACTGCACAAGGGAAACGAAATCAATGTAGTATATACATGCAAGTGAGATAACCAGGTTCAGGAAGCATCCAAGCTGTAGCTCCCCATATAACTAGTACTGTATCTATGCGGAATGTGATGCTGCACATCACAAGCACATGGTGCCTGGATCTTCTTCCATGTGATAAATGTAGTGTGGCTTGCCTCTGCTCCACAAATAGTCGACTCTATTTCAATTGCAGACTTTGCTGTACTGTTTGATGGAACAGTACATGCAAGTGAGATAACCAGGTTCAGGAAGCATCCAAGCTGTAGCTCCCCATATAACTAGTACTGTATCTATGCGGAATGTGATGCTGCACATCACAAGCACATGGTGCCTGGACTTCTTCCATGTGATAAATGTAGTGTGGCTTGCCTCTGCTCCACAAATAGTCGACTCTATTTCAATTGCAGACTTTGCTGTACTGTGTGATGGAACAGAACTAGGAGTTAACCAGTCTGATGAATAGCAACAAAAGCTTGAACAGCAAAGTTTTATGCAATTATGCTGATTACATGAAACCCCAGCCAGTGAACTCTGGTGGAACACACAATACATATAGTTTCTTTAGCAATTTGACTACCATACATAATCCTCCTGTTCTGCATCGGTACAAAAAAGGAAACATTAACACGAAAAGTTGCCATTCAGATTACACAAAGATCTAAAACTTTCTATCTGTGATACAAGCTTGAGGTCTGAAACATCACTCTCTTGATGCTGGCATGAGTCTGAGCCTTTCCTCAGGAGAAGCTTTCACCGGATCCTCCGCTAAAAGGGCCTGCAAGTCACTCCCATTGGCCAGGCTGTTGAACTCCACTGATTTCGAGGGCATAGCAGGATAACGCCGCTGGGAAAATGTCATCAGCCTCTTTATTGACTGAAGGTACTTGCGAGTGGTCTCATCGTTCATAATATGAGCCACACTATTCGTGTGGATCTTCTCTCGGGCAGAACGCTCGTGGATACCAACCATAGTGACTCCAATAGGCCATGGTGCGTTGCCAATGGCCAGCTTGATGTATTGGTCCATAGCTTGCAAATAATCACGCTTCATGCAGCAGTCAACCATAAACAGCAAAGCTTTACGAATGTCATCAGGAAGAACCTAAGCACAGGCCAAAGCAATAATTGGTGTCAGAAATACCAAGCAGTCTGCGGTCAGGAAGGGCTTCAGATGTGAGCATCACAATTCAGCACGAGCAGGTGGGTATAATGAGAAGGGAGTGACTATGTCTACTGATTTTTTCTCAAGTCTCGGTCACCTCAGAAAAGTGCAACTACAGTTCAAAAAAAAGTGCAATTGCACTTTTATCTAAACTGTGGTTGCACTTTTCTAAAGTGCAATTGCACTTTTTTTTTACTGAGAAAAAAAAGTCAACTGTGACTTAACAAATCACTTAAGATGAGGATCGGAATCAAAGATAGTAGAGAACATGCACAAATCAATTAATTATACTAAACAACCGAGGCTTTAAATCTGCAAAAAAACGTTAGTATTTGTTTATTGAGTAAGGCCTGAAATTTGATGGATAGTGAAAATTTGAACCCCAGGCTCCAAGGAGTTCCAATGAACTTTGTTTCATCATCTTTACTGTGCATCCATGCAGGTCATTCTTACATGCATAATGGCTTAACTATTTAAAGGAAATGCATGAGAACAATATTAAACTTGAAACTAATACACTACGCATGTAGTACCCAGCATACAGTCATAACACTACTCAGAGTACATAATCCTCGAGTGGTGTTTATTTTAATATCCATGAATCAATTAATTCATGACAAACGTGCTGCAAAAATGAAAGTATTTTCATAACCTGACATATATGGTGCAAAAGTAACAACATAACTCGCGATCCTTGGCGGAATGAAACAGATATGAAGGAGCCGTGCAAAATCACTGTAAGTTTAGCATCATACTAATTAAGAAGCAGCATGTCTACAATGTGCCAGGGATACGAGCAATGTTCCATATTTCCATTACCATTTGTCTCTAAAGAAGAATTATATCACATTAACTTTATAAGCTGGCCTTAGATACAGAAATACAGAGTATCAGCTTGTGCTACCAGCACTGACTCTATATAACCTTCACGGATCTCAAGCAAATGGCCTTTACATAATCAATAACATCTTAGAGCATCTCCAGTCACGATTGCCAAAATCAGCCCCCAAACTGTCCGCGGACGCGTCCGGACGCGTCCGCGGACAGCCCCTAAAAGTGGCCTCCTCCAACCATGTACCCCAAAACCTCCCCAAATTGTGGGGTCACTTGCATGTGATTGGTGGAGAAGGAGAGAGAATGATCAATGAAGGACAAAAGAAAAGAAAACAAAGGAAAAGATGTCCCATCGGACGCGTCCGGTCGCCCCTAAACCCTCCCCATATATGGGGTGGGTTTGGGGGTTGCCGGACAGCCCGGACCTATGAGGAGTGTTTGGAGACCATGGTTGGGTGCATGTTTTTACCTCAAATCTTGTCCGGGCTGTCCGCCCGGACGTTTGGGGGCGGTTTGGCAACTCCGCTTGGAGATGCTCTTATTGAGTTAGAATGAAGTCAAATGGTCGCTGAAAATTGTGTAAGTGCAGGCAGGTTACAGCATAAACATTAGTTGACTACTTATATCTTACATTTAATGAATGGCCAGATAAAGGACACCTTCCTTTAATATGGGCATGGCAATGTTCCTAGGTTAACTATTATTTTCCAGCATACGTACGAATTTATGACAATAACATCTATTTGATCAGTTATCCTTTCCAAAATACTGTAGAACTGCTTGCGACTAACTTGTTCTTTAAGCCCTAGCCCGCAAAAAGAACCAGGAAGGATTTTGGCCAAGAGATTACTGAGAAATTGTATAGGATGCCCACTTTAGCCATCTCCTATTTCTAATCCAACTCTAAGTCATATATGAGAACTGATCACCTTAACAAGGATTCTGAATTTTGCAGCTAAATCATGCTGTTACAAGCATCATTTCAAATCCTAATCTACCCCACTATTTCTGTTAATTTCCTTTTGTGCTCAATTACTTTAATCTGAAATTGAGTGAAAATAGTATCACACATCTAAGCAACTGGCTGACAGAAATGAGAAATCTAAGAGATTCTCACCTTCTTCCTGCAGAACTCGAAGAGGGGACTGAGATACCGTCCACACTGCTTGAACGTTGCAAACATTGACTTCCCCTTTCCTGTCCGCTTCTCCAGCTCCGTCATATCATCCAGCTCCTGGTTCCACTCCTTGAGCAGCCTCTTGAAGAAGACCAAGATCTTATCTTCGTCACAAAGCTCCTCAAACTTGGTATTCATTCGCTTGGAGTCCTTGTCTGCATCAGCATCAACCCACTCCTCCGGGCATCCCCCTCCCCGTCATCCACGTCGTCTCCCAAGGCGCCACCCTCGCCACCATCACCGGCACCAACACGCTTGCTCTTTCCCTTGCCATAGGCGTCCCGGCCGGTCTTCTGCCGCATGCGCAGCTCAATCATGTCGCGGAGGAAATCGTTGGTCTGCCCCTCGGTCATCTCAAGGTCGTCAATGTCATCAATCACTCCGGACTTGAGCACGAGCTTGAGGCGATCGAGCCGGTCCGCATCGTCCTCCCCAAATATCGTGACTGGCTCGCGAAGCACCCGGAGGCGCCGAATCACCTCGTTCCGAGGGAGGACGAGCTCATCGATGCGGCGCTCCTCGGAGTGCAGCGTATCCTCCGGCGTGGCCTTCTTCCCCGCGAGGCCGGGTGGGACAGAGGCCGCGGCGGCGGACGAGGAGCTAGGGTTAGGGTTCGCGCCCCCACCCTTGGCGAGGTCGGCGTTGGAGTTGGTAGGGTCGGAGGCGGCGGAGGAGTTGGAAGTGGGCACGGGCGGAACCTTGGCGGGGATCTGGCGGCGCTTCTGGAGCTGCTTCTCCTCCAGCTCCGACCGCCGGACGAAGTTCTTGCCGCCAAAATCGGCCGTCGCCGCCTTCCGCTTCTTCTCCAGCTCCCGCTTCAGGAGATCCATCTCGCCGGCGATGAAGCGCAAGACTTCTCGGCGCTTCCCGGAGAAGGAGATGGAGGTGGAGGAGGGGAGGGGATTTTGGTGCCGGTGGTGGCTTTCTGACACGGCGGGCACGACTCTGTCTCAACCGGACTAAGCTTCAGTGATTTAGCCTCCTCATCAGCCATCCATTCTAAATCGGATGTACCAGATTGATCCAGATTCCGAACTATACAAAAAAAATCAAACTTGTCAGATTTTTAAAAATCGGAGTAGTAAATAACAACAAATATTTCGTTGTGTATTCTGGAAAATTTCAATCTATATGGATGAATGGTTTGTGATTAGTACAAATGGATTGAAACTTTCTTACAAGACAACGCATTTATTCTGTACTATTTTTTCAATTTTCTTGAACAATTTGAATTTTATAGTTTGGAGTCTGGATCAATATGTTGAGGGGTGTGATCTAAAATGGATGGTTGGCAAGGAGGCGAATTCCCTAGGTGACTTAGCTTCTCAAAGTCACCGAAGTTGAGTCCGTCTCGGCTTAGGTTACTCATGTGTTCATATTTTGAACTTATGCGAAATCAACCTTTACTTAAAAAAGATCGAGCTAAGAAGCACAATATCTTGAAAAGGAAAATTTGAAACTAAAATCATGTGAAAATTCTATTCAAAAGTGATTTATCGATATATAATGTTGCTTTATTTTATATGTACACAATAGATATTTGTAGTGGAATTTGTAATTCAATACCAGTAGATAGTCAAAAATGTCAACTTTTATAAAACAGGGATAGCAAACAAGTTGATCACATGTCCACAAAAATGTCTACCAATTGGTAAAATTCCGTGTTAAAGCTCACAAATCTTGAAGTTCATGGGCTGATTGATAAAAAAACTGGAATAAATGTCAACTGGTTAAATTTATATTTTAGTTTAGCTTTAAACTTCTAATGCTCTTCAATTTGTGCGTAAACTTAGAATACATGTGCAGGTATCCTTAGACCTTATATCATCGTAGTTTTAAACCACATGACATCTAAGTAATGTCTCTACTCACACACACCCGAGCTTATCCAATGAGCCATATCACCTCTATGTTTGCAAATCCCCACATGTTAGTGGCACTTTTTAGGACTCTACATGTGCTTTCATCGTTTATAAATTCTAACGGCAAACCACATACTTTTTCCCTAAACTACGCAAATGTCAAGATTAACATGCTAGGATCGACGAGGGAGACCATACGCCATGTCTTGTTCCACCTGGCGTACCCTTGGGAAAGGGATAGAAAGAGAGATGGGAGAGATGATCTTATTTTTCTTGATAAAACCCATGGCGGAGGGGTTAGAAAGGGAGATGAGAGAGGGGGTGTAAATGATTAGAGGGAGATAGAAGAGTCATAAATGTTTGCATTCTATCTCATGGATTGCAGGGTCATGAGTTTAGATGTTTTGAAATATTTTTATTCCCTAATTTACAATTTAAACTAGAACCACCAATCAGTAGATTGACACATAAAGTTTGTTCTCTCATACTCAGAGCTGGCATGTCACATCTAGAGATCACCTTTGTGTTGGGTCAAGTTTTTTTTTTAGCATCAACATTTAGTGGTTGTTTGGATAGCCAACCTTAGGATAAGATTTTAGAAAACATGTTTTTGGCTGATTCTTAGGAAAACTAGTTTAACATTTTTTTGTTACGAATTAGTTCATAGGAAATTATGTTTGGGGTTAGGAAAAATGTTCCCGGGGCGACCGGCCGCAAAAAGCAAGCAAGCATGGATTGGAGTTTTTTTTTTTTAGAAACGTGGATTTTTTTTTGAAGAAACGTGGATGATTTTTTTTTTTTGAGAAACATGGATGAAGGTGCTGATAAAAAAGCAGTAAAGTGAGTTAATTATTTTGTAAAACACGATTAATAGCTTTTTTCTCAAAACTCAAAATCTGAGTTATCAGAGAAACAAATTATCTATATACACGGAATCAGTAGCGTAGGCAAATTCTGTTAGACGGTTTCCCTGATATGTAGAAAACACGTTCTGTATATTCCATGTATCCAAGTCAACTCCATGTCCTGGAGGAGGTGGGGCTGCCGGGGGGTGGTTTGGTGGCGGCGCGGTCTCCTCCGGCGGTGGATCTCTTCGGAGCTCGCCGTCGTCGTGCTCGTCTTGCAGGCGCTCGAGGCCCGGCGTGGTGCTCGGGGCCGTCTGCTTCCCGGCAGATCCGCGTAGGCGGCGGATCTGGTGGCCGGTTTCCAGAGATGCTCGTGTTCATCAGGCTCTCCAGCGACGGATCCGGAGGTGGCTGGGGTTTGGAGGCGTTGCTGAGCCAGGGGGACGTCCGCCTTGGCCGTTCATCGACAGGAGCTCCGCCGCGGTGCGGCGGGCAGTCTTCGCAGGCGTCTTTCAAGGGACTAATGATTCCCAGGCAGCGGCAAGACGGCGGATGCTGCGCTTCGTCTTCATCGCCGGAGGTGCTGGTGATCCTCGAGCTGGTTCTGGCTCCTCTCCCTCGTATTTGATCTTCGTTTGTTTCTTCTATGTACTGTGTACGTGGTTGTTCTTGGTGAATATATGAGGAAGTTGGTTGTGTGCAAAAAAAAAAAAAAAAGGTATCGAAATTCAGGCCTCAATTAAACTAGCCGAGTTTCGAAGCAAAAATTTCTCTAATACTACTCCCCCGTTCCCCAATCGCGAGAGCGCATCGTGGTGCCGTCCGGCCATGTCTTCCGGGCGCCGCCACCGCAGCCTCCGCCGTACCGCCCGTACCGGCAGGCGCGCGCGGCGACCCCGCACGCCCGCGCCATCTCCTGCGTGCGCTTCTCCCCCTGCGGCCGCCTCCTGGCCACGGCCTCCCTTGACGGCACCGTCGCGCTCCTCTCCCCCTCCTCGCTCGCCGTCATCGCCACGCTGCGCGGCCACACCCACGGCGTCTCCGACCTCTCCTGGTCCACGGACTCCTTCTACCTCTGCTCTGCCTCCGACGACCGCACCCTCTGCATCTGGGACATCCGCTCCGTCCTCTCCGCCTCCGGCCCCAACAAGCCCGCCGCCGACCCGGCCGTCGACCGCTGCATCCGCGTGCTCAAGGGACACACCAACTTCGTCTTCAGCGCCAACTTCAACCCGCAGACCAGCTCCCAGGTCGCCTCGGGAGGGTTCGACTGCTCCGTGCGCATCTGGGACGTCAAGACCGGCCGCTGCGTCCGCGCCATTGACGCCCACTCCGACCCCGTCACCTCCGTGCACTTCATCCGGGACGGCTCCATCATCGTCTCGGGAGCCATGATGGGAGCTGCAAGATTTGGGATGCCAGGACTGGGGCTTGTCTAAAGACCGTCATCGATGACAAGAAGCCCTCGGTTTCCTGCTCAATGTTCTCGCCGAATGGCAAGTTCATCCTACTCGCCACGCTCGACGACTCACTGGTATGTTATGTATGACCAATTACTGCTATTCAAACCAATTAACCATCATATTGTTCTGTTTGTAGCGCGAACAATTAAAACTCATGTGTTTGTCCCTCTTAGCGTTATCAAGTGCAAATCACTCTCAAAATTCACCGAAGATGGAAAAGACCCTGTGTGCTGAATCCCACACTATATCAGCCCATCATGCATCACTAGTCATACCAATTAACCATCATATTCCTATGTTTGTAGTGCGAACGAAACTCATGTGTTGGTCCCTCTTAGCGTGTTATTAGCCCATCATGCAGCACCAAGTAAAACATATCTCATTGTTCTTTGACATCAAGGGCTCAAGGCCACTTCGATGTAGTTTGATCTTGGTACACTGATTGCAGACTCTAGCTAGTTTTTAATCCTCTGTTGCAAATTACTTTGACTCGATAATCGACAGTGAATGACCCTACCCAGTTCTTAAATTCAAATGGACCACCCACATGTTGTAATGACATAGCACAAGGTTATAGTATTTGAGGTTGTGTTTTTATATGGACTAACAGGGATTTTCTCCCTGGTTCCATTTAAAGAAGCGAAACCATACAGAGTGACAGGAAGCTACAAGTTCCATTACAAAACTGAAAATAAGTCTAGGCCAAACTGTCACAACTAGAACAGATTTCAAAACATCTACTGATTGAGGTTGTGTGGTTGAAGTCCTATTCCATTAAAAACCAATATGAACAACTTTCAGAATGCCGCACGTGATATGGAATTCAAATGAAAAAAAAGTGTGCACTTGACAGTGGATGAAATTACAAAACTCTGTCTGATGTGTCCATGGGTGCTTTAGCTACAGGAGATTAAGCTGTTGTCTGCAGTATTTTGACTGTGGGTACAATTGCACTTAAAACACAATCACAGGAGCCAAAACCAGAAGAAGTAAAGCCTAATTTGTAATTTCTGGACACCTAGTTGGATTCAAATTGGCTCCATCCAAGTGCCCATTGAGCCGCATCACTGTCTCAATCCGAACTTTGACTTATGTGTTCTGAAGTTCAAATGAAATAACAATGCTCATTGCATAATTATGTGGCATCATGTAAAGCCCATGTTTCAACTTACATGTTTGAATGGAATTGAGGAGATGATGCTTATATGTTTCAAGTTGCATTCTACGTGAGTATATTTGTAACTGAGTACGTTCTGTATAATTATCAAACAACTACCCCCTTATTCTTGTTATGTTTGTAATCTTCATACATTTTTTTTGAGAATCTTGTAATCTTCATACTGTGATGAGCCCGAGCACTGTCAGCAACTTCTCATTCATCTTTGTCATGCCACAGCATGACTTTGAGCTGTTGCAAATAGCAATGGGCATGTCAAATGTTCAATTTGATACAACCTTATCCCCATCTCTTACAACATTAATTTGGTGTGAACTCCACCCTATCTTCACATTTTAATTTCCAAGCTTTGATGTCTCCGCCACATGATTTAGTGCTCTTCTATCTATCTTCTTGTCCATTTTTTTTTGTAAACTGCCTGTTGCCACTGTTCTCCACCCGTTGCAACGGTTCCAACTTTAACGTGTTACATGTCATTACATATAATTTCTTATAAATGTTTCATACTGCAAGTCCTGGGGATCCAACTGGCACGCCTGATTATTTCAGAATGTTAACTTAATGTTAAGTGTTGTTCTCATCACTCTGGCTATTATGTTTTACCATTAAAGATCACCAATTTTCTATGACCGTCTTTTAAGTCTCAATATGAACCATTACTTCCAACTAAGTATTGTCAAGTCGATTAATTACATTTCTTCTTTAAAATGTAACATATGCTATGCAATCACCATTGCTTACTAGTCACTACTACACATTGTTGCACCTAGCTTTTCAAACGCTTATTAGAAATGTGCTTACTAAGTGTCTCATGCCTTGCAGAAACTATGCAATTATGCTACTGGCAAGTTCTTGAAGGTATATAGTGGACATGCAAACAAAGTATACTGCATCCAGTCTGCGTTTTCTGTCACGAATGGGAAGTACATTGTTAGTGGGTCAGAAGACAACTGTGTATACATATGGGACCTCCAAGGGAAAAATATTCTTCAGAAAATGGAAGGCCATACTGATGCTGTCATCTCAGTGTCCTGCCATCCAACAGAGAACAAAATTGCTTCTGGCAGCCTTGACAATGATAAGACTGTGAGACTCTGGGTTCAAGATGGTTGATGAAGATGCAGAGGAGAGGATAGATAGCCTGTGTGTACTTTATGTAGAACCTATGCAGCATTGTCATCTCAAACATGAAATTGTTGCTGTCTTCCATGGAACCACCCCTGGATGTATCTCAACTTGGAGATAAAGCGACATTGACTTAGCCTTGCACTGCTTAGTTTTAATCTGAGTTCCTCTTCGAGGTTCCGAGTCTCAACAGATGAGTTAGTCTCTTATTGTCGAGATGTGTTTATTTAGTGTCAATGGCTGATGTAAAGTAGAAAATTTGAACTTCTTCGTTCATAAATTGTAGTGCTCGTTTACTTATTGGCAGTTCACAAAAGTATTGCAGTGCTGGCAGTATGTGGGTAATAGGATGCATCTCTCATTCCGTGTGTAGGGTTAATAGATAAACATATAATAATATGGTGACCGTACGTCATGTATAAATGGATACTGGGGTCGGGGTTGATTGTTAGATGTCAATCTGCAGAACTGGGACAACTCTTTGTTTAATTGCGCTGAACTTTTATGACTCACTGAAGCCTGGGATTCTTGGTGATACACAAGGAATGTTTCGTGGCTATGAACTAAGCGTGTGCTTATAACTTGATAAAACTTTCATAAACTCAATGTGCGACGGCCATATTGATCAAACATGCCTTGGCACATGGATCATGAACGAAATCTATCATTAGTATCGAACGAAACCAAGGCTGAATAGAACTAAACATTTAAATCAGGTATATATAGATTTTTAAAATGATTCAGTGTTTCGATTTTACAAGATTGACCTGATACCAAGTTGAGATAGCATGAATTGGGTAACTTGGACCTTGCTCATAGTACGATGTCTCACTCTCATATCTTGGGCTATCCAACAAATTCCATTAACATAAGCTAATAATTAGTATGACGACTGGCTGATTTGACAGATCTCCTAATTAAGACTCGCTTTACTGTCTCAGAATGTTTTCGCATGCCTGGCCGGTGACACATCTCTCCAGTAACCAGGATTTGACAGCTCTCTCTAGTAATCAGGATAAATGACTGGACTGGTCGACTCTTTCGATTAAGGATCACTTCTCCTCCAACCCCAACTGTCTGTCTAGTCTCTACTATGGTTTAGCTGTTTTGCAGCCAACCATAAAGTAGCAATTCCGGTATATCGAGCATCATAAGAAAGTGAGCAACCAGCTGTAGAGTAGCAATTCTAGTATAATTAAGCAGCGTCATACTAAGAAAGAAATTGAGCATCACTCTTGGTTACTCATATCGTACGTATGTGCAATCAGTTGGAGACGGCGTTGTTCCGCGGCCTCCGCCAGCCGTTGACTGCGACGTCGCTGCCTTACGATGATCTTTGAACCGCAGACATAGCGAGATACATAATCAACAACACTGCATGACCGAAATTCAAAAAAAAAAAAAACACTGCATGACCGGGCATCGCCAATGCCGCCTCGGACGCCTCGGATGCGTCCATACGGGAGACGGTAGACGTCAATTCTGGGTCCGTCATCGAAGTTGTGGTACTCTCCATGAGAGTAGCAGTCACCGTAATCTTTGCACGAGTAGACGGTGTCAGCTTGAATGTAGGGGGATAGATCGGCGGGCAACAAAATGGCGGGCGCCTGCACCAGGTAGCCATCGCCGACGAACAAGGCACGCCCACCGAGGTCTTCCATTGGTAGGGTGATTCTTGCCTCCAGATCCACCTGGTGCACCTTGTGACCTTCCTGCCGGCGGAAAGTGTTATGATTGCCACGTGGTATCCGGTGTACCAGGATCAGTTCCCCGTCGTTGTCCAATAGCCTCACGGTCCGATCGTACTGCTTTAAGTCACAGTCATCGCCTAGCTCGGCCGCCACCACCAGCTGCGGCGTGTCTGCGGCGGTGTCCACCACCATGATCGCATTCTCCACCACCATGATCGCATTCTCTGTGACGCAGTAGAAGCGACCCGCAAACGACAATGCTGCAATGACCCCGATGTACTTGTTTTTGATGCTGTCGTAATAGGAGACTTTCAACCGCGTCCAATGCTTATCACCGGGCTTGGCGATGACTAGCCAATTCCGGTCGAAGAGGAGGGCTACGGTTGAGTCATCGGCGGGACCAGCGCCATACAAATGTAGGAACTTCAGTGTATACCCACTAACTTCACGACCAGAGCCGAGCAGCGTGGTCGCGTTCGGGAGGTCGGTAAGCTGCCGGGTGAGCGGGTTGAGGAGGCGGACGGCGTAGGTGCGCTTGTCACAGATCACGATGAGGCCACCGGAGGTTGGCCCGAAAACGTACTGGTACCGGAGCTCGGGGAGGTCCACCAGGATGCGCTTCCCGGTCGATACGTTCATGAATTCGCGACGCTTCCGAAGGGCTCCGAGGGTTCGCGGCAGCATGATCCACCGCCGCGGGTGGAACCGGTGGTCCAGGCCGCCGTGCGCCTGCGGGGACGCCATGCATCGCCGCCACGAGCCGCATACCGCGCGGAAGCGGAGGTAGTCGGCGACGTCGATCGCCAGGACGCGCTCGGCGATCAGGCCCGCCGGCCCAGCGATCAGGTTACCTGCCCAATCCCTCCTGCAGGTCGAGTTCGATCGGATGAGAAGACATCTTGTTGACACAGATCGATGGAAACAAGAACTCCACGTACCAGTTGGAGTGGGCGGCAGGGGATCCGGAGTGCGCGGGTGGCGCGTCGGCGGCGATGCGTGCACGCTTTTCTTGCCGGCAATACGTTTTGGTTAAGCAGCGCAGTGGTCGACGCCATGTTCGGCAGGAGTCGTGCGCCGTCGTGCGCTTGGATCGGAGGGCTTAGTTGATTCGCTGGTAACAGGGCGATGGGAAGATGGTTGTTATCCTGTTATGGGCTGGTCTGTGATGTGAACGAGTCCGACAAGAACTCCGGCCAACAAGAATAGATTTGCAACACGGAACGTTGTTGAATGTTTACAGTACTTCTTCTGGGCCATGAATATACGCTATGCAAATTGGGATTGCTATGGTCCACTATCAAAAAAATTTCTCTTTTGCATAGATTTTTGTACTGCATACCTAAGAAATGTTTAAAAATCAAAGTTGTAATGTAAACTGTAATTTCTTGGATTTTCAGTTGACCGCAAAACAACAGTTCTCACATTATTACGTACCTGTCATCTGAAATTGCGCATCAGGATTTTTTTACCAACTTATTATCTTTGAGTGTGAAACGTGCTTTCCATAATTCTATTTCATGCAAAAAAGGGTTTAACATGCCCTTTCTCTGGAGCCTCCTGAATTGTTCGGAATCATTATAACATACGCACCTACTGTTATCTGAGAGAACAACAAGAATCCGGGAGGATTATAATGTGTAGTGGGATAGAAGCTCAAGTATGGGGTACTTAAAAATTGCTGGGACTAAGCAAATTAACAACCAAAGTTCTCTACTAGGATAATAATAGTTTAACGGAGAACATGTGTGCATACAAAATTCCGTACTAGAGTATCAAATATCAAAATTAGGCAACAATATTTTCGCGGAACCATATATACGAGAAAGCATAAATTGGCTACTCTTAGCGTGGGGCGCAGAGTTACTCCATGTCATGGTTAGTATGCGCATAATATCATGGTAACATCATTTCACCGTACTTGTCTAAGGATGAAACCAACCTTGATGATATATGATAATGCTAACTCACAATGCTAGAGAAAAAACAATCTCGACTATTAAGGGTTTCATAGAGGCACACATAGTTCCGACTTCAGAGCTACTCAAAAGATGCATGCGAAGCTCTGTTCCCATTGATCTGTGCCGCGTGAGAGAATCATCTGCATGGACAACATTTTGACATTAAGATAGCCTTCCACTGTTCCAAATTCCAAGGTACACCATAAATTGTCAGAAGCCCTATAATGCAGGAAGATTTTACTTTCCCGTTTCAAAATACCTGGCATTTTTCAACTTGAACTGTCAAACTCAGTTATATTTTATCAATTATTTCTTTCTTGTTGTTCAGTTTGGTGTATTTAGGCGGTAATGTCAGATTTGTAATTACAAACATTATTATAAAACTAAATTTCAAAGTATTTATAGATGTATTAGTAAAAAAAAGTGAAAGTATAACTTTAGAGAACATGCACAAAAAAAGATGCCAAATATTTTGAAATGTAGGTTGTTTCTTGTCCCTCAAGTCTATGTCAAGTACACAGTGATGATTTCCATTATCAAATAAGACTTGTAAGCCTTACAGTAGATGAAAAGACATGTATCAGATGTAAGATCTTACCACCAAAATCGTAGTTCCTACACGGCAGCCCATCAGCGTCTTATGGCCAAGAATAGGCCTGGTTGAAATGTGAGGAAGCGAATAAGTTTACATTGTATAAATTCAGATCAAGCTCCAAAAACAAACGCCAAGTTTAAAAGTAGCCTTATCATTTAACCAAAATAGTAATAATGTAAGACTCAGACTCACAGTGCAAATATAATGACATTTTGTAGCTTTAGTACCATTTAACCAAAATAGTAATAATGTAATACTTTAGTGAAATATGGTAAGAATACGTGACTCACGAGGCTGGTGAGTCGGGCGGTGATAGACAGATATCTTTTCCATGGCTATGCCATTAGCAACGAAGAAATGTGCTAACACATGAACTCTTTCATCATCCTTGGGACATTTTATCTTGACCATTGTAAGATTTTTGCAAGCAAATGATCTTTCCTCTGGTTTGATATCGTCTTCTATTTCCTCATGTTCCTTGTCGCAGAACAAAGAGAATATCATGAAATATGTCCAAACTAATTTATCGCAGTTCAAAATAAAAGCAGTATAAGAATCCTTATACCGTTTTAAGTTTAAGAAAAAGCCTCTCCAGATTTGGAGCATGCTGCAGGAACAAAACTAATGGATGAAAGTCAGCAGCCATACACCATTCACCAAGGGATAACGACTTCAGGTTGCTAAAAATTGGGCACATTTGCAATTCCCTAGTCAGAATCACCTTCATATGGCACACAAGTGAATTTGTTCAGTACGGTTCAAATGAAAGAATAATAACACAGTGAACCCACAAGCAATTAGACATTTGAGTGTAAGTGAACGTTTGCTTCTGATTAAGCTATGTAAGAGGATGTTGCCGTTAGACTGTAGGCATGCTAATAAGGATACAACATTGGAAAAGAAAAAGGATACAAAAATGCTCCTGGCAAATTACTCATATTCTATGCGCTTTGCATACAATTTTATTAGAATAAAGCTAGAATTATTTCTCATAACTAATCAGGTCAGTTGTTGTGATTGTGAGTATGTAACCAGCTGTTGGTATTAGAGTGCAAAAAATTCAAAAAATTGCACATAGAACATTGGATATCCAGTAAAAAAGGGTTTTGTGAAGTACATAATTTTCTGCAAAGAAAATAACCGACAAATCTATATTAGCTGAACAAATATAACATGCTGAAAGAGAGATATCAGCAACAAGTTCATATATATACCTCTTCGGCATCAGCTATCAGCTCCAAACTTGTAGCATTTGAAAGGCTGCAGATAACATTTTGGCCACCTAAAACTGTAGCACCATCGAATTCTTCAAATGTACTCAAGTCGCTATCAGCATCGCTATCATCATTTGAGTCACTGTCACACTCAAATACCTCTGGATCGGGCTCTGTGTACCTCTCTTCAAACTTATCATGCAAGAAAGAGTCATTAAGCATGATTGTGCCTGTGACCAGAGAACCCATGTTTTCGAACGAGGGAGCACGGTGGTATGGATTGACACAGCGCAGCGATATGAGGTTGGGAGCAGCAACGGTGAGGTCCCTCTGGATCCTGCACTCAACCATGGTCAAACTAGTAAGGGAGGCAGATGATATCTGGGGGTCATCCAGGTAGCACTCCTTGAGCTCCAGGACTTCCAAAGAAGGGCACTGAGAAGAGAGCTGCCTTAGTGTCTTGTCGTACAGCATTGTACCCGATAGATGCAGGTGTTTCAGGTGGCAGGAGATGATGGGCACGTTCTCAAGGTCGGAGAGGTCATCATCCCTTGGATGATGACTAAGCTGGATAAACCGAGCCCCACGGTTTATGGCAGCACGGATCCACATTTCGACATCCTCAGAGGAGTAATCCTCCCCGTCGTCGTCATATTCGGGACTGTACGGCATGTGTGGAACTTCTTGACTTGGGGGACTGGACAAGAGCCGGAGGGTATCCAACGGCGCAGACACCTCCCGCAGGAGCAAAAAGTGGTTGGTGAACCTGGCAAATCGCATGGGAAGCTGCCGGTGACGGACTTTGCAACAGACCCGGAGGTCGATGCAGGGCGCAGAAGCCCAGAGGTTGCGCCAGCGGCGAGCAAGCACGCAGGTGCGAGCCACCTCCCAAGCCCTAAGGAATGACATGACCTTGTGGAGGAGCTCATCTGGGAGGGCGCTGAGACGATCAACGACGGCAGAACCATCTACCTCGACGGCTTCAACTTCGGTTTTCTTTAGGGACATTTCGACGAACAGATAGCCGGCACTTCTGCTCTGGATGGCGGCGCTAAGTTTTAACAAGAAACTCCTCGGGAAGTTAACGTTACATTGAGGGGAAGAACGAAGGGAGGAATGGATCGGACCTGCACAAGGATCAGTGGAAGTTGTGGTGAGTTCTTGCCACTTCAAGTACAATCCCGCCGATAGCGGCGGCCGCTATATTCGGTATGAATAGATTGTTGCTCCAGGAGTAAAATGCTAGGGAGAAGTAGATAAATTGTAGAAGCCACAAACCTCGACGGTGAACTCCCCCAGCGCCCAGCCGAATCGGGTAGGATTTACCTTGGGGTGAAGGGCTGGGTCGAAGTAGAAAGAAGAGGCGGTTTGCCTCGATCTGAAAGGCTCAAACTTCCAGTCGATACCTCCTGGTCCTGGACATCTCCCGCTCCGCGTCGATCGGCACGCATTTTACACCAGCCTGGATGCCATCCGTTGCCCATCATGCGGCTGCTGCTTACCGCTGCTCTCTGAACACAAAACGGCCGGCCCAGCCCAGTTCGAGACTGCAGCGATTCAGCTTGTTCTAAAAAACAAAAGGCGGCGATTAAGTTCAGAGTTGAGACACAGACACAGTTCAGAGGATTCGGTTCATGACAGAAAATTGAAATTGGAATAACTAATAAGCTCGTTCAAAGGAGAACAATCTTCCAGATTGACCCGGCGTATCCAACGATCTCATTCAGTTCGGTACAATTTAGTACTTACGTATAGTTTGATATCACAAAACCATCGGTTTTAGACGGTTTCTAGCTAATTCGGCCAATTCCCACTTCTTTTTAATCAACGAAAATGACAAGCCCTTTGCCTCGGTTCAAAAAAAAAATCACAAAACCTGGGCCGGCCAAGCATCTCCAGCCTAAACAACCGGATATGACATTTTTTCAGAAAAAAAAGGTCATTCCTCGAGTTAGGGTCAGGCAGTTGCAACAATTCAAAAGACTAAGAAACCACACAGAGTTAAAAGCGTCCAGCAGAAAAGAAAAAAAAAACACCGCATTAACCAAACCAGACACCATGAACATGTGTCACGGTGGGCGACACGGGGGCAACCCAAGCCGCCGCCGAAGTAGGCCCCCCGCCGCTCCCCTCCCCGTGTCGTCTCCGCCAGAGAGGCTGCCAACAGAGCCGTGCGCGCCCCTCGCAGGGTGGTCCGCAGTGGGTCAGAGGCGGTGCGAGGAGCAGGAGGTGTGGCAACGCCGAGGTGGAGCTAATGCGCGAGCAGGTGATGGAGCTCGCCGTCGGCTCGAGGCGTTCCTCAGTGGGGAGAAGGCGGCAGGGGAGCAGGAGATGCGACAGTGCGTGCAGGAAGGCTGTGGGGGCGTTCTGGGATGAAAGAGGAGAAGGCGATTTGCGTGCTCCCAAGGGCTTGGGGACTGGTGCAGCCGACCGGATGGAGGTTAGTGGTCGGGACAGTGCTGCTCCTGGCGCTTTGCGGACGGATCGGGCTACGGCCGAAAGCCTTGCCCCGACTTGGTCGGGGCCAACGACGGTAGGGCCTCGGGGCATCTTTCTCTTCTTGTTTGTGTCGTTTGTGGAGTTTCGATTCCATTTGACGCGAGCAGTTGCAACATCTTTGGGTGAAAACCTAAGCTCTGTGGGAGTGGGCGGTAGTGATGGACGCCTCGCTTCCTTCTTAAAGGCGTCACCTTAGAGTTGTCGACAATCGTGGTGCAACGGTTTCGCTAAGGCCAGGCAGGATGACATTGTGGTCGGGGGAGGCGGATGCCAGAGCGGCGGCTCCGGCGGTGGTGTTCATCAAGGCGGCGGCCATGATCTCCCATAGGGGGTAGTGGATTGGGGGATTGGGGATTTGAAAGGATTGGGTGAAGGTTAGTGTTTCACCTAATCCCTGTGGGGATTATCCCCACCAATCATTTAAAATACAGTAGTACAAACAAGGCCTCAGGGGGAGCAGGACGCTGCATCTGACGGCAGGAACCAGTTGGTTGGTTCGCAGCAGCTGGAACTGAAGTGTGGAGTCCATTCTCGACCTTCAAGCATCAGGACTAGGCTATCCGAATATGTGTGCATACAAAATTCCATACTATGGTTTCAAATATCAAAATCCGCCAATAATATTTTCGATGAACCATATATACGAGGAAACATAAATTGGCTACTCTTAGCGTGAGGCGCACAGCATTACTCCATGTCATGGTTAGTATGCACTCTGCAATACCGTGGTAGCATCCTTTAAAAATACTCGTCTACGGTAGAAACCAAACTTGATTACATATAATAATGTTAACTCATCACGCTAACGAAAAATAATCTGGACTTTTAGAGGTTTCATAGAGGCACACATCGTTCCGACTTCAGAGCTACTCAAAAGAAGCTCTGTTCCATTCGGGTTTCATGGAGGCACACATAGTTCCGACTTCAGAGCTACTCAAAAGAAGCTATGTTCCATTCTGCCACCGTGATCTGTGCCGCGAGAAAGAATCATCTGCATGGACAACGTTTTGACATTGAGTCTTCCACTGTTCCAAAATCCAAGATACACAATAAATTATCAGAAGCCCTATAACAGTAATGTGCTGCAGGAAGATTTAATTTCCCGTTTCAAAATACCTGGCATTTTTCACCTATTATCAATAATTTCTTGTTTTTCAGTTTGGGTGTATTTAGATGGTAATGTTAGATTTGACATCACAAACATTATTATAAAACTAAAGTTCCATAATATTTATAGATGTATTGGTAAAAAAAGTGAAAGTGTAACTTTAGAGAACATGCACAAAAAAATGATGCCAATTATTTGAAATGTAGGTGCTTTCTTGTCCATCAAATCTATGTAAAGTACAAAGTGATGATTTCAA
Organism: Poa pratensis; assembly: GCA_947311845.1. Classification (NCBI taxonomy): domain Eukaryota; kingdom Viridiplantae; phylum Streptophyta; class Magnoliopsida; order Poales; family Poaceae; genus Poa; species Poa pratensis. The sequence goes on from CAMZMU010000102.1 coordinate 12,180,942, forward strand.
TTATCAGATAAGACTTTTTTTGAAAGATTATCAGATAAAACTTTTTTTTAAAGATTATCAGATAAGACTTGTAAGCCTTACAGTAGATAAAAAGATATGTAATCAAATGTAAGATCTTACCGCCAAAATTGCAGACCATACACGGCGGCCCATCAGCGTCTTAGGGCCAAGGATTGGCCTGTTGAAATGTGAGGAAGCGAATAAGTTCCAATTGTATAAATTTAGATCAAGCTCCAAAACAAACGCCAAGTTTAAACAGTATACTTATCATTTAACCAAAATAGTAGTAATGTAAGACTTGCGTTGCAAATATAATGACATTTTTGTGGCTTTAGTACCATTTAACCAATATAGTAATAAGGTAAGACTTAAGTGAAACATGGTACGAATACGTGACTCACAAGTTTGGCGAGTCGGGCGGTGATCGACAGATATCATTTCCATGGCTATGCCATTATCAACGAAGAACTGTACTAACACATGAACTCTTTCATCATCCTTGGGACATTTTATCTTGACCATTGCAAGGTTTTTGCAAGCAAATGATCTACCCTCTGGTTTGATATCGTCCTCTATTTCCTTATGATCCTTGTCACAGAACAAAGTGAATGTCATGAAATATGTCCAAACTAACTTATGACAACTCAAAAGAAAAGCAGTACAAGAATCCTTATACCGTTTTAAGTTTAAGAAAAAGTCTCTCCAGATTTGGAGCATGCTGCAGGAACAAAACTAATGGAAGCAAGTCGGCAGCCATACACCATTCACCAAGAGATAACGCCTTCAGGTTGCTAAAAATTGGGCACATTTCCAATTCCCTATCCAGAATCACCTTCATATGGCAGACACACAAGTGAATTAGTTCAGTCCAGTTCAAAGAAAAGAATAATAAGACAATGAACCTACAAGCACTATACATTTGCGTGTAAGTGAACGTTTGCTTCTGATTAAGTTGTGTAGAGGATGTTGCCATTGGACTGTAGACATGCTAATAAGGATACAACATAGGAAAAGAAAAAGGACAAAAAATGGTGCCGGCAAACTAATCACATTCTATGCGCTTTGCTTACAATTTTATTACAATCAAGCTATAATTATTTCCCATATCTGGTCACTTGTTGTGATTGTGAGTATGTAACCAGCTGTTGGTATTAGATTGCAAAAAATACACAAAATGTGCACATAGCACATTGAATGTCAAGTAAAAAAAAGGTTTTGTTAAGTACAGAAATTTTCTGCAAAGAAAATAACCGACAAATCTATATTAGTTGAACAAATATAACATGCGGAAAGAGAGATATCAGAAACAAATTCATATGTATACCTCTTCGGCATCAGCTATCAGCTCCAAACTTGTAGCATTTGAAAGGCTGCAGATAACATTTTGGCCACCTAAAACTTTAGCACCATAGAATCCTTTATAGGTACTCAAGTAGCTATCAGCATCGCTATCATCATTTGCGTCACTGCCATGGTCGCTGTCACACTCAAATACATCTGGATTGAGATCTTTGTACTTGTATTCGAACTTATCATGCAAGAAAGAGTCGTTAAGCATGATGGTAGCAGTGGCCAGAGACCCCATGTATTCGAACGAGGGAGCACGGTGGTATGGATTGACACAGCACAGCGATATGAGGTTGGGAGCAGCAATGGAGAGGTCCGCCATGATCCTGCAGTCGACCATGGTCAGACTAACAAGCGAGGCAGATGATATTTGGGGGGCATCCAGGAAGCACTCCTTTAGCTCCAGGATTTCCAAAGAAGTGCACTGAGAAGAGAGCTGCCTTAGTGTCTTGTGGTTCAACATTGTACCCGACAGGTGCAGGTGTTTCAGGTGGCAGGAGATGATGGGCACCCTCTCAAGGTAGGAGAAGGATTCATCCCTTGGATGATGACTAAGCTGGATAAACCGAGCCCTTCGGTGTATGGCAGCACGGATCCACATTTCGACATCCTCAGAGGAGTAATCCTCCCCGTCGTCGTCATATTTGGGACTGTCCGACCAGTACGAAACCTCTTGACGTGGGGGGCTGGACAAGATCCGGAGGGTATCCAACGGCGCAGACACCTCCCGCAGCAGGAAGAAGTGGTTGGTGAAGTTGGCGAATCGCTGGGGGAGCCGCCGATGACGGGCTTTGCAACAGACCCGGAGGTCGATGCAGGGCGCAGAAGCCCAGAGGTTGCGCCAGCGGCGAGCAAGCACGCAGGTGCGAGCCACCTCCCACGCCCTCAGGAACGACATGACCTTGTGAAGGAGCTCATCTGGGAGGGTGCTGAGACGGTCAAGGGCGGCGGAAGCATCTCCGTGCGCATCTCCCTCGACGGCGTCAACTTTGGTTTTCTTATGGGACATTTCGTCGAACAGATAGCCTGCGCTTCCACTTTGGAAGAAACTCCTCGGGAAGCTTGCGTTACATGGCAGGAGAAGAACGCGAAGGTAGGAACGGATCGGACCTGCACAAGGATCGGTGGAAGTTGCGGTGAGTTCTTGCCACTTCAAGTAGAATCCCGCCGATAGCGGCGGCGGCGGCTACATTCGGTATAAATTGTTGCTCTCGGAGTAAAATGCTAGGCAAAAGTAGATAAATTACATAGGCCACAAACCTCGACGGTGATCTCGCCCAGCGCCCAGCCCTGGCGGCGGCGGTCGAAGCAGAAAGAAGAGGCGAGGATGTTCTGGCGCCGGCGGTTGAAGCAGAAAGAAGAGGCGGTTTGCGCAGATGTTCTGGAGGTCCGCGAGGATTCAGGAATGCCTCTGGAGTCCTGGTTCGTGTTTTGGGGCTTTTCTCAGCCGAGACGGGCACCGATGGGCTATTAATGGGCTGGAGACCTGGGCCAACTCTCTAAGCTATATGGAGTCATGGAGTAGACACTGATGCCTCTACTATGTATGCCGATACTCTCCCCTAATAAAAATGTATGCCGATCGGCATGATCGTGTGTTTACAGCCATTCGATAAAATGCATTAGAGGTAACACTTTTGCCTGATTGATTTGGTTTCTTTATTTTCATTGCTGTTGCAGAACGTAAGAGCCAGTAAGGATTCGCCACTAACGAATGTGTTATGAACTTATGATCCCCGTTGACATGTACACGCAGCTGTTTTAACGTACTCATGTTTTCAGCTTGCAAATTTCTGAGTTTACAGCATAATGGTACGCCAAAATTTGGCCGATCAACCTTAAGAGTATGCCATAAGCACTGTAGTTCGCAATCTGCTACAGACTATACGTTTGTGGATCTCAAGGAAAGGGGAAAATGTGTCCACGTACGGTGAAATGCAGTAGAGTTTACTCGTGCTATGATATGGTTGTCGAAGGGGCTTTACTGACTGGCAGCTTCTTACAGCTTCTAGTCGGAGAGAGCTTTTCAGAATGCTGGTTCTTGTCGCAATTACTACTTAAAGCATGATCTATTTGTTGCTAGCATTGTGCATCATTTGCGAAATATATGTGCTTCATGCTTATAAAACTTGGTAAGTACTAGTAGCAAGCAACATGCTAACTTGCTACGTTAACCTTACGGGGCGCCATGTTAAGGTACCAACCAAGATTGATAATTCAGAGTAGCAGATACAGTTCAGAGCAAGGAGGAAGATGGATACTACTGGGACGAAGAGAAAATAATCGTACGTTTTAGTCGTACAACTGAGCTCAACTAGTTGATCCACTCATTTCCAATCACTTTTGGATTGGCTTTCCGCTTCCGTGAACTAGCAGCACGCACCACAGAAGGACTAGCCTTACGACGGGTTCGGGTATCCTCTGAACGACTGACGTAACGCGATAAGTAGTGAACAATCTTGTCCCCGCGGAAGTCATGTTCGATGCTTCCATCCAGCAGATGGTAGGCGTCGATTCTCGGCCGGCCGTCAGCCCACCCGCTGCACCTGTAGACTGTGTCGGCACCGATGGACGAGGACAGCCCGGCGGACACCGAGAGCGCTAGACCACGACGCTCTCCACTGACGAACACGGCCCGCCCTCGTAGACCGTCGGTGGTGACCATCTTGCGCGCTTGAAGATCCACCCGGTGCACCTCGTACTTCTCGGGAAGATCGGCCGTGCTCGCCCCTTCGCTGTTCAGCAGAATCAGTTCGCCGTCGTTATCCACTAGGTTCACCGTGTTTGGGTATGGCCAGTTACAAAAACCTTGCTCCACTTCGGCCGCCACCACCAGCTTGGCCCACTGGCTATCGGCGGTGAAGTCCACCACCATGATTCCTTCCTCAGTGACGCAGTAGAAGCGGCTCGCGAACGACAAGGTTGCCATGATCAGGGAGTCCTTCCCCCATCGTCTCCACCGCTCAGAACCCGGCTGGGCCACGGCTAGACAGCGGCAGTCGGAGTGGATCGCCATTGTTGATGAGTCGTCGGCAGGGCCAGCGCCGAACGATCGTAATTTCTGGAGCCTACTTCTCCACTGCCTCCACATAGTAATCGGGCTCTTCTGCGGCCGTAGCATGGTAGTTCCGTCCGGGAAGTCGGTGAGCTGGCGCGTCAACGGGTTGAGGAGACGGATGACGTAGGTCTTCTTGTCGCACAGCACGACGAGGCCGTCGGAGGTGGCCCCGTACAGGAAATGGCACCGGAGCTCCGGAAAATTCACCCAGATGTGCTCCCCGGTCGAGACGTTCAGAAAGTCACGACGCTTCAAGGCGGCGCCGGAGGTCTGCTGGAGCATGATCCACCGCCTGGGGTGGAACCTGCGGTCCAGGCTGCCGTGGGCGTGCGGGGACGCGGTGCATCGGCGCCAGGAGCTACACACCGCGCGGAAGCGGAGGTAGTTGGCGACGTCGTCGGCGAGGACGCGCTCGGTGATCAGGTCCGCCGGGCCGGCCGTGAGGTTGGCCCAGTCCCTCCTGCAAGCCACATTTAAGGAATATTAGTTCTCGCGTCAGACACGGTGTCACGGACATCGATGGAAGAAGATGGCCTCTTCTTTCCATCGACGACAATAGATCGAAAGGAACAAGGAAGGCGAAACCGTACATACCAGTTACGGTTCGGATGGGCGCCCGGCATGTCGGAGAGAGCGCGCGGCGGGCCGGCGACCTCAGTGCGTGCGCGCTTTGAGCTGCGGCAGCGCGTTCCCACGACCGTGCTGTTATGCGCCGCCGCCATGTTCTGCGACTCTGCCAGTCGTCGGCGACTCGGCGTGTTGAGTCGCGCGTAGTTGGGTTGGCAGGTTTTGCGGGTGGGCCTGTGAAGCCGTGATTTTATTGTGGGGGTTCGGGAACGAGTCCGTCATGGGTTCCAGTTTGAAACCATACTTGTTAGGTAATCCCCGCGTCGGCGCCGAGCACCCTGCTCCATCTCCTGCTCCAGCTCCGTCGCGGCCTCCTTGTACCGCCACCCCAGCCCGCTGGCCACTGGCCGGCGCTACACGGAGCGTTCAAGGCGGCCGGCCTCCCGCTCGGCCCTGCTGTCAAGCTCGTCCTGTGGGCTCGCCTTCTCACGCTTGCCGACATCAGCCCTGTGGCGGGGGATGGATTCCCCTGTCGTACATGGCGACCCAGCGGAGACGGACTGGGAGCAGGCGAAGCGTGCGGCTGGTGTGAAGGAAAACGCTACAACTTCCTTGAGATTGCAAATCTGAATACTTTCTCAACTATTAAATCCTTTGTGGCCGAAGTAGGCCACCCAGAGTGTAGGAGATCGGCAAGGTAGATGGGCAAAGGAGATAAGCTAGTGAGCTAACGACTTATTACTGAATCAGCAATGAGAAACAAGCTGGCATGACAAAAATTCAGATGTATTGCACAGAAGTCGAGAATTATGCTAAAGGCAGTAAACAGTAGGTGATTATGCAAATTGCTACCTGAAGTGTGACGGTGTGACACCCAGGCAGTGGCGGAGCGTACGTGACCAAAAGTAGAGAGGGGGCGATTTTTTTTTTGGCCGCCAAATGAACTCTTACGCTAATTTTGCTACAATTTCACGTAACATCAAGACATCAAGAGACGATTTCCAAGCTTGAAAATGCCCTTAATTTCTTGATTTACACAAGAATTTACATAGCAAGTAATATAGGAAACATTTTTTTCTGGCCAAGATCCACAGATATAGCCAGCATCGATTCCCTGATTCACATAGAAATTGGCATTTTTTTAGACAAGGGAATTGTCATATTTAGGCGACCTGTGGTTCTATTTGTAATAAGAAGAGGAGCTAGCACAAAGACCCACCGGTGGCTAGCAAGGAAAAACATCAATAATCAGTTGATGGCTAAGCCCCGAGGTAAAGAATACTTAATTTGGGCACTGCCCAGCAGGCCTTTGCCACGTCACACAGCCAATAAACAATCTAGACACAGGAGAGGGGATGAGAAGCTGAGAAGTGATGCCTCTCTGACTCTCTCCTTGCTCGATTACTCCCATGTGCTTGACTGACGAGACAGGGTACTACCGATGCAGACATGCACCCAGGTGTACTATCGTTTCCTCATCATGTGATTTCTTCTTTGCAAATCATTTATATTTTGTAGACGCAAGCAGAGAAGACATTATTTGCTGAAGAATTTGAAATTTCAGCTCTTTTACCATCACCATTATTCTTGTTAAAAGAAGCCCTACCATCATGCATTAAATAAAGATGGACCACCACGGTTCAGCATGCCAACGTTTTCAAGCTGTTCGTAGTAAACATAGACTAATGTTAGCCTTAGCTCAAGTTGATATAAGATTTTTTTTTGTTGTTGTGAAGGATCATTATTGGCTTTTTTATCCATTATTTTAGTCACATTTGACCTAATTCTATACAAAATCATGTGTCATAGGTTACCGTGAAAATATATGATATGTATTGTCAGTCGTTCAGTGTTTCCATCGATCTATCTGGTTAATTAGCATACCTCTATGAAGACAACATCTTAAGTTCACAATGCACTGTAGATTTTGGAAGCCAAGTTTATTATGGTTCAGATCACTAATTGTCCATTTTGAAGAATTAAAAAAAATCAACTCGTAGCAACGCGCAGCATATTTACTAGTAGTAAAATCTAAAAGGAGAGATTGTCGCATACCATCAGTTTGAGAACAAAAACAATCTACGATATATGTATTTCAAGGTTTGAATTATTCTTACATATCTTAAATTCTCAATCTAACATTTATTTCTTCCTTCTCAGTTATTTTGTCATCTAACTATGTAGGGAAAGGAGGAATGGGAATTCTGGACTAAATTCTCTCTATACTCATAGAAATCTTGGAGGCGGAAGTATGCTTGAATTCAATAAATTTCCTATTTGGCGGTATAACAAGGTCACAAGGCATCCGTTATTGGGGGTATGACCCATTCAGATTTATTTTGCACGAATCTTGCTATACTTTCTTCTTGTGCATGTGTGCATATGAGGATAGTGATGATCAATCTTGTGGGGAGTAAATTACAATAGTTCAGGTCGTTGAGAACATGATAAGGAAGCATAACACATAGTCAAAGCTGGTAGGTATTTATGTGTTGTATTACAGTTTTCCTTTTCCAAATCATTGCATAAGAATCTGATGTTATTTTAGAAGTTTTTTATGAACTTTGCAAGAGAAAGTGTCATATAATAAGAAGGCCATGCATTTCTTCGGCTCACGGAAGTTATGTTAATAATATTGTACTCAGATAGCCATGTTTTCAACATTTCACACAATAGCTTGTGCTGGAATAATTTTGGATGCAATTGTACTCTTTGGCTTGAGTTGCTAAATTTAATCTATATACTGGTGGGACGTGCATTGCATCATGCGTGATTACTAGTGTGTTATTCAAAATACATACTAATTGTGGGTCTGCGCGGTCAACGGCAGTCGTGTTCGCTACTTGCTACAACGTGTTTTTTGTGTGTTTGTGGCGGGGAGCTACAATCTGTTGTTGAAAGGGCTTAATAATAGTGTAATACATTGTGCATCGTTTGCGAAATACGCTTCATGTTCAGAGAACTTCTGACGACGAAGATGCTAAATTAGCCTCACGGGGCCTGCGTGTTAAGGGACAAGCGGCTGAGGTTGATGATTCAGAGTATAGCATAAGCATATACAATTTGGAGCAAGGAGTAAGAAGAGGGAAGAAGAGAGCCGTCCGTAGCCGATGGCACTAGTTGACCCACGCATGCCCAATCACCTTTGAATTTGCCTTCCGCTTCCGTTTCGGCTTCCGCGCACCAGCAACAGGCTCATCAGCAGCAGCCCTGACCCTGTGACGTAGTGGCGCGGGCACCACATTATCCTTTGAACCACAGACATAGCGCGATAGATAATCTACAATGCTGCCCTGGTCTGCGCAGAGGTCATGCATTATCCATCCATTCTTCGCATGGCAGGCGTCAATTCTCGGCCGGCGACCAGTGCTCCTGTAGTAGTCTCTGCACCTGTAGATTGTGTCGGCCCTGATGGACGAGGAAATCCCGGCATGCACCGAGACTGAGCGGCCACGCCCAGGGCCATGGTCGCAGAGGAACACGGCGCGCCCGCACAGATCGTAGATGCTCACCATCTTGCCTGCATCCAGATCGACCCGATACACCTCGTAGCGCTGCGTAATGCCTCTCGACTGAACCATAATGAGTTCACCGTCATTGTCCACTAGCAGGTCGTGTCTGTGTAGCCAACGAGAATGTTCATCCTTGACCGCCACCACAAGCTGCGGCTGCTGGTCGGTGGTGGCGACGTCCACCACCTTGATGCTCTTCTCGGTGACACAATAGAAGCGGTTCATGAACGATAAGCTTGAAAGGATGGAGTCAGAATCTGAGTCGGAGTCCGACTCTGAGTCAGAGTCCGAGTACGAGTCTGACCGTGCACGGCAGGTCCACCGCTCATCGTTGGGCTTGGCGACGGCTAGCTCTAGCTCCTTGTCGTTGAAGTGCATTGCTACCGTTGAGCTGTCAGCAAGGCCGGCGTTGAATGCTTGTAATTTCTTCAACTTCCTTAACCCGGTGCTCGACCTCCACCTGTTATTCTGGCTCTTGAGCAACGAGGTCACGTTCGGGAGGGCCGTGAGTTGCCGGGTGAGCGGGTTGAGGAGGCACACGGCCCCCGTGCTCTTTCGGCACAACAGGATGAGGCCGTCGGAGGTGGGCCCGAACATAAAGTGGTACCGGAGCTGTGGAAGGTCCACCTGGATGCGCTCCCCGGTCGAGACATTGAGAAAGTCGCGGCGCCTGATCCCGGCAGCAAAGACCTCGGGAAGCATAATCCACCGGCGGGGGTGGAACCGGCGGTCCAAGGCGTCGTGGGCGTGCGGGGACAGGGCACATCGCCGCCACGAGCTGCACACCGCGCGGAAGCGGAGGTAGCCAGCGACGTCGTCCGTGAGGACTTCCTCGGCGATCAAGCCCGCCGGCCCGTCCGTTAGGTTAGCCCAGTCCCTCCTGCAAGCCATGCACAACTTCGTGTGTCGGACTCGAACGTCGATGGTAGAAGTATCAAATATGTCTGTGTATGTCATGGATTATGATGGATCGAGATCAACTAGGCACAATACGTACCAGTTAGGGTGGGCGGTGGACGTGCCGGAGAGCACGTGCGGCGGATCGGCGACCTCAGTGCGTGCGCGCTTTGCATGGCGGCAGCGCATTCCTACCACCGTGATTTGAAACGCCGCCGCTATGTGCTGCTTTGGCGTGTGGGCGTGTGGCGGTTGCATTGGACTGGTGATTCCGTCGGGCGGTTCCGCATAGAATATGTAAGATGGTGATGATGGGCTGGTCATCGTGGCGGTTCTGTTCCGGGTTCGGAAGCGAGTCCTTCGAGAACTCTAGACCAAAGCCCAGCCCAGCTAGTGCTGCTACGCAAAAAAAGACGTGTACCCATAAAAATAAAGTTTTCTAAAAACAAAACGTGTACAGGTACAGCCCCTAAAAAAAGCGAAGACGTGTGGAGCAGGTGAAACAGGTGTGCGCGCGGAGGCACCTGACACATGAAACAGGTTTGTTCCAGAAAATACTCCCTCCATTTTCTAAGTGACTAAGTGTAAGATATTTTAGCCTCTCTGCATGTATTTAGACTAGACATAGTGGGGAGTATCATATAGAAGTATCATGCATATGATACTAGTAATAATACTACGTCTATAATGCATAGTATCATATCTTATCATAATCTCATTCTATTTAATGTTTTGTAATATCTCAATGTAAATATGTGTACAAGATCTATTTGTCATTAAATTTTCTTGTTATACGTGTCATGATACGGTATCTACCTATGTTACTCTAATCATCTCTCTCTTCCTTAATTACCTACCACATCAGCATTTTTGTGGGGCCATGTTGCATGATACCAGCTAAGATACTAGCACTATGGCTAGTCTTAGAGTTTTAGACACGTTTCACTAATTTCAGTCCACATCTAGTGTCGGGGGGCTGCCCCCGGGTAGGGCAAAGATGTGGTGTTAAGTGTTGCAAAGAGCTAGCCGGATCAACATATAGCCGGGTCACTTGGGCCGGATCTCTCGTGAGAGTCGGTTGGCGCATGATCAAGCTAGTGCGATAAGACGCCAGAGAGGATCCGGTAAAGACAAACCGGATCAGATTAAGAAGTGTCGGCTAAGTTAGCCGGGTTGGTCAGGAAGGATCCGGATAAAGTAGCCGGGTTGGCCAGGAAGGACCCGGATAAGGTAGCCGGGTTGGCCAGGAAGGACTCGGATAAGGTAATCCGGATATTGCACAAGGGCCAAGTAATGTCAGAAAGGTTCACGGATCCTGCAGGTCTCCTGCCAGAGGCTGAGAAGACAGCCGGGTCAAGTCGCAGGTTTTCCGGGTCGCAAGGCCCTAGGCGCTGACTTGGCCAATTCGGGAAAGAGGATATGACCGAGGCCCGGGGGCTACGCCTGCCATTGCCCTAAGTGGCAAGATAGGCCTGTTAGGGACTTGACGGCCAGGTCAGGTCACGGGATTCCTGGGAGCGCAGCAACCTAGGAGCTGACTCGGCCAATTCGGGAAAAAGGATATGACCGAGACCCGGTGGGCTACACCTGCCATTGCCCAAAGTAGCAAGATAGGCCTGCTAGGGCCTGACAGTCCAGCCGTTGGATTGACAGGAGGCAGAGGCTTGTCCTTTTCCTCTTGGCAATGCCATTGTCTCATGGAGCCAGGGGCAGAATAGTAATTCGGTTTGTGTATAAATGAGCTACCACATCCTCCAGTGCGAGGGACGAGCAACAGAGGAGAGAGGATCGACCATTGTGAGCATCATTTCCCCCCAAGCTTCATCTTCTACCTGGAGCTCACTCCATTGTTCATCATACAGCTCAAGGAGCGCTCTGTACTTGTAAACACTTGAGATATAAGAGAGTAGGCTAGAGCTGCAGTAGGGGTGTTACCTCCACAAGAGGGCCCCGAAGCAGGGTACATCGTGGTGTTCTTTGCTGTTCTTGGTTTGCTCTGTTCTTGTTGGTTCTTGCGAGTTCTTGCTTCTTCTTCATGCGTGCTTCGTGAGCGCGCAAACCCTCCCCGGTTCCCCCAACGCCCAAGCGAGCCCACACTTAAGCCATCCCCATGGCATCTGCCGTGACACCACCACGACAGTTGGCGCCCACCGTGGGGCTAGCAGTGGCGTTGGCTGGGGTTTCCATCCGGACGGGCACCGTCGCTGGCTCCGGCGAGCGGGTCCTCTCTGGGCTCGTTTGCAAGATCGGCGAGTTCAACTTCATCAGCGACAACGCGGGGTGCTTCACCAACAAGCCCTTCCCCGCTGACGGTTTCCTCATGACGCTCGGCAGCTTCGTCACCTACGTCGCCACCGAGCCAGTTCGCGAGTACCCGGCGCAGGTGCTCGTGGCTGCGGATCCTCCCTCTTTCCGCGCAGCTCGCGGAGGGCGTAACGCTCGCCCCGGGAGTAGCGTGGAGGTGATGATGACCGGGCCAAGTGCAGCTGCTGGCAAAGGAGATGCCAGCAAAAACATGCCCGAGGAGCTGGCCACGCCAGTTGATCCGGTTGGCAAGCCAACCCGGACAGCGAAGTTCCCAAAGGAGAGACCAGATCCGGTTGGCCCGCTTGGCATGTCAAGTAGGGAGGCTCCTTAGAGGATGTCTTGGAGAAATTAGCTCGGCCAGTGGCACCTGGGGCAGATGTAGAACTCACTGTAGCTCAGCTAGAGGCAGAACGCCTGAGGTTGCAAAAGGAAGCCCGGTTAGTGGTGGAGTCTAGGCAAGCCTTTGATAGAGATATGAGAGAGTACAATGCTGCCAATGGTATCACAGATGGCTTTACTCCTGTAGTGCATCGCTCACGCAAGAAAGCCGAGTTGCGTAACAGGGGTAAGGACCTCAATGACGAGTTAGCCAGAGCTGCAGATCGAGCTCAAGTAAGGCTACTAGTCATAGATCCGGCACAGGCAAGCCGGTGTATAGCTCCCCGGCTAAGAATCTTAGGGCTGCAGCGGCAGCGCGAGCCGAATTAAGTACATTAACCGGGGATGCTTGGCGCAAGCAGGCGGAGAGAGTCAATGAGCTTGTAGATGTGTGCAACAGGCAGAATGAAGCCTACCGGAAAGCTAATCCGGATGCTGGTGGTTCCCGTGTAGTGGTGTCGGTTAAGGCTGCTAGCCAGAAGTCTAAGGGCCAGGCGTCATCTCCGCATGTTGTAGTTGACCGATCCCCAAGTGTGAACTCGGGTAAGAGCAAGCAGCTGCAAACCTATGATGCCGTATATGCGGGCAAGCAGCTAGCAGCTCAAGGAAGAGGCGGACAAAGCAGAAACAGTGGTGGTCAAGGCAATCTGGGTGCCGGAAGGGGAAATTCGGCTGGCCGAGGTCAACCACCACGCCATCCCGGACAGCAAATGATGGCACAGGTGCAGCAGCAAAGTGGTGGCCAGGTGGGCTACCGCTATGACGATGGCAATTCGGCTATGGCGCGAGCCGGATACCAGACGTATGACAATGCACTGGCGTCGAGACTGGGGCCTCGGATGTTGGATCCGGATGATCAGCGTCTCAAGTTGGACAGAATCTACCAGTCCGAGAAGCTGGAAGAGCAAGGCCCACCGGGTCCACCATGCTTTGGACCTCGGATAATGAATGAGCCAAGTGTGCCGTTGTTCCAGCTCGGCCGCAACACGAAGCCGTATAATGGCAGCACCAAGCCACAGGATTGGCTGACGGACTATGTATCATCAGTGCACATTGCGGGGGGCAATCGCCGATGGGCGGTCCGGTATCTCCCGCATATGTTAGAAGGTCCAGCCCGGATCTGGTTGAATAACTTGCCGCCGGGTAGTATCAATTGTTGGATGGATTTGGAACAGGCGTTTAACAGCAACTTCTCCAGCACCTACAAGAGGCCAAACCGACCTCAGCTCCTGGCTGCGTGCAAGCAGGAAGAGAGGGAGACAGACCGAGAGTATTTGACTCGGTGGAGCAACATGCGCAATTCTTGCGAAGGTGTAGTAGAGGAGCAGGCCATTTCATGGTTTGCGCAGGGATGCAGGCATGGTACCCCACTTTGGCAGAAACTCCAAAGAGATATGCCAAAAACCCTGGCAGATATGATCCGGATAGCAGACACGTATGCACTGGGTGATCCAACACAGCCCGCATTGGATGCAGTGGGAGCAAACAGGAGGCAACCGGTTAATAACCGAGTTGGACCATTAAGGCCCAGTGACCGACATGAATTCGGTTACAAGAGGAGAGATCCGGATTACAGATACGGTTCTGATCAAGTTGCTGCGGTAAACATGGACCAACCCGGAGCGGGAGATAGCCAGAGGCAAAAAACTGATGGTCCGGCTTGGAGGCCGAATCAAGGTGCTTGGCCGAAGAAAGTGTGGGAGGGACCAAGTCCACCTCTGACTTTTGAGTCCAGATTAGATGGGCCTTGCTGTTATCACACCACTGATCCGCGCAAACCGGCTAATCATTCGACCCGGAACTGTAGTTGGCATCACCGCATTCAGGCGGAAGGTCAAAGAGGACCACCTCAGAGAGGTGCTCCTAGACCGAATTTCAGGCCAAACATGCCGCTAACCGGAGCCAATGCAACCCCGGTGAACGCTGGAGCTCCGAGGCCAGCAGCAACGAAGCCGGTTAACCTGGTGAACATGGGAGGCAATGACAATGATGTTGGCCCAAGTAGGCAAGGTGGATACCCTGGAATGATTACAAGGAAGCACATCAGAGTTATGTGGTTTTCGTGACCGAGCCAACTGACAAGAAAAGTCAGTTGAGAAGAGCAAAGGAGGTGAATGCAGTGATGCCAGCAGTTCCAAAGTACTTGAACTGGTCTGAGCAGGAAATCACGTGGAGCAGGGCGGATAATCCCCGAATCATGCCAAGTCCAGGAACCTATGCGCTAGTCGTGGATCCGACTCTGGTTGGGCCCAAGCTGAATGTGAAGTTTAGCCGAGTCTTGGTTGACAATGGCAGTGCCATAAACATCATGTATCGGGATACAATGGTCAAGTTGGGTATTTCGCCGAATCAGTTGCAACAGAGCAGTTGTACTTTCCATGGCATAGTACCCGGGGTGTCTTGTTCCCCCATGGGTAAGATCTGGGTGGATGTGTTGTTTGGTACCAGGGACAATCACAGACTTGAGAGTCTCGAGTTCGAGGTGGTGGATTTGGAAAGCCCATACCATGCTCTGCTTGGCAGGCCAGCATTAGCCAAGTTCATGATATCTACTCATGTGGCCTACCTCAAGATGAAAATGCCTGGCCCGAATGGTGTTATCACCGTTGCGGGAGACTACAAGAAGGCCATACAGTGTGCTACAGTTGGTTCTAACTTAGCCGAATCACTGGTGATACAAGCTGAAAAGAGCAAGATGCACGAGGTGGTGGCAATGGCGAAGTCGGCTCAGTTAGGCGTGCTGGCCATGACCAATCCGGATGCGGGTGCAACATTTGAGGTGCCCAAGGAGACGAAGAAGATCCCCATTGACCCGGAGAACCCGGAGCGCATGGCCATCATTGGTGCCGGGCTGGATGAGAAATAGGAAAGCGCGCTCTGTCACTTCCTCCGTGAGAATCGGGATATCTTTGCATGGTCGGCTAAGGACCTGCCTGGTGTTCCGAGGGAGTTGGCAGAGCACTCTTTATTTGTCAGGCCGGATGTAAAACCGGTGAGGCAACCGACTCGGCGTCTCTCAGATGATCGAAGAAAAGTGGTGCTTGATGAGCTGGCTAAGCTGCTTGCAGCCGGATTTATTATGGAGGTGTTGCATCCAGACTGGATATCCAATCCGGTTCTGGTAGAGAAGAAGAAGGACGAACCAGCTGTGGTCAAGGTGTGGCGTATGTGCATCGACTTCACCAATCTGAACAAGGCATGCCCGAAGGATCCATTTCCTTTACCTCGGATTGATCAAGTGATCGATTCCACTGCTGGGTGTGAGTTGTTGTCTTTCATTGATGCGTACTCTGGTTTTCACCAGATACCACTGAACCCTAAAGATCAAATAAAGACTGCTTTTATTACCCCGTACGGGGCGTATTGCTATCGTGTCATGTGTTTCGGTTTGAGAAATGCCGGTGCAACTTATCAGAGATGTATGCAGAAATGCTTACACTCCCAAATGGGCAAAAATGTGCAGGTGTATGTCGATGATATCGTCATCAAAACTAAAGAAAAGCACACTCTCCTCGAGGATCTCGAGGAAACATTTGTGAACTTAAGAAAATATCGTTTGAAATTGAATCCGGATAAATGCACTTTTGGTGTCCCGGCTGGAAAGTTGCTCGGTTTCCTTGTATCGAGCCGAGGTATTGAGGTGAATCCGGCTAAGATCCGAGCCATAGAAAGAATGAAACTGCCAAAATGTCTGAAAGATGTACAAAAATTCACCGGGTGTTTAGCCTCGTTGAGTCGGTTTGTGAGTCGGCTAGGAGAAAAAGCCTTGCCCTTGTATCAGTTGATGAAAAAGAGCACCGGGTTCACGTGGACCCCGCAAGCAGATTCGGCTTTCAACGAATTAAAAAAGATGTTGTCCACTGCACCAATTCTGGCGTCACCTTTGCCGAATGAGCCAATGCTACTTTACATTGCGGCCACTAACCGGGTCGTAAGTGTGGTTATTGTGGTAGAAAGAGAAGAAGAGGGCAAATCCGTGCAGAGGCCGGTGTACTATTTGAGTGAGGTGATCTCAACTTCGAAGCAAAATTATCCTCACTACCAAAAGATGACATATGGTGTGTACCTGGCGGTCAAGAAGTTGAAACATTACTTCCAAGAGCATCCGATTACAGTGGTGTGTGAAGCTCCAATTGCGGAGATCATTGGGTGCAAAGATGCAACTGGCCGAGTTGCCAAATGGGCGATAGAAGTGTCTCCTTACACACCGCATTATGAGAGAAGAGATGCTATCAAGTCTCAGGCTTTGCCGGATTTCCTTTGTGACTGGGCTGAGATGCAATATGAACCACCTAAACCGGATTACAATTACTGGAGGTTGCACTTTGACGGTTCCAAATGCAAAATCGGGCTAGGTGCTGGGGTGGTGCTCACATCACCAAAACAGGATCAATTGCGATATGTATTGCAGATTCATTTCTCAGCGTCAAACAATGTAGCCGAGTATGAGGCACTGATCCATGGGCTTAATGTGGCTCGGGACATCGGCGTTCGCCGGATTGAATGTTTCGGTGATTCGGATTTGGTCGTGCAGCAATCTTCTGGAAATTGGGATGCTCTTGATGCCAATATGGCACTGTATCGGTTTCATGTTCAGAAAATTTCGGGATTTTTTGAAGGCTGTGAGTACAAGCATATACCTCGGCTGGAAAACCAAGCTGCAGATGTTCTGTCAAAACTCGGGTCGTCTAGGGAGGCAATCCCACCCGGAATATCCTTGAATCATCTAAGGGTCCCTTCAATCAAACCTTCGCCTGATTCCGAGTCGATTTTTATTCCCAAGCAAGAATCCGAAGCTATTCCTATGAATGTTGATGTTGAGTATATCGAGGAAGACCCGGGGACTGCATGCCCGGACTCGGGGACTGCTCACACAGATTCGGAAAATGCTAACCGAGTCTTGGGAAAGAGGAGCAGAGATGAAGATGATGCTAACCGGATTGTGGGGAATGGACAGAAGCTGATAGAAGAAATAATGGCGGCCAAACCTGTGGAAGAAAATGAGCACTTGTTCCCTTTGCATCCAGTACCAGAGTGGGCTGAAGAGATCATGAAATTCATCGAGGAAGGAAGCTTGCCAAGCGATGAAACCAAGGCTAGGCGTGTCCAGAGGAGATCCAAGGCTTATACCATCATCAACAAGGAGTTATACAAAAGAAGTGTAACCGAGGTGTTGCAGCGCTGCGTGGAGCCAGCAGAGGGCAAGGAGATGCTCCTAGAGATACACCAAGGTGAATGTGGACATCATTGCAGTACAAGAGCCCTGGTGGCTAAAGTGTTCCGGCATGGATTTTATTGGCCCACTGCTCATGCAGATGCGGAGGACATAGTCCGCAGATGTGAAGGATGCCAGAGATTTGCTAAGCAAACACACTTACCCGCATCGGCACTGAAGACAATTCCTATTACTTGGCCATTTGCTGTGTGGTGTTTGGATATGGTGGGAGATTTCAAGCCGGCTAGGGGCAACATGACACATATGCTGGTGATGGTGGATAAGTTCACCAAGTGGATAGAGGTGAAACCAATCCGGAAAGTGGATGGCCGTTCGGCTGTAACCTTCTTGAAAGAAATCATTTTGAGATACGGATACCCTCATAGCATCATCTCGGATAACGGCACGAACTTTGCTGTCGGAGAGTTTGCCCGATTCTGCATGGATAAGGGGATCCGGTTAGACATAGCCTCAGTGGCGCATCCAGAGTCCAATGGACAAGTGGAAAGATCAAATGCTCTAGTGTTAGCCGGCATCAAGGCTCGTCTCATTGAACCATTGTTGAAAACTCCGGGGTGCTGGATAGATGAAATTCCATCAGTTCTTTGGGGTCTAAGGACTACACCGAATCGGTCAACAGGCTACACGCCATTCTTTCTGGTTTATGGGGCAGAAGCTGTCCTACCCACTGACATAGAATATGATGCACCAAGGGTGGCAATGTACACTGAAACCGAGGCAAAAGAGGCCCGGGAAGATGCAGTGGATCTGCTAGAGGAAGCAAGAGAGTTGGCCCTGTCTCGGACAGCAATATACCAGCAAAATCTCAGGCGTTATCATAGCCGAAAAATCAGTCCTCGAGTGTTTCATGAGGGTGATCTAGTGCTGAGGCTGGTGCAGCGCAGCAAAGGCCGACACAAATTGTCACCTCCATGGGAGGGACCATTCATTGTGAGCAGGGCTATGCACAATGACTCGTACTACTTGTAGATGCACAGGAACCAAGGGAGGATGGCCTGGACAGACCCGGACAAGAAACCAAGCGACCTGGAATGTAGCTCTGCTTCGACCCTTTTACTCTTGAAGGGCGCAATGTATGTATTTCGTTTATCATAAATGAAATTGCAGCAATCCGAGTCTGGACTCGGGGACTGTTTCGTTATGCATGTGTTTTTTACTGTTTTTTGTTACTGTTCGTGTGCCGAATTGCTTTGAACCCCGTCCCAAAATTCAAGTAATGTATGTTGTGTTGTTGATCTCGTGACTCGACTGACAAACACCAAAATGGTAGTCAAGAGCAGAGATGAGGAATATGGGAAACATGAAAATGGACTCGGGGACTCGGTCCAAAACCGATTCGGCACGCGTCGTTTACTAACCCCTGTTATTTATTTTTTCGTTTATGTTGAATGATTCTAAACCACAACTCGCATGTTTCAAGTATTGTATGCTATGATTCCTATCTTGTGACTCGACTGTCAAAACACCCAAAGAGGTAGACAAGAGCAAAGATTTGGCAAAAGTAGTAAACAAGAAAACAGACTCGGGGACTCGGTTTAAGATGATCCAACATAAACCTTGTCCGGATCGCGTTAAGCATGATAAGCATAGTCTCGAAAGAACTTAAAATAGTCTATTACATCTGCTCCCGGCATACCGGGGATTTAATGTTTTTGTTAAGTACTTCAGGGTGCAGCGGACTCGGTCGCGGCAGACTCGGTCATAGGAGTTTCGGTTGCGGGAACTTCTGTGGTAGGAGCCTCGGTTAGCGGAGCTTCGGGGGCACGGGCTTCAGCTACGGGTGCTTCGGTTGAAGTGGACGCGGTTACGGGAGGTTCTGTTGCTGGAGCAGACTCAGAAGATGGTGGCACTTCGGAAGTAATCTTGACTGGAGAGCTTGAAGGATGGGCGGATTCGGAAATATCCGGATCAGGTGAAGCCTGTTTAGTAATCACAGTCAAGTTAGTGGCTGGAATCACAGGAGACTCGGTTGGAGTTTGTTCGGTGAGCTTGGCCGAGTCGGAGGCTGGTACCTTGCTGGATTCTTCTTCATCAGACTCGCCCTCAGAGTCGGCATATTCTTCTGCGGAGGCATCGTCCGATTCCTCTTCTTCAGTCTCTTCCCCATCGGAATAGACCGGAGCGTCCAGATCAAGATGCTTGGTGCGTGCAAATTCGGCCATGAAGTTGGCGGCTTCTTCACGGATCTTGATCCGGGTAGGGTCTGTAGCCCATGGAGAACCTTCGCGAAATGAGCGCACTTTGGCAAGGTCAATTAGCTCATACCAGGACATGATGAATAGTAAAGCTGCGTCAGCACCAGCGCGGGCGGATGAAGACCTCCACTGCTGTAACCGAGTCATCGCTTGGTCCAGGTCTCTGATCAGCTCCTCCGCAGGCACAACTTGCCGCGCTTCAGGAAACAAGATTCGGTGAGCCTTGAGACTGGCATTAAGCAGACCAATATGGGAATCCTTCAGAGGAGCAATCCGAGCCTTAAGAGCTGTAATATGATCTTCGATGTCCCATGTCTCTGATAGGGAGCCTCGGTTAATTTAGCTCTCTCAGCTCGGGCGTTCTCACAGCCTGGCGGCTTGAAGCCGGATGCTGGTAAACTCTCCTACAAACAAATAAGCTAATACTGAGTTCAGCGAGAAGGAACACAAGCATATGTATCGGTTAAGAGCAGAAAGAAAAAAGGGGATTCGGTGAACTTACGATCCATGTCATCGTTAAGGCTAGCAAGTGCAGCAAGCCATTTCGCACTGGCCGCTTTGTGAGCACTCAGTTCTTCTTTAGCCGCTTTGACTTCGGCTTCAGATTCGGCAATGGTCGTTTGAATTTGCTGGTCCAGTCTGGCCCGCTTCTCAAGTCCGGCTTTGAAAGTATCCCGATCCTTCTGGATTATGTCTTTTTCACGCTTCAGCGTATCCCGCTCTCCTTTAACCTTGTTCTTCACTTTTTCAACTCGGTCAAGCTCTCGCTGGAGCCGAGTTACCTCTGATTTTTCCTCGGATAAAGCGCGCTTGTGCTCTTCTTCTTTCTTGTCCATTTCAAGACAGAGCCCATCGAAGGAAGTTTGGAGCTTCTGGTGCTGATGGGCGAGCTGCTTAAAGAGCTTGCCGCGAGCGGTCATGGTTTCCTGAAAGAAAACAGGCAAATGGCGTCAAAAGAATCTCGGGGACTGGCCCGAGATTAACCGAATCAGTTGGAAAAGAGACTCGGGGACTGGAAGTCCCACGGTGTCCTCGGTTAAGGCAACATTCATGTTAAGTTTTTTAGAGATTCAAGCCGAATGACTTTCTTACTCGGAGGAGTATCAGTCGTTCGACCCGAATCTCGGGGACTGGGTATAGTACTATTTGATCATGTTAAAATAAAAGCAAGATTCGGAAAAGTTTACCTCAAACACCCGGTTAGCTTCAGTAACCGAGGTCTGTACAGAGTGTAATGATTGAAACATCCGACTAGGCCCAGCCGGATGTGGCGCTGAAGGAGAAAAATCTTGGCGAGGTCAGCATCATTCCAAGCTTCAATGAATTGCTTGGCGGACTCGAGCTTATCGCTGCTCGGAGGGCGGGATTCGACGGACTGGCCGAATCGAATCGCTGATGGGGCGGCAGAAACCTTCTTGCTAGCAACCACCTGCTTATCCGAGGTGGTTGGAGTTGTGCCAGAGGCACCTTGAGTCGGCTTGGGTTGCGGTGACGCACCCGGAGTCTGCTTCGGATGTGGCTCCTTGTGCTGCTTCTCGGAAACTTGCTGTTGCTGTTGCTGCTTCTGCTTTTTCTTCTTCTGCTGCTCTTGATTCAGCAGGGTTTGCGCTGCGGGAGTAGGGCGAGGATCCGGCTTAGGCAGGGCGTAGCCGATGTCTTGGCCTTTTCCTTCTCCAGCTCCTTGAGAGGGCGTGGCCAACTTGAATCTCGGATTGGAGCCGAGGTTTCCTCACTCTCCAAGTCAATAACCGGCTCTGAAATGGGAGTCGGCTGAGGAATATTGGCAGTTGTGACACGCGTTGGTGAGGTGGCAGTTCGGTCAGGAGACTGGGTTTCCATGGCCGTATCCAGTGGAGGAATGGGAGAAGAGATGGATGAATGAGTCTGCGCGGTGTGAGGACATCACTGCATAAAGCAAAGCAGACAGTTAACTCGGATATATATGACTCGGTTAACAGAGGAAGAAAGCAAATAAAGTCAGTATTACCCCTTGGTGGTAGGCATCGGCTTGACGCGATTCGGCTTGTCGCCGGACTTCTTTCTTCTTTTTGTCTGTGGGGCATCTGTTTCGGGCGCCTCAGCGCGTTTCCGAGAGGTCTCTTCAGTATCTTGTTTGGCTGGAACACAAGGAGGTGGTTTCCATGAAATCGGAATAGCGTCGATGGGTTCTAAGAGGCAGCAATCTTCATCTTCCTCGTCGGAAATATGGTGAATGTTTGATTGCTTACCCTTGCGGACTGGCTTGGCACGGGGAATTGGCAAATAGTCATCCGTATCCGGATCCTCTTCGCCCTCGCGCGGCGGGCTAAGATCCGGTGTCCATGCCTTGGTGGAGAGATCTCCGTCTTCAGTAAGTTGACGATCAAACAGCTGCAAAAAAGATAATGCGAATCCGGATCAGGCCGGGGTTATTCAGATGAAGTAAGATTGGATTCGGAGAGTGGTGAGCTAACCTGTGGAGGAAGTTTTTCCCGGTAGAATGGCTTTACACCCCACCGCCATTTATCCGACATCTCATTGGCAGCAATGGCGTTTACCCGTCTGAAGACGGAAGCTTTGTCAAGCTCGTGCTTGCTGATCCGGGTAGGATCTAGTGCGCCACGCATGTGACATATCTTGTGATCACGCCTTTGAAGAGGGCTGACCCGGCGAGAGATGAAGGTCCGGAGGAGGTCGTCAGAGATCATACCATTCTTCAAAAAATCCTCCAGAGTGGTATGCACTGTCTGAAGTTCAGCAATTGTTTCAGCCGGATTGTAACCGAAGTTCAGTTCGGCTGTGGGCGGCTCCATCCTGAACTCGGGCAGATTGAGGGCATCATGGCCCTCAGCACTCTTCACATAAAGGAAGGTCCTTTGCCACTTCTTGACCGTGTCTAGGCCAGTGACACGGGGAAAGATGGATCCCTGCCTTGGCGTGATGCTAACCGAGCCGCAAGCAGTCAGTTGTTTCGGCTTGGTACCTGGAATGGTATGCTTGCGGAGGTGGAAGTATTTGGCCCATATATCCACACTCGGCCAGAGGCCGAGATAGCCTTCGCAGAAGGAAGTGAAAGCTGATAAAGAGACGAAGGCGTTCGCCGGGAGGTGGTGAAGTTGTAGTCCGAAAAAGTCCAGAAAGGCCCGGAAGAAGTCACTAGCAGGCAATCCGAACCCGCGCTCGAAATGCGCTATGAATACCACGCGCTCACCGGGTTCGGGGGCCGGTGCGAGTTCTTTTCCGGGTCTGCGGCATATAACTTGCGGCGTTATACGCCGGGTGGCTCGTAGCCATTCCAAATCATTCCGGGTAACATCAGATCCCTCCCATCTGCCGGGAGGAAGTTTGGCCATAACCGACTCAGTTCTGCAGTAAAAAGGCAGATAACCGGATTAGGAGATTCGGAATGCATGACACCAAAGAAGAGTCGGATAACATTGAAACCGAATCAGATCTAAGGTAACTCGGCTAATCTTATCCCGGGTAGGATTAACCGGGTCCAGTGGGGAAGGTGATGCGGTTGGAAATCGCAAACATCTTTCCGCGGGTTTCTAGGGTTTGGAAGATCTACAGCGGTGGTAAAAAAGAAAGAAAATTACGGGTAAAAACATCGTTGAACTGCTCCTACGGTGACAAGTCTTTCTAGGCTAGTCTGATGTAAAACTTGGAGAGAAAGTATACGGAGTATGCTATGGCATGAACATGGCTTAGATATGCATCAATCTAGCAAGAACAGGCATGTGTATTTCAAGAGTATGAACTTGTCACGGTGGCTATGGCGAGAGGAGGAAGAACTTACAGTGCTGGTTCCTCGAAGGAGGAGTTCGACGGAGAAATGGCGGAGATGGGCGCGAGGCGCGGCTCCGGCGGTCTTGCTCTGGTGCGCTGTGCGTCCCCGGCGCGGCGAGTTTGGAGGTCGAGATTGTGGCGAGGACGGCGGCGCAGATGGTGTTCGTGGGGTGGGGAACGAGCGGAGAAGAAGAGAAACCACCGCACCCCTATTTATAGCGCCCAGCGGTAACGGGCGCACTACTGCGCGGTTTTCGGAGCGTCGCACGGTAACTGAACCCTGGAACTCTGTGGCCACATCTGTGGCCGTGTGTTCCAAACACATGTTGGGCCATAGAATTGGAAGCAATTGCACGGATCCTGTGTGCCGGTCAACGGAGAAAACGAGAAGACGCGGTCGTTTGGTCAAATGCACTCGAGTACCCGGAGAATCCGGATGATGTGCTGTCAGTGGCATGTCAGATCAGAGATCCGGATTATGGGGCTTTACGCAGAGATTCACTGCCAAGTATCCCGGGAAATCCTGAGACAAGATTGTATGATGTATGATTCGGTTAGTGATGTTAATTTTTAACCTGCTACGGCTCTTCAGCCGAGGCTGTAGAACCGCACCAGCTTCGGGGACTACTGTCGGGGGGCTGCCCCCGGGTAGGGCAAAGATGTGGTGTTAAGTGTTGCAAAGAGCTAGCCGGATCAACATATAGCCGGGTCACTTGGGCCGGATCTCTCGTGAGAGTCGGTTGGCGCATGATCAAGCTAGTGCGATAAGACGCCAGAGAGGATCCGGTAAAGACAAACCGGATCAGATTAAGAAGTGTCGGCTAAGTTAGCCGGGTTGGTCAGGAAGGATCCGGATAAAGTAGCCGGGTTGGCCAGGAAGGACCCGGATAAGGTAGCCGGGTTGGCCAGGAAGGACTCGGATAAGGTAATCCGGATATTGCACAAGGGCCAAGTAATGTCAGAAAGGTTCACGGATCCTGCAGGTCTCCTGCCAGAGGCTGAGAAGACAGCCGGGTCAAGTCGCAGGTTTTCCGGGTCGCAAGGCCCTAGGCGCTGACTTGGCCAATTCGGGAAAGAGGATATGACCGAGGCCCGGGGGCTACGCCTGCCATTGCCCTAAGTGGCAAGATAGGCCTGTTAGGGACTTGACGGCCAGGTCAGGTCACGGGATTCCTGGGAGCGCAGCAACCTAGGAGCTGACTCGGCCAATTCGGGAAAAAGGATATGACCGAGACCCGGTGGGCTACACCTGCCATTGCCCAAAGTAGCAAGATAGGCCTGCTAGGGCCTGACAGTCCAGCCGTTGGATTGACAGGAGGCAGAGGCTTGTCCTTTTCCTCTTGGCAATGCCATTGTCTCATGGAGCCAGGGGCAGAATAGTAATTCGGTTTGTGTATAAATGAGCTACCACATCCTCCAGTGCGAGGGACGAGCAACAGAGGAGAGAGGATCGACCATTGTGAGCATCATTTCCCCCCAAGCTTCATCTTCTACCTGGAGCTCACTCCATTGTTCATCATACAGCTCAAGGAGCGCTCTGTACTTGTAAACACTTGAGATATAAGAGAGTAGGCTAGAGCTGCAGTAGGGGTGTTACCTCCACAAGAGGGCCCCGAAGCAGGGTACATCGTGGTGTTCTTTGCTGTTCTTGGTTTGCTCTGTTCTTGTTGGTTCTTGCGAGTTCTTGCTTCTTCTTCATGCGTGCTTCGTGAGCGCGCAAACCCTCCCCGGTTCCCCCAACGCCCAAGCGAGCCCACACTTAAGCCATCCCCATGGCATCTGCCGTGACACCACCACGACATCTAGGCAACCTATAAATAGCTAAAATATCTAATATTTAGAAACGGGGGAGTAGCATGTAGCAGGATTATAACATAATGATTAATCTCGGAAATCCACATTGCCTCCTGAGTTCATATCCTCTGTCCGAAAAAAAATCAGATAAACACTTCAAAAATTCTGAAATTTTTTGACGACGAACATATACAAATTTTTCTAATGCCAAGTTTCGTGAGGAAATAATATTTATGGTGTTTTGCGTAAGAGAAAAACAAAATAGTGATCAGAATGGGGTTTAAATAACATATCTTTTTGGGGCACTTATTTTGATTTTTCTGAACAAAGTACCACTATATGTTCATCAATTTTTTTTGAAATGTATTACCTTTTCTAGATTGTTTTTTACTCGGGAAGGAGCATGTCCGCTGACCTGTACGTCCACCCTCAAGAACACTTTGCGCGAAAATTCCTAGCAGTGGCGTACTGGCGTGTGGACAAAGATCAAAGATCGATAATAGAGCCAACGAATTACAAAAACAACAACGAAAAGCACTAAGATCAGAGGGCATGGAGCTAGAGCAGTAGAAGTTCTAGTAAGTGATTTTCATTAGATGTTTTTCTTAACGAACACGAAAGATAATTTGTTAACCAATGCTACATTAAAAAACATGGGAAAAAGCTACGTTTTTTTAAAAAGAGAACAACTTAAAATCCTAATTAACTACTTCAAAGTCTACCCTGCAAAAAAAATACTTCAAAGTCCATAGGAAACCTCATCAGCCTTGAATACCCCACTTTGTTTGGTTCCATGAGTTGCATAGCCTAGCAGCTAGTATGATGAGATTGTCTAACATAAGTCTTCTTGAGCTAGTCTAGATTACACTTCATCATATTCCAAAAAGGATTGCAAAGTTTCAACGAAAATTCGTTTTGGAGCCCGAGCACAGATGCTCCCGATATCCTCTCCCTTCGTTTGCTTCCAGATGCGTTAGTGTCAGCTGTATTTATGGACGTATAGTTCGAAACCGGCCTGGTAATTCCAACCGGTTGGCCCACGCATGGCCCACTCGACGAGATGCAGTTAAAGCTATCCGTGAGCTTTAACTCCGGATAGCTCTGGAAGGATGTTGGCCGTTTCTTACACCTTCTCGACGAGATGCAGTTAAAGCTATCCGGAGCTCCATCCAGCCAGATCTATCCACACCCTTCGACAAACTCCCGCACCGCCGCCAGCAGCTATGTCCACTTCTTCAGTTTCATCCCAAGTTCAACCCGAACCAGAGATCCTCCCTCTCACCCCCTGACTGTGGAGACCGATTCTACAAGTGTTGCTCACTGTAGAATCCCGCAATCCAGTGTATTTGCCCTCCCCCCACTCTCCAATCTGAAAGACACTGATCTCACACAATCTTCATCTGCTTTTCCATGCAGGATGGTCTTTGCCGTTTCTTCAATTGGCAGGATGAATACGCGGTTACGCTGGAGGAACACCAGATTCAGCATGTCGCGGCACCGGAAGTTTCAATTCTGCAGGCGAACCAGCATGTCGCTCAACCTCATGTTCCACAACCCCAGGCGCACAACCCCAGGTGACCGTTTATTCTCGAAAACATGGGAGTCATCAAGGTACCAGTCCTGCTATGCATCCTATTGCTCACGCCACTTCTCTTTGTTCCTGGTAAGCGACATCTGGAAATTTCATATGAAGAATAAGGCACTCCTCAATTTATTATCCATACGTTTTCCACTCATATATGAACTTCGTACCCCGGTACACATCTATCTATTTTCATTGCAGTACCTGATCTATTTTCCTACACCATATTATCGTGGTTGTTTTTGTAGGATCGAAAGCCAAGACTTGTAGAGAAAAGAGCGCGAGCTATCGTTTATCCATGCAATCCCGATATATGTGTTGAGGCCTGTCACAAGGAGGGCTTTACAGAAGGAGGGTGCAGATTTTTCAATATAAGACCACTTATAGTGTTGTGTGTTTGCGAAAACAAATGTTGATTAAAAACATGTAGCAAATGTCAAAGGATGTGTGATGTATCAAATAATATGACTCCGTAGTATACTGAGTTGACGATGATCAATAATAGATGTTGAGTCTTTACCAAATATTTCTTACGTCTTTTATCTATTATCTTCACTACTATTAAAAGAGCAAACATGTGTGGAACATGCGTTGATACATTAAATTTATCCGTATATATGTGAGCTGCTTTTTTACTGGGAGGCCCATAAAGCTTAAATGAAGGTTCACTTGATGAATTTTTGAAGTTCACATCATAGAAAAGATCCACTTAACAAATAAAAGAAAAAAGAAGTTCACTTAAATAGCTTTAGGAGTCCACCATTTTCTCGGAAGTTCAATTTCAACGTAAGTGAAGTTTGTTCTATAAAAAGATTTCACCTAAAAACCAGGAAAATAAGTCCGCTCTTCAAACTCTAGAAGTTCACCATGCTTACGGAAAATATTTTACAAAGTTAACTTTTTAAATCGCGGAAGTTCAAATCGGTAATGTCGCGCAATTAGTAGTTTAACTTTTTTATTCACAAAAAATGAAAATTAATTCACGAGTAAAAAGTTACACATTTTTGTAAAAAAAGAGTTCGCCTAGTGAATCTATAAGTTCACCTTATAGAAAAAAACATTCACTTAAAAAAACAGAAGTCCACTCAAAATAGCTTAAAAAGTTCATTGCATATCAACTTTGAAGTCTCCTCTAAAAAATACTGCAAACACAAAGAAGTTCGAAAAAAATAATTTACTATAGTTAAAACTTCTCATCAATGATAATACTTTCTAAATTTGGTCAACATGAAAAAGATGGAGGATTTTCAAAGCTTTTTAACGGTATATTATTTGTATTATTCGTCAAATGGATTAAAAACTATGATAAAAACAGTATGTGAACAAAAAAGAAACCACACTACGATTGGAAGCTCACTAACACGTAAAAACAAGTTCACAACCATATTAATCAGTTTGGGTCCCCTGCCTTTTCTGCCGCGGAGATTATACACATAAAAATCGTCCATACTAGATGCTCTGTTTCTTGAAATGGACCACCTACACATACAATTAACGACTAAATGAGTCTAATTTTGCCCTCCCTTGCCACCACCCTCGACCCAAGAACCAAAATCATGCCAATTTCAAATCATTCCCGTCACAACGTGTTTCGACGTTTTCGGTAAATTTAAAATTAATCTTAAATAGTAAGGAATTTCAAAAATCGTTTAAAATACACATAGGTTCAACATCTTCCTGAAATAAAAAATATATATTTATAAGGTCGAAAATTATGTGGTAACAATCTGATTACATTAGAAGATCGATATCCACATATAAAAATTTTAATAGGTAGAAGTTTAATGTCTACATTATGACAATCCATAAATTTGGTGGTTCAAATCTTCCTTCAATTCAGATTTCATGCATAATTAGCCATATCTTTGAGATAAAATATCGTAATTGCAGCAGAAATATCCGGTAGATATTGTATCACTATCATATCTTTTTCTTCTATTTTTGGTATCATCTTCCGAGGCTATAAGAAATGGTGTCGCCTATTCGGATGTGCATATATTGCACGCTCGCTTACTAGCCTTTGTGACCGTTTATTCTTGAAAACATGGGAGTCATCAAGGTGCCAGTCTTGCTATGCATCCAATTGCTCACGCCACTTCTCTTTGTTCCTGGTAAGCGACATCTGGAAATTTCATATGAAGAATAAGGCACTCCTCAATTTTTTATCCATACGTTTTCCACTCATATATGAACTTCATACCCCAGTACACATCTATCTATTTTTGTTTTGTGGATCATTGCAGTACCTGATCTATTTTCATACACCATATTATCGTGGTTGTTTTTGTAGGATCGAAAGCCAAGACTTGTAGAGAAAAGAGCGCGAGCTATCGTGATTATCCATGCAATCCCGATCGATGTGTTGAGGCCTGTCACAAGGAGGGCTTTACAGAAGGAGGGTGCAGATTTTTCAATATAAGACCACCTATAGTGTTGTGTGTTTGCGAAAACAAATGTTGATTAAAAACATGTAGCAAATGTCAAAGGATGTGTGATGTATCAAATAATATGACTCCGTAGTATACTGAGTCGACGATGATCAATAATAGATGTTGAGTCTTTACCAAATATTTCTTACGTCTTTTATCTATTATCTTCACTACTATTAAAAGAGCAAACATGTGTTGAACATGCGTTGATACATTAAATTTATCCGTATATATGTGAGCTATTTTTTTACTGGGAGGCCCATAAAGTTTAAATGAAGGTTCACTGTAACATCCCAAATTTTTGGAAAATTTAAAAATCTCTAAAAATTTAAACTTTTGTTTTTATTAAAAGAAAACTTTCAAATTAAAATAGAAACCAAATAATAGAAGACTTTTTAGCATCTTCAAAAACTTTAATAGTTTTAATTGTCCAAGTAATCTTAAATTCAAATTTGAGTTTAGTTTAAATTCTTTCATCCAAAGTATTTGATTTTAAGTATTTAACTTTTGACTATTTCTTTAAACCCTAAAATCTCATTTGCAAAGTGCTAAAGTTATTTAAAGTATGCCTATTTCTAAAATGGTTTTACTTAAACTATATGTTCTAAAATTTGGAGTTTATAAACCCTAAAACAATATTATAAAGTGTTTTAAATTATTAAAGCATGTTCTTATTTAAAAATTAATTTTGATTCAATTATATTCATTTGAAAATTTATTTTAAAATGGCTAACTCTCAATATTTACATGTGTGGTATTTTTTAAATTTTAATAAGCCACAAATGATTTTATTAAAACCTTATTTTAAATTTGACATAAAGTGTCAATTAATCAATTGTGCAATATTTTAAATTTGTAATTTTGAAATGTGTTGGAAAAATCTGTTTAAATATTTTAAATGATATATATTAGTTTTATAAATATTTAGAAACAAATTTGAAGTGAATTGGACATTTAAAACAAAAGATATGAAAGAAATAAGAAAACCAGAAAATAGAAAACAAAAATGTAAAAAAAAGATTGGACAGACCAACTGGGCCGAAGCCCAGCAGCCAACGCAGCAGCCCAGCCCATGTTTCGTTCTTATTTTTTTCCCTTCCTTCTAATTTCGTTTGGGCCGAATCTAGGCCCGACCGAACCTGGTCTTCTTCCTCGTGCTCCTTCACGTACATGAGCTGTACGTTACCAGTAGCCATGGCAGTTACCTTCTTCTCCTCCCCTAGGGCATTCAAGACCCCGAAACGGCTCGACTTAAACACGAGATTTATGTCCTACTCCACCACGGTCTCATTCAGGCCATTAGAAACCAATTTTAATGCCTTAATCAGCCCCGACCGGCATGGTGAACCGAATGCCACGGTAGACACTCATCTCCCGATCTCCCTCCTCCGGCCATACCAAAGAAAACGGAGCGCGTCACTTCGTGCCCCTTCTACTCTTCCCCCATTTTCGTTCAGAAAGTTACCTCAGAGGAGCTTTCCATAGACCACACCGAGAAGATCCCTTTCAGCCCAAATCCGAGTTCATCGTCAGATCTTGTCATCCACGACGACCACCTCGTAAATTCCTCGCGCAAGAAGACTCTACTCATCGAGGCCTACCTCCAAGACTTGGTGGTGCGTCGTCTCGTTTCTGTTGGCCGCGCCATCAAGGAAGTCATGCCATCCATGTCGCCGAAGACCGTCGCAGGAGCGTGCCGAGCGCTCGTTGTCTTCAACAACCGCGTCACGACGTTCACCTCATCCACGCGAACCTCTACACCAACTCCATTGACAACATCTCGGTGGCTATGAACATCTACATCGACCACTTCGTCTACCCCGCATCACATTGACGTCGTTCTCCTCGACACCGGCAATATTCGTTCCTTTCGGTGAGGCTCCCAAACGTGTTCTAACCTTACCTGTATATTTTCTCCAATATATTAGATCAGACCACTTTGTTATGCCCAAACAAAATAATTTTGGCCATACAAAATTTCCCAAGTGTCGAAACCTTTTTATTTTCGGATTTGACTTTGGACAGATTTTAGTCAAACTTTAGAAATTCATATCAAATCAACCGTAACTCCGTTTTTAATGTTTTTGCAGTCTATGGATTCGTATGGACGTGTAGAATACAGTACTATAATAAAAACTTGTATTTTAGTCGTGCACTAACTTGTTATTTACAGAAACACGTAAAACATTATTTTAGTTATAGTTTTAATTCTATAAGTTCAAAATTAGTAAATAAAATATCCTTGGAATGCCCCTGACCTGTAGATTATTTTGGTTCTGTTGATTTTCAATTTTGAGTATTTTAGATTTATTCAAATTTCAAATGTGATGTTTGAGTAAATTTGACATAACTTTAGATTTATAAACTATTTTTGAGTGAATCCAATTGTAAAAAATTTGTTTAATTGCCCTCTGCCCAGTAGTATTATTTTTCAGTTTTGAATAAAAGTTTAATTACAGAAAACATTAAATCTGGTGTTAATGCCTTTAAAGTGTCTTAATAGTGTTTTAATTTAATTAAAACTAATTAAAACTTGACCTATGTTTTCATGGACGTAATAATAATAGAGAACAGTAGTAAATAATTTGTGTTAAAAATCTTGACCCAATTAATGTGTGATCAATTTTAATTAAAGACCAACCCATTAAAACCTATTGAACATCACATCAGTTCTTTTTGCATATTGAATTATGTGATAATCCTTGACCAATTATTTTGTGAACATCTTGTGTTGTATGTTTTGTTATGCTATGAATTGTTGTTTTGTTTGTTTATTGTTGTGTGATTTCTATGTATAGATTGAACGGAGTGCAACGTTGTTCCTTGTTGAAAAGAGTGTGAGAGCAACGACAACTTCCAAAGGCAAGTGGCACATTCATAAATTTCCTACTTCCTCCGATCCATAAAAAGATTCGCAGCTATAGCTAGAGTTTGTACAGCGTACGTTCCTTTCCCACGACTCATTTATCGGATCGGAGGGTGTACTATTTTGTATATGCATGACTTAGTGTATTTTCCTTAAGCATGTGTAGGTGTTATTAGTATTGCTATGCTAAAAATTTAGAGTAGCACCCCTATACTAGTTGTCTAGAATCCTATTATAACTTAGTAGAAATATTGATATGCTATGCACAAGATTGTTTTGATAAAATCTAAATTCTACTAAGTAAAATGAAACACCTGGGTGGATTGGTTTTGATAAGAGGAGGTCGGAGTTGAGTGGCTACTCAGGGCCATTTCTATGGTTTTACCTGAGTATGTTCACTTGTGGATTGCCACCCAGGAACAAAGGAATTTGAAGTTACTCCAAGTGAAGATTGCTTCCAGTGCAGCCACTTGGTACTATGGCTCTGCCTTGACTAAGTAAGTTCTAGGAACCTGATTCCGGCAGTTCTCAGCGGATGAATATTTTGTATGGGTCTGCCCAGAGGAACAGGGGACTATTTCCCAAAGGTCTCGTCTTAATCTTCTCCTTTTCCTTATCACTAATGGAGTGTAGAGGATAGTTTAGGCTGATTGAGTCAAGTGGTGAACGTGCACAACCTCTCGAGAGTGTCAAAACTAAGTACTTCGCCGTGTCCCCGGTTACGGACAATTCTGAGCAGCTGATCAAGGACGTCAACGGAGGATCCCAACATGCCAACTTCTCAAGTAAAACTATGAACGGTGAACAAGGGTTGATTAGAAGAAAAGTTTTTCAAAGAGTTAGGAAAAATATGGCTTTATGCAAAATAGGCTTGAACTCCACCAGCCAAATATGCATATAGATTATTAGAGTTATTCCACTAAGTGTCCACAGAGTGTCACTTGCCAGTTCCATTTTATATGGTTCTGACCCACCTTGTTGCAACATTTTTTCTGTTGCAGGTTGTTCCGACGACGAGTGAGAATTCGTTTAAGGGTTTCGAGTCTGCAACCAACATGTTTCGCCTATAGCACATGAAGATGATGGAGACTCACTGCTACTTTTATTCCGTTGTGCTGAACTTTGTAAAATGCTAGCCTTGAGCTATGCAATTTGTAATGAAAATTGTAAGTCTGGATCACGTGATGTAATAAAATTTGACGCATTTGCATGATATTCATCTTAGACTGTGTGTGCAAATGAATCGATCCAGTGGTTTGCACTATACACAGGGATCTTGCCAATTTTTAAGTGCAGGTCCGCTACATTCACTTGATGAAATTTTGAAGTTCACAACATAGAAAATATCCACTTAACAAATAAAAGAAAAAAGAAGTTCACTTAAATAGCTTTAGGAGTCCACCATTTTCTCAGAAGTTAAATTTCAACGTAAGTGAAGTTTGTTCAATAAAAAGATTTCACCTAAAAACTAGGAAAATAAGTCCGCTCTTCAAACTCTAGAAGTTCACCATGCTTACAGAAAATATTTTACAAAGTTAACTTTTTAAATCGAGGAAGTTCAAATCGGGAGTTCATGTCGTGCAATTAGTAGTTTAACTTTTTTATTCACAAAAAATGAAAATTAATTCATGAGTAAAAAGTTACACATTTTTGTCAAACAGAGTTCGCCCAGTGAATCTATAAGTTCACCTTATAGAAAAAACATTCACTTAAAAAAACAGAAGTCCACTCAAAATAACTTAAAAAGTTCATTGCATATGAACTTTGAAGTCTCCTCTGAAAAATAGTGCAAACACAAAGAAGTTCGAAAAAATAGAATTTACTATAGTTAAAACTTCTCATCAATGATAATAGTTTCTAAAATTGGTCAACATGAAAAAGATAGAGGATTTTCAAAGCTTTTTAATGGTATATTATTTGTATTATTCGTCAAACAGATTAAAAACTATGATAAAAACAGTATGTGAACAAAAAAGAAACCACACTACGATTGGAAGCTCACTAACACGTAAAAACAAGCTCACAACCATATTAATCAGTTTGGGTCCCCTGCCTTTTTCGCGGCGGAGATTATACACATAAAAATCGTCCCTACTAGATGCTCTGTTTCTTGAAATGGACCACCTACACATACAATTAGCGACTAAATGATTCTAATTTTGCCCTCCCTTGCCACCACCCTCGACCCAAGAACCAAAATCATGCCATTTTCAAATCATTCCCGTCACGACGTGTTTCGATGTTTTCGGTAAATTTAAAATTAATCTTAAATAGTAAGGAATTTCAAAAATCGTTTAAAATACACATAGGTTCAACATCTTCCTTAAATAAAAAATATATATTTATAAGGTCGAAAATTATGTGGCAACAATCTGATTACATTAGAAGATCGATATCCACATATAAAAATTTTAATAGGTAGAAGTTTAATGTCTACATTATTACAATCCATAAATTTGGTGGTTCAAATCTTCCATCAATTCATATTTCATGCATAATTAGCCATATCTTTGAGATAAAATATCGTAATTGCAGCAGAAATATCCGGTAGATATTGTATCACTATCATATCTCTTTCTTCTATTTTTGGTATCATCTTCCGAGGCTATAAGAAATGGTGTCGCCTATTCGGATGTGCATATATTGCACGCTCGCTAACTAGCCTTTGTGACCGTTTATTCTCGAAAACATGGGAGTCATCAAGGTACCAGTCCTGCTATGCATCCTATTGCTCACGCCACTTCTCTTTGTTCCTGGTAAGCGACATCTGGAAATTTCATATGAAGAATAAGGCACTCCTCAATTTATTATCCATACGTTTTCCACTCATATATGAACTTCGTACCCCGGTACACATCTATCTATTTTCATTGCAGTACCGGATCTATTTTCCTACACCATATTATCATGGTTGTTTTTGTAGGATCGAAAGCCAAGACTTGTAGAGAAAAGAGCGCGAGCTATCGTGATTATCCATGCAATACCGATCGATGTGCTGAGGCCTGTCACAAGGAGGGCTTTACAGAAGGAGGGTGCAGATTTATCAATATAAGACCACTTATAGTGTTGTGTGTTTGCGAAAACAAATGTTGATTAAAAACATGTAGCAAATGTCAAAGGATATGTGATGTATCAAATAATATGACTCCGTAGTATACTGAGTCGACAATGATCAATAATAGATGTTGAGTCTTTACCAAATATTTCTTATGTCTTTTATGTATTATCTTCACTACTATTAAAAGAGCAAACATGTGTTGAACATGCATTGATACATTAAATTTATCCGTATATGTGAGCTGCTTTTTTACTAGGAGGCCCATAAATCTTAAATGAAGTTTCACTTGATGAATTTTTGAAGTTCACATCATAGAAAAGATCCACTTAACAAATAAAAGAAAAAAGAAGTTCACTTAAATAGCTTTAGGAGTCCACCATTTTCTCGGAAGTTCAATTTCAACGTAAGTGAAGTTTGTTCTATAAAAAGATTTCACCAAAAAACCAGGAAAATAAGTCCGCTCTTCAAACTCTAGAAGTTCACCATGCTTACGGAAAATATTTTACAAAGTTAACTTTTTAAATCGGGGAAGTTCAAATCAGGAGTTCATGTCGTGCAATTAGTAGTTTAACTTTTTTATTCACAAAAAATGAAAATTAATTCACGAGTAAAAAGTTACACATTTTTGTAAAACAGAGTTCGCCCAGTGAATCTATAAGTTCACCTTATAGAAAAAAACATTCACTTAAAAAAACAGAAGTCCACTTAAAATAGCTTAAAAAGTTCATTGCATATCAACTTTGAAGTCTCCTCTAAAAAATAGTGCAAACACAAAGAAGTTCGAAAAAAAAAATTTACTATAGTTAAAACTTCTCATCAATGATAATAGTTTCTAAAATTGGTCAACATGAAAAAGATAGAGGATTTTCAAAGCTTTTTAACGGTATATTATTTGTATTATTCGTCAAACGGATTAAAAACTATGATAAAAACAGTATGTGAACAAAAAAGAAACCACACTACGATTGGAAGCTCACTAACACGTAAAAACAAGTTCACAACCATATTTATCAGTTTGGGTCCCCTGCCTTTTCCGCGGCGGAGATTATACACATAAAAATCGTCCCTACTAGATGCTCTGTTTCTTTAAATGGACCACCTACACATACAATTAGCGACTAAATGAGTCTAATTTTGCCCTCCCTTGCCACCACCCTCGACCCAAGAACCCAAAATCATGCCAATTTCAAATCATTCCCGTCACGACGTGTTTCGACGTTTTCGGTGAATTTAAAATTAATCTTAAATAGTAAGGAATTTCAAAAATCGTTTAAAATACACATAGGTTCAACATCTTCCTTAAATAAAAAATATATATTTATAAGGTCGAAAATTATGTGGCAACAATCTGATTACATTAGAAGATCGATATCCACATATAAAAAATTTAATAGGTAGAAGTTTAATGTCTACATTATCACAATCCATAAATTTGGTGGTTCAAATCTTCCTTCAATTCAGATTTCATGCATAATTAGCCATATCTTTGAGATAAAATATCGTAATTGCAGCAGAAATATCCGGTGGATATTGTATCACTATCATATCTCTTTCTTCTATTTTTGGTATCATCTTCCGAGGCTATAAGAAATGGTGTCGCCTATTCGGATGTGCATATATTGCACGCTCGCCTACTAGCCTTTGTGACCGTTTATTCTCGAAAACATGGGAGTCATCAAGGTACCAGTCCTGCTATGCATCCTATTGCTCACGCCACTTCTCTTTGTTCCTGGTAAGCGACATCTGGAAATTTCTTATGAAGAATAAGGCTCTCCTCAATTTATTATCCATACGTTTTCCACTTGTATATGAACTTCGTACCCCGGTACACATCTATCTATTTTCATTGCAGTACCTGATCTATTTTCCTACACCATATTATCGTGGTTGTTTTTGTAGGATCGAAAGCCAAGACTTGTAGAGAAAAGAGCGCGAGCTATCGTGATTATCCATGCAATCCTGATCGATGTGTTGAGGCCTGTCACAAGGAGGGCTTTACAGAAGGAGGGTGCAGATTTTTCAATATAAGACCACTTATAGTGTTGTGTGCACAGTAGACGCGCCCTGAGAATGGCAAGATCGCGTGAACAGTTATCCTTTCGTGTTCATAGGAGACCTTGGTCCAACTCTCATCGCCTGGCCTAGCAATGCCCAGGAGACGAGGCCGGTGGAAATTGAGCACGACCGTCTTCGAGTCCTCAGTGATCCCGGCACCGTGCAGTTCAAGAGTTTTCCTGTATGGTGGTCTGGATAAAAAACGGGCCAGTATGGGAGCTAACTACAGTAGTGTTTTCAGTGATGGCAGGTTGTCGCGGACGCCAGTGAGCGGGTTCAGCAAGGAGATGGTGCAGTTCTCCTCCTCTTCGTCGACCAGCATGAGAAGACCCTCAGGCGTCGGTGCGAGGACGGCGGGGCCGTGCAGCTCCGAGAGCTCCATCCAGATGCACTCGCCGGTGGAGATGTTCAAGAAGCGGCGGCGGTGTGGTCGGGCAGCATCGGCTCTGTCTCGTAGCATGATCCATTGCCGCGGGTGGAACCGCCGGTCCAGGGCGCCGTGGTGCGCGGCGCGCGGGTCGGCGGCGCATCGGCGCCACGCGCTACACACCGCGCGGAAGCGTATGTAGTCGGCGACGTCCACCAGGCGCGCTCGGCGATCAGCTCAGCCGGCCCGCACGTCAGGCTCCCCCAG
The DNA here is from genome assembly GCA_947311845.1 of Poa pratensis. Taxonomy (NCBI): domain Eukaryota; kingdom Viridiplantae; phylum Streptophyta; class Magnoliopsida; order Poales; family Poaceae; genus Poa; species Poa pratensis. The sequence goes on from CAMZMU010000102.1 coordinate 12,218,625, forward strand.
TCCCTCCTGCGGCCACAGATCGATATATGGATATGGCGTCGAGTTAGACAATCTTGACGCGCGAGATAGAGACGGCGTCATGGCGTATCGGAAACTTACCAGCTGGAAGGAGGGCTGCCCGGTGCGCACCGCCATCTGTTGGACGGGTTACTCGGTGCTGTAGCCGCCATGTCCAGCTCCGGCTGGATAGCTGGGATCCTACGAATCCCTGCTGAGATGGAGGAGATCGAACAAGATCTGTTTCGAGACGTAGTGTTGCACGTTTTGCTGTCGCGATCCGAACAAGAGTTGCAGGGGATTGACGCGCGGTGACTTGCTTTATGTTACGGAAATCCCACCTGGGATCGTATCTTCATCAAAACGGAGTTAGTAGCCGAGATCGTGTCCAATAAGTTAAAAGTTAAACCATGATCGGATCGATTTAGGGCAACTCGCCAAATCCTGTGGGAGCTCCTTTATGCCGCCGGTTAGCGGCGGTTCCCCGGTTCCGCCACTCGCCGCCTACAGGTTTACTTAAGTGAGCCGGCCCAATTTCACGGTTTGTTTCTGTTTGTTTCGTTCCTACAGAAATGTTTCACAAAACTCTCAAAAGCCCATCTCAGAAAATAATGTCCCGTAGGGGCAACAGTCTTCTAACGAGGGTTTCTGAGCTGATTGATTCTGAAACTGGAAATTGGAGAGAGGATTTCATTAGAGAGATGTTTTGGGATGGTGATGTTGAGAGGATATTGCGGATACCTCTTGCTGTGGGCATGATGCATGACTTCCCTGCATGGCATTTTAATAAAAATGGACGCCATTCAGTAAAGTCTGCATATCATGTTGAGTGGGATGCCCAGCATGGACGGAAGCTAAGGAGAACAAGACCCTACGACACCTCAGCGGCCAACCCTATCTGGAAATCTTTGTGGAATTTGAAAGCTCCAGTGAAAGTTAAAATCCATAGCTGGCTTGCGCTACTTGGAGCTATTCCGTGCAACGGAATTCTGGCTAATCGACATATCCCAATTTCGAGCCAATGTCGCATGTGCAACATTGATTGTGAGATTGTCTCCCATGCTTTTTTCAAATGTGAGAGAGCAAGGGAGGTTTGGGACAGAATGGGCATGCTGCCTACTCTCGACAAGGCGTCTGTGTTGGAATTGCAGGGCAACACGATCCTGGAGACATTGCTACTGGACACAGCGGTGATGCCTCTCATTCCCGAGGTTAGAACCTGTGATCTGGCCGCCGTTGCTTGCTGGTACATGTGGTGGGAATGGAGGAAGGCGACACACGGCGAAGCAATCCAAACGCCGTCGAGAACGGCTTAGTCTATCATCGCTTTGTCCCTGAACTACAAGCGCATCAAGAAGGTAGGCGCTGCACCGATACATCGACATGGATGGCGGAAACCCCCTGCAGATTTTGTTAAAGTTAATATGGATGCAGCATTCGATGTGGACACCGGCACTGGTGGGACAGGGGCTGTAATCCGTGATCACGTGGGGTCCTTTGTTGCTGGGAGTAGACGAAGCCTTCAGAATGTGGAGGATGCTGCCACAACTGAGGCATGTGTTCTGCGAGACGGGCTGGTTCTCGCGGGAGACTTGGGATGCAACAATTTGCTAGTTGAAGCAGACTGTATGGAGGTTGTGGACATCATGCAAGATGGTGGCAATTCTCTGGGAGCTACGGCAGCAATTTACGAGGAATGCACATTCCTCTGCCGAAGTTTTGCACGTGTCAGATTTCAGCATTGCCCTAGGGAGGCAAATTTGGTAGCACATGCTTTAGCTAAGTTTAGTGAGGTTAGCCAGGGTGTCTGGCATGGTGTACCTCCGGATTTTCTCATACCTGTAATAGCTAATGATGTAACTGTGATTGATGCTTAAAGGCGGCAAGTTTCAGACGCACTCTTTCCCTAACCAGGGTACCGAAAGGGACTGGCAGGGTTTTAATGAGGCGGCTTGCTGACCTAATATATGTGTGGAAAATTTCAAAAAAAAAACAACGAAAATAGTTTTGTACAAAAATAATAATAACTAACGAAAATAGTTTTGCACAGAAGTGTTTTGCAAAAATCTGAAAAATAATTCGGAACCATTTTCAAAAATGTAACCATTTTTAAATTCGGAACCATTTTAAAAAATGAACAATTTTTTAATTTGGAAACATTTTCAAAAAATGAACAATTTTCAAATTTGCAACCATTTGTAAATTTATAAGCATTTTAAATTCGGAACATTTTAAATTCGGACCATTTTTAAATTCAGAATAATTTTCAAAAATGAACATTTTTTAATTGGAACAATTTTCAAATTTGGAACCTTTTTAAATTTATAACCATTTTAAATTTGGAGTCATTTTAAATTAAGACCATTTTAAATTTGAAACCATTTTTAAATTTGGGACTATTTTAAATTCAGAACCATTTTAAATTTGGAACCATTTTAAATCCGGAACCATTTTCACATTCCGAACCATTTTCAAATTTGGAACCATTTTCAAATTTGGAACCATTTTAAATTCGAAACCGTTTTCAAATTCAGAACCATTTTCAAATTCTGGACCATTTTCAAATTTGGAACCATTTTAAATTCACACCATTTTTAAATTTGGAACCATTTTCAAAATGGAACCATTTTTAAATTTGGGACCATATTAAATTCGAAACCATTTTTAAATTTGGAACAATTTTTAAATTCAGAATCATGTTCAAATTCGGAAACATTTTCAAATTCGTAACCATTTTCAAATTTGGAATCATTTTAAATTTGGAGTCGTTCTATAATTCAAAACCATTTTCAAAAAATGAACAATTTTCAAATTTGGAACCATTTTGAATTCGGAACCATTTTTAAATTTCGAACCATTTTCAAAATGGAACCATTTTTTAATTTGGAACTATTTTAAATTCGAAAACATTTGTTTAATTTGGAACCATTTTAAATTTGGAACCATTTTTAAATTTGGAACCATTTTAAAAAATGGAACCATTTTTAAATAAACCATTTTCAAAAAATGAACGATTTCAAAATTTGAAACCATTTTCAAAAAGCAAATTAAAAAAGAGCGAAAAATAATAAGAAAAACGAAACAAATGATTCCGTTTTAAATTTAGAACCATTTTCAAAATAGAATTATTTTAAAAATGATTTTTTTTCAAATTTGGAACCATTTTTAAGTTTGGAACCATTTTCAAAAATTAAATAATTTTAAAAACAACGAAAAACAAATAAGAAAAGAGAAAAGAAAACGAAAAAGGAAAAAGAAAAAAAAATAAACAGAAAAAGAAAAACAGAAAAGGAGACGGATAGCGAGTCTATATATTAAAGGTACCTCTTCGCCGAGATATTTGGCCGACCAGTAACCCCTCGCGAGGCAAATCCTTTAGGCGGCGCTCCCGCTATGTGGCGCTAACGGGTGCTGCATAGCGTTTGCCAAATCCTATACATCGCCCAGCAACGGCTGCGCCGCCTAAAGCGCGTCGCTGCTCGGCCGACCCATCTCACGTTTTTTTTTTTCTTCTCCGTTTTTTTTGGTTCTACGTTTTTTGTGTGTTGTTCTTTGACTTCGGTTTTCCTTTTCGTTTTTATTTCGAAAAGTTCAAATTTGAATTGAAGTTTTGTTCAGATAAAAAAAATCAATTAGAAAATTGTTCCAATTCGAAATTTGTTCATTTTTCGAAAAAAATTCATATTCGAAAATTGTTCAAATTTGAAAATTGTTAATTTTTTGATAATTGTTCAAATTCAAAATTTGTTCATTTTCGAAAATTGTTCCAATTCGAAATTTGTTCATGTTCGAAATTAGTTCAAATTTGAAATTTGTTCATTTTTGGAAAATTTTCAGTTCATTTTCGAAAATCGTTCAAATTTGAAAATTGTTCATTTTCAAAATTTGTTCATATTCAAATATTGTTCAAATTCAAAATTTGTTCATTTTTAAAACTTGTTCAAATTCGAAAATTGTTCATTTTGAAAAATTGAAATAAAAATAATTCAATTTTGAAAATGGTCAAATTTTAAAAACGTTCAGATTTTGATAAAAAGTTTATTTTTGAATTTGTTTCGGTTTGAAATTATTCACATTCATTTACGAAGTAGTAACAGTAAAGCGCGCACATATATGGGTCGGGCAGGAACTACCGCCTCGAAGCGGTATATAGGCGCTCACGGGCCAAATCCAACGCGCCGATCCGAACAGACACATTTTATGTCTGTTTTTTCTCCGTTTGGGTCGCCAAACGGACAACATCCGGACCATGTCCAGCCTTTTCTGGCCAGTGCACCCGACGGGGCGACCCATTTGGTACACCCTAGCCTAGCCTTTTTTTCTAGTGCAACCAAATTTCACACATTTAAGCAAATAAATCTAGAAAATCATGCAAAATAAACCTATGGCGCCCAAATAGTGTATCCAAAATATTACATGCCAGCCATGGAGGACGTTTGTAGCAAAGTCCTGTTATGCCATGCCGACATTCAAATAGTGTACCCAAAATATTACACGAGGCCACTTCCATGCTCCGGGCATAGTTCCATCAAACACAAATGAGATGATCAGTCATCTCGCTCCATGAACCACTTTTGTTTTTTCTCAAACCAAGCCCTTTTCTTAGGGGTCAAGGTGGCAAGATCGGCCGTCATCATCCGGGTCTCCTCAGTGAGTAGAGCGTGCTCAACCTCCCTAGCCTTTGCCTTCACCTCAATGGCCCTAGAGCGGGCATCCTCCTCCTCGATCTTGAGCTTCCTCTTTTGGATTTCGAAGAAGTTCCTCGAGTTCGCCTCTCTCTCTCTCTCTCTCTCTCTCGGCACTTCCTCTCTTCTCTCTCATCCTTCTAGTTGGTTGCCTTGTCCTTTTGGGATATGAACCCCTTCAAGGTCTCTTGCAAAGCAATTGTTTGCAAATCACACTTGGCATCTATCTTGGTGTTTTTCGTCCCTCATGTCATTTGGCTTCTCCTTGTCCATGGCCGGTGCGCCACCACCCTTTCTCATGGACGTCATGAGCTCCTTCCACTTGGGCCAATCCTTGATCTCGTGCCAACAATGGATCAAGGAAAATGCCTTGCCCAAATTTGGGACTTGAAGGTCTACAAAGCTTGAAAGTTCTAGTTAAGATATGAAACACAATAGGCATAAGTTGAGCTCCGGCCATACATTCAAACATAAAGAGGGGACAAATAAAAGACAAGCCAGGAATGGGAATCATGCCAAGTCCTTGACCCCAATTCCACTCACGGGCCGGCGCTCATCTTCATAGGCGCCAACGAATTTGCTACTGTCCGCTTGGATGAACCCCCATCTCTTTTGGAGTGACAATTCGTTGCACTCATTATCGAATTTGTGAAGCTCATAGCACCTTTGCTCATGGTACCAATCATGAACCCTCTTCCAAAAGTCAGTCTCCTTTTACTCGACCCCGATGATTGCGCTTTGCCCCATCTCCATCCATGCTTGGCAAAGCATTTTGTCCTCGTCCATGGAGTATGCTTGTGTCCTCACGCTTTGCTCCTCTTTTGGGCTCGAGCAAGCTGAGTGAGCTCCTCCTCGAACAACGTCTCCTCATCGATGAACATGCACATGCACGTGGATGGGTCTTGGGTCGGCTCAAAGGTCGCTTGGCCTTTGTTCGGGTCTTGGCTCTCTTGATCTTCAATTGGTATGTTACCCTTGTTGATCATGCCCGCCATGCAACGCCTCCCCATTGTCTTCCTCGTAGTACCTCGGGTCGTCCGACGCCATTTCGTCGAGCAGGTTACGCGCGGCAGGGAGGTTGGCCGCAGAGATCACTCGTGGCACCTTACTTGCCGGCACCAAGGCGTCGCCGACAGCAGGTGCAGCGTTGAGGTCCAGTGGCGGCACCACCGGGTCCGCTTAAGCATGACAGTTGTTTTTTTTTTAGAAAAGGAGGGTGCGAGTCCCCGGCCTCTGCATCGAGTGATGCACACAGCCATTCGCACTTATTAATTCCAACCAGATTTACAAAGTACAATGTTGAAAAACAAACTGAAGTCAACCTCTCGACAACAAGGGTCGCTACCACTATGATGGGGGTGACTAACACCAACGCACATCATCTAAAACCTTCAGCTAAACACTCAACGCACACCGATGTGCACGCTTTAGTCGCTGCCGCCGTCTTCCACGAACCCATCTTCAGAAAGGATCAACACCATGATCTTGCAAAATCAGGTCTGCCGTCGGCATCGCCACGATGCCAGACAGCGCCACCATGTGCGAGTCCATCAACCCGAAATCGAGACCCCGCAGCGCCACGCCGCCGAGCCTCACCGACATCGACGTGGCAGATGAAACACCGCTCCGCCAGCTGACCCCCTCCAGGTAGTTCGTGTTCCAAAACGATGCCCTCAAGAGGGTGAACGACACCGAAGGTGACGCCATCGTCTGATCTGGAAAACCAGATCTGGGGTTTCCCCCGGAACAAACAGGTTGATGGCGGAGCAACGATGCCTTCAACAAGGTGATGACGCCCGGGGGCGCCACCATCGTCGACTCCAAAACGGAGCCCGGTTCTCACCGGCCAGCCCGCCCCACCCGTCGTCGATCTACCCGAAGGAAGGTTTCATGTCGTCCGCCACGCCGTCGTCGAGGAGTCGAGGACGTCGCGCCGTGGTACCCGACAGTACCACGTCCAGGCCCTCGTAGCCGATCCGCCGCCGCCATCGCCGGCCTTGGATCCGCGTGGGAGGGAGCGAGGAGGCGAGGAGGGGCCCCGCCGGCGCCGGCGCCGGCCAGGCCTTGCCCAGCCGCACCCTTTGGCGGCGGCGGAGGGAGGGAAGGTGGATGGAGGAGTTGGGTGAGCGGCGGCGGCTAGGGTTCCCCCGTCGCCCGCGAGGGGGCGGGAGGGGGACGAGGGTATAAATGCAAAACGATTAAATCCAATACAGATTACTTATTGGAGATGCTATTTAAGCCATAAACCACGCTACGCGTGCGCAGGCGCTCCGCTCCCTTGCACGCGAACCACATGAACAATCAATCGGCCATTTTCAACGCTAGCTCATCACTGGCAGGTGTGGACTCTGGAGACTGGAGATGCTCTAATAGCCTATCTCTTTTCTCTTTTGTGTGAATCTTCTTTTGTATTTACAAGATACAACACAGGCAATCGCGGCCATTGACCACCCGGATCACGTACCAACCGAGCTTTACGTCTCTTGATGAGAAATGAGAAGATTAAGATTAAAGAAAAAGAAAACTTGCTTTGCAGAATCGCAGTGTCGGTGAAGGACACGTGCGAAGCTCATCGGCTATGCACACCATTTCCGTGGCTCGATCGGAAGACAAGAGACACCGACAGAAAACACCTACTACTCCTAAATATCCTACCATGTCGATCCAAGTGAACTGCCGCTCGATCGATCATCTCTATGTACACCGACAGTCTGCCATGCGTGTTGCCGGGGATCAACTGCGTCCACTTCGCCGCCGTTAGGCCATCGGTACGTCGGAGCGCCGTGCTCGATCGAGGGACGGCGGCGGTCGGTGGGTGGACCACTGCTTGAGGCGCAGCTGCGGCGGGTGGGAGTCGACGAGGATGGACCAGAGTATCTGCACGTCCTCGCAGGGGCACGACTGCACGTCCTCGTACAGGATGTAGATCCCTCTCTCTGTAACAACCACACAACCATCAGTCAGTCTCCACACAAAACCTCAACCTCAGCTCGATCGGCACGGAGAAGACAAGATGAGAGATGAAGGAACAAACATACTCTTCTTCTGCGCGGAATGCGCGCGAATCCAGAGCTTCTTTAGCGGCGCCATGAGCGACCGCAGCCACCCCATGGGAGTATGAGAGCCCCCCCGCCTCGATCGCCCTCCCCTGTGAGGCTGTGACTGTATCACCACCTCCTCATGCACTACTGATCAGCTGAGAGGGAGCTGAAATAGCAACGCCAAGCAAGCTTTGGTTTTGTGGGGGCGAGACGTGAGGGAGAAGAGAGTCGCTTTGAGGCCGTGTGAAGTCTCTGCGGCTGCTCTACTACTATTCATAACATTACGTTGTTGGCTTCCCTTGCATCCCAATCATCGGCTTTAACACTCTTGGTGCCGCGTCACTCTCCATCCATATCTCCCCTACAAATAAACAAACTAACTGACGCACAAGCGTTGCGCTCCTTCGGTCGCCGCAATTAAAATTTCAAGTTTCTTATTAATCCTTGTTGAGAGACGATGGAAAGAATTTCGTTGCAGGTCCTGTCAGGTCTTATTTAAGCTTTATGGCCACCGTGGCCTACCGTGTCCACTAAACGAGCCACGAGTCCATTCCTCCATTGTTTCTTAATAATCTGGAGTTACAGATCACATTTGGAACATAGCATTTTTCTCCGATTCCCGCGGAATTGAACTGTTTCCTGTGACGTTTGTTTCTGCAAAGTTTCAGTGCTCCGAACATGGCTAGCTATTCGTCAGGCCCTTCTCCTGCTCCTGTATGATGAACAGCTCCTGCTAGATACGTTTCAGTTAACAACCAGTGCACAATCATGGCGTCTTCCCCGTCGGTGAGCACTGAACAGGGCGTGGCACTGGTCGGCCCTGAGCTGGGAGCCTACATGGCCTGCTCCGCGCCCGTCCAGGTGTCCCAAGTCAGTTAGAGCATCGCCATTGCACCACGGGCCAAAATGAACAAGAGAAAGGAAACGAGCGGCACCACGAGTAGGATGGTTTAAGTATCTTGGCCGATCATGAGAGAGGAAGGATATTGTCAAATTGATTGATCTAAGAGGCTGACCTGTATTGTTCAGAGGTGGTTGCCTCCTCGCTTTCTCCCGTGCGGAGGAGCTTCTCTTTCGCCGTACCAGCAACTTGCGGATCTCTTGGGACCCCGCGTGGGATCCATCTCCATCCTTGGAAGGGAATCAGTGGAATGCCAAGTCAATGTTTCTTGTCCATGCTTCGCTCACCTCGTTTGGGATATTCTTTGCTTGAGCACACCATCTCCTACTACTACCACTACATGCTAACCAAAACCAACCGACGATTGCTTCTAGAAATTGGGTTGGTGAAAAGGTGCATGCGATAGTGTGACACAAATTAATTGGGTGCACATGTGGAGAAAGATATATACCACGTACAACAAAAGTACATAACCATAGAATACATAATGTATATACTGAATCAAGTGCGGTAGGCATGATAGTGCTGATTAGTTTCTTATGTGCATGTGTTGTAGTCAGGATTAAGTTTCTCATCTATAATCCACTAGTAGGTGTAAAATGCTACTTTGCGCTTTTCGGGTGGACGCTCTTCTTGTCAAGAATTTGGTAGTTGGTATAAAACAGGGGAAATATCAGCAATCGGAATCAATTTCTTGATAATGCTTGGGGGATCATACCTGTAAATTTTTATAGTTAAAAAAAACATATGACACCGACAAAAACCAGTACAAGCTCAGTTTTACGTTTTAACCAGTATCTGATATCCTGATTCCGGAACTAGGTGCAGTTTGCAACAGGGAATTGATCAAAGTGTTGGTTCAAACTTACCATTTGTCAGGTTTTTGCAATTTGCACACAGGGAACAAAGGGTCTAGAAAACATATTGTATATACTGAACTAGATGTATTTATATAAGAACATTGTTGAAGCAAATATGATAGTCATAATAGTGTCGGTTGCTTTATTATGTGCACGTGCTGTAGTCAGGAGTTCAAGATAAATAAGGTTAACATTATTTATGTTGTCATGGTAGGTGTCTGCGTATTGGCCAATAAATAAACATGCACTGAGTATTTAAAACAACTAAATTGAAGAATTGGATTAATATACCAAAAGTGGTGGAGCTTCGGACTAAATTAAAGAATTGGCCAATAAAGTTCCATTCTACAATATTTGGGAGTTACCCAGCAACTTTTAGTAGCTGAGGCAGATACAGACTTGCCATCTAAGTTTTTAACCGGCAATCTGATAGATTGGTTCAGGACCTTTCAGTTACCTTCTCACTTTCCAGGAGACGTGCGTTCAGCAGCCCCGTTCATATTGATTACAAGGACCTCTAATTATTGAGATTCATTAGGTAATAACCGAACCTTGTGGCTGGTTTCATTCTGAGTAATGGAACTGGGCCTCCCCCTTTAAGGGGCCCTTTTGATCTAAAAAAAAGGATCATTAGCATATTTGTCCAATGGTGTAGCACACTGACAGACACAAGGTGCAGAATGATTGAGAGTTGTGCAGTCACCAAATGAAACTTATTGATTATCACTATCATGTTTGCTAATCTTAACAGAACATATGGAAGCTGATTTGCTTCAGTGCGCCACCCCCCTATATTTTTCCGGTAGCCCCGTAATTTTTTTAGTGTGCCGAAGGCTCGCTTGTAAACAATTCTGGGAAAAAGAGAATAAAACTGGTGTTGCTGGGATACAATCCTAGGTCTCACGGGTGAAGCGCAGAGAGCGAGCCGATGGGCTAGCTGTGCCTCGATAAATCAAAATGCATCCTTATAGATAATATTATAAATTCTCGTGTCCTTCATGGAACACACCCTACATAACCTAGAGAAGTTTTCCATCGCTTTTGACTACCATAGAAATTTGATACCAAATCATTCAAAATTAATTCTAAGAAATTAACAACACGAAATTAAAATACAAATTAACCCATTTTCATGAAAACTTGATCATTATAGCACATTAATAAACATAAAAAATAGAAGACATTATGTGCATCTTGTATGCTCTCCTAGCGGGAGCATGGGGCGTGGCGTGGCCGGTGGTGGGAGCATGGAGGCATCCCCTTCTTTTCTTACTATGCTCGCTGACTCTCGGTAATTTGGACGATATCCAAAAGAACATATTATATCACTTCGCTCACATGGAATGTAACCTAATGGACCGCTCCTCCTCCTATTGGGCTAAGAAAAAATATTTGCAAACGAAAAAGAGCTTCTCGGCCGAACCGAGTGGAGCCAGGCTCGGTCCGAGTTTGTTTTGGTCGAGTAAAAGGCAGCTCGGTTTAAATCTATCAGCTTGACCCACCTATAGATAGATGTGTTGCATATGGGTTCACATGTCGATCCAAGGGGCAAACGACGCGGATCATATAGATCTGTAACCATAGACACCACACCAAGCCATTTTGACCCACCTATGTCAGGTTTAGATATGTGGACCATATACACCACCCCTTGCCACGTGGACCCACCCATGACGGGGTTTAGAGATATAGATCCACTTGGTCTACATGTTCTTAAGCTGATAGGTGTAAATCTAGCGGGGTTTAAAGATATAAATCCACTTGCCTCCATGATCCCACCACCGGTCACGCCTCGCCCATGCTCCCGCTAGGAGAGCATACAAGATGCACATAATGTCTTTTATTTTTTATGTTTATTAATGTGCTATAATCATCAAGTTTTTCATGAAAATGGGTTAATTTATATTTTAATTAATTCCGTGTTGTTAATTTTTTAGAATTAATTTTGAATGATTTGGTACCCAATTTCTATGGTTAATAAGTCAAAAACGATGGAAAACTTCTCTAGGTTATGTAGGGTGGGCTCCATGAAGGACACGATAATTTATAATATTATTCAGAAGGATGCATTCTGATTCATCGAGGCACAACTAGCCCAGCGGATCTGCTCTCTGCGTTTCATCCGTGAGACCCAGGTTTGAATCCCAGCGGCACCAAGTTTACTCAGAATTGTTTACAAGGGAGTCTTCGGTGCACTGAAAAATATTCGGGGTTACCGGAAAAATTTACGGGGTTTCTAATATGTTTATGGTTTAGGTGGCGCACTGAAGCAGAAGCGATGTTTAACACCTTTTCCCTCACTGAGAATATACATATAAGAGTAGCAAATATCATTTCAAAAATCTTTCTCAAATTCTGATTCATGAAAAGACAAAAATGGAGCACGAGAATCTACCAGCCTATCAATTTCTTGATGTTTATATGGATACATCAGACCTAAACTAGCTAACCCCATCAAGAACTAGGTAGAACAAAAGAAACTGAAGTACTTGCAGAAGGTTTGGTTAAACCTGCTAGAACTGAATTCCTACTGGTTGGATTCACTCATTCGGTAGAGTAGTCAGAAAAAAAACTGTCATCGTGTTTCCCTTACTCAACCTTCCATGCATGAAGCATCAAACTGAAACCAAACTGGCCCGATTGATCCTCTGTTTCGTCCTGTGAGCATGACCTCGACAAACAATTCTCCAAGGATTTCCCTGACTGAAACAAGAACACGGCACATCCATTCGACGAACCAAATAGCCAGTCATGCACATCCCAGAGCACCTCTACCGGAAGTCCGTTGACATAAATAGTCTGGTTCCCTCTGAACTTCCATGCCAGCGTCTTCACCTGCAATACTCTCTTCTTTCCAATCCTGATCTCTAGGCTTGGATCCTTCAGCCCTGATGTGTCACACTCTACAGTGATAAGTTGAAGCTGACCAATGTCCAAAAACTGTGCCTTGGCCGAATACACTTTCTTCCCGTAAACGTGCTCCTTCCTGGCTACCATGACTGGACTGCAAGGCAAAGCGTCCAAAGACAGCTTGTGTTCTCCCAGCTTGCGCATGTCTCCGAGCACAAGGACAGCTTCAAGATCAAAGATCAGAGCAACGTAGAAACCTTCCAGTGGTTCTGGCCCGGCTGCAAACTTCGCCAAGGAAAGGTCCCAGATGATGTCCATGGCGCCCCCGTCCATCTCCACGGCCTTTGAGCCTTTCCCCTTCGCGGACAGCCATGGCTTTATCTGTGTCTTGCAGAGGCAACGGCCCGAGGAGTCGTCGATCGCGATGGCGAGGGCCTGCCCCATGGCCACTTTGCTCGAGGTGACGGTGACACTGCAAGATTTGCCGCGCAGACGGGCGTAGTAGGCGCACTGCACCATGCTCTGGCCACTTGAGGAAGTGGAATGGGCTACCTGGACGCCGCTTTGGCTGAGGCAGGAGGCGAAATCTCTCATGGCGACGTTTGGGAGCTGCAACCTGCACCTTTGTGGATTTTCGACGAACACAACGTGCGCAGCGAGCGTAACCGCCCTGTTCAGCACCGGGTCACTCCTTTGCGAAGAAGAAAGGAGACTATTTTCCTCGTGCGATGCAGAGCATCTTTGGGCTTCGTAGCCCAAGAATCCAAGATTTCCCCCACCTGATTCAACCCCTTGTTTGTCGACCTGGAATCTGAAACATCGATAAATCAATACCAAATAACCGCAACCTTCAAAGATCAACCAAAGGAAGCAAAAAACACAAACCTTTGTCGACGAAATCAAGAAGAGACCACCAGCTTAACCTCGGCAGTGAAGAATGGAGTCGCTGGATAGAAGTTCGGAGAGGAACGCCAAGGAAAAAGGAAGACCTGGTACCAGCCTGAACGGCGGGCATACAAATCGACCGCGCTGCCGTCTTCGCCTCACCCTGAACAAAAACTCAACCGCTCCACAACAAAGTGTCACCTTCCTTGAGGAGCAGTAGAATACTAGCAGTAGGCACACCGTCTGCCATTTCTTTACCTCCTATACTCCTAGGTTAAAGCTTCGTGGTGTTGGAGTGACCAAAAGCGAGCTGGTGGAAAGAAGAGGACAAGCTCAAGAGGGCGACCACGAATCCACGACTACCAGTCCTACTCCACTATTCCAGACCTCCAGTGGCGTAGCGTTGGGAAATGTGGGCAGCAGAAAAAACGGGGAGGCAGCCAGGCAGCAAGGTGCCGAGACGAGACAGACAGCACGGTTTGGGAGAGAGATCTGCCGCGGTTGCACTGTCCGATCACAGCGAGTGGTCGCCCGCTATCCGGCACGTGAGCTCCACCTGATCTGATGCTTCCTCGGCAGGGGTGATCAAACACCAAGCTGAACCATTAGCACAAAAAAAAAGACTACCGCCAATGAATTTAACATATTTTTTGATTGCACATAGAATCTCCGATGTGATGCACGTTCCACAGTGCAGCTTGGGGAAATCAATTTGTTGCACGGTGTCAATCTGGGCCGCGCGTGCATCAGCTGGAACCACCGGCGCGGGAGCAGTTCAGCAAAGGCGGCTGCCGACGCCCGGGCTGTCTCGTTGCTAGCAATGGGTTCCGCTCGAAGAAGTTTGCCGGCCGGAGCTCGAACCCGCCGCTCACCGTCGGCATCACCGGGAAATCGTCCTGGTACGGTATGTGGTGGATGCCCACCGTGTACCACAGCACGATGTCCTCGTTCCGTATCCCCCTGTCCCTCCCGCTCCATGCCGCCAGGCCGTCGTCGCCGGTGCTCTGGTCGGCGTACAGCCCCGGCGCCCATTTCTCGTCCCTGCGGTACGGCGTCACCCACACCTGCTTCTTGCTGTATCCCGCGCGCCTCTGCGGGTAATCGTCGTCGTCCAGCACCGACGCCGCCGTCGCGCCGCCCGGGACAATACGGTACCCGACCTCATTGCCCAACCTCGTCCTCTTGTTCGGGTTCACGATCAGCAGGTCCGCCGGCGCCGCGTTCACGTCCACCTGCGCATCCGCCTCGGTCTCGGCCACCTCTCGGCGCACCGTCCAGTAGCTCTTCCTCGGCGTGTCGGCGCCGCCGGATCCTGGGGTGTTAGTGTTGCGCCTGGTGGTGATGATGTTCTTGACGAAAGAGTTGTTGGTGCCGTCGACGTCGAGGTCGAGGTGGTAGGTGACGTAGTGGTCGTGGTAGACGGCGAGGGTGTTCTCCGTCACCAGCGTGCCGTGGGCATCCTGCCTGATCTGGTCGACGTGCGTGTAGTCCGTCCCCTTCACCTCTAGGAGACCTGTCAGAGATACCTGCAAGACATAACAAACACACAATTTTTTCACACATTTTGATTCCTTCTCTGTTATTTGATTTGATTTGCTTCGAATCGAAGATATGAAATGATGCTTGCATATATACCGTGAATTTGATGGAGCCGCTCGTCTTGAATTCCCAGTCCAAAATGTAGTCGTAGTTCCCGCACGACACCACCATCCTCACCACCAAACTCACGTCAGGCCGGACCTCCGTGATCTGCATCAACCCATCCAAGCATGTCATTTGATCGTCTGCGTAATAAGGCTAACAGCAGAACAGTATGAGATTCGAGCAGGCCTGGCTGATTAGCTACCAGTCGGTCGCAGTGGCGGAGCGTGACCAAAAGCAAAGAGGGGGCCAAAAAATTTTTTTTGCCACCAAATGGACTCTTACTCTAATTTTGCTACAATTTCACGTATTATCAAGAGACGATTTTCAAGCTTGAGAATGCATTTAATTTTTTGATTTACACAAGAATTTAAATAGGAAGTAATATAGGAAACATTTTTTCTGGCAAGATCCACAGATAGCCAGTAGTGATCTCCTGATTCACATAGGATTTGGCATTTTTTTTTAGACAAAGGAATTGGTATACTTAGGCGACCTGTAGTTCTATTTGTAATCAGAAGAGGACAAATAATTAGGCGACCTGTAGTTCTCCTGATTCTATTTTCATCAGTAGCACCGCACGAGACTAGGGACCAATTAGGAATTGGTATACTTAGGCGACCTGTAGTTCTCCTGATTCTATTTTGCATTGAATCAACTTTGCATCAAATAATTCTCAAAAAACTGAACAACTGCAGCACAATGGACATACAAATTACCAGTACATCTCAATTCATAGGGAAATAGCCAGAATTCAGAAATAGGACATATATTATTACCTTCAGTATGGAGCTCTGCTAGTCGCCTAGTCCGTCAATGACTCAGTGGCGTGCAGCAGTCAGCAGTTGGTGCTTGGGAGTGGGGCGCCGCCGTGGATCAGAAGCACAAGATCGTTGCTGCCGGCCGGCCGGCCGGCGACCGGATTTTGGAGAGGAGAGCCGGGGGGGATTTTGGACAAGAACAGGTTGAAGGAGGAGGGCCAGGGGCGAAATTGAGCAGCAGCGGCGGTGGATCGGACCGGCATAATGTCGACCTGGTAAGGGATTGGAGACTGGAGAGAGGAGTAGAACGGGGAGGAGCAGTGGCGGAGCGTGACCAAAAGCAAAGAGGGGGCCAAAAAATTTTTTTTGCCACCAAATGGACTCTTACTCTAATTTTGCTACAATTTCACGTATTATCAAGAGACGATTTTCAAGCTTGAGAATGCATTTAATTTTTTGATTTACACAAGAATTTAAATAGGAAGTAATATAGGAAACATTTTTTCTGGCAAGATCCACAGATAGCCAGTAGTGATCTCCTGATTCACATAGGATTTGGCATTTTTTTTTAGACAAAGGAATTGGTATACTTAGGCGACCTGTAGTTCTATTTGTAATCAGAAGAGGACAAATAATTAGGCGACCTGTAGTTCTCCTGATTCTATTTTCATCAGTAGCACCGCACGAGACTAGGGACCAATTAGGAATTGGTATACTTAGGCGACCTGTAGTTCTCCTGATTCTATTTTGCATTGAATCAACTTTGCATCAAATAATTCTCAAAAAACTGAACAACTGCAGCACAATGGACATACAAATTACCAGTACATCTCAATTCATAGGGAAATAGCCAGAATTCAGAAATAGGACATATATTATTACCTTCAGTATGGAGCTCTGCTAGTCGCCTAGTCCGTCAATGACTCAGTGGCGTGCAGCAGTCAGCAGTTGGTGCTTGGGAGTGGGGCGCCGCCGTGGATCAGAAGCACAAGATCGTTGCTGCCGGCCGGCCGGCCGGCGACCGGATTTTGGAGAGGAGAGCCGGGGGGATTTTGGACAAGAACAGGTTGAAGGAGGAGGGCCAGGGGCGAAATTGAGCAGCAGCGGCGGTGGATCGGACCGGCATAATGTCGACCTGGTAAGGGATTGGAGACTGGAGAGAGGAGTAGAACGGGGAGGAGGAGGACTGGAGGAGGAGGACCGCAATCGACCGGAGGGCGGAGGAGGAGCACGGCGACCTAGCAGGCTAGCACCGCTCTGTTTTCCTCCTCTCTCTCCGCGTGGTGAGTTGCGAGCAGAGGATTCGTTCCTCCCTAATGGGCTGGCCAGAATACTGCGTATCACTACCTAGTAAAAAAAAATTGCAACTTTTGAAGGGGGGTCGTGGCCCCGTTTCGCCTCCACGACGCTCCGCCAGTGGGGAGGAGGAGGACTGGAGGAGGAGGACCGCAATCGACCGGAGGGCGGAGGAGGAGCACGGCGACCTAGCAGGCTAGCACCGCTCTGTTTTCCTCCTCTCTCTCCGCGTGGTGAGTTGCGAGCAGAGGATTCGTTCCTCCCTAATGGGCTGGCCAGAATACTGCGTATCACTACCTAGTAAAAAAAAATTGCAACTTTTGAAGGGGGGGTCGTGGCCCCGTTTCGCCTCCACGACGCTCCGCCAGTGGTCGGTCGGGCAAGCCGGCCTCTGTGTGGCGCCACGCGACGTCGCCGGCATTCCGTTCGAAGACGCAGATCATGCTCTTGTTCTCGACGGGTTTGCCGTCCTGGCCGGCGTAGTAGCCGTCGAGGTAGACAGCGTTGGCCGGGCAGTCGGCGCCGGGCTGGAGCGGGAAGGCCCAGAGCCCCAGCCCGTACTCGCCGGCGTCCAAGAAAGTGCGGTAAAGTTTTCATGCACGAATTTTAAAGCGCACCGACGGCTGTGATTAGGGGTGGGGATTGGGGGTGTTGATCCCACTTGGTTAGTACTCCTCTTACGTCACTTTTATATCCCATGTGAATCTAATCACAACCGTCGGTACGCTTTAAAATTCGTGCAGGAAAACTTCCGGGAAAGCACAGGAGCACTTCACTTTCGAAAAAGGTACATGTGAGATTTTTTTTAAGGCGGCGGAGGCGCCAGTTTTACTCAGCTCATGTGCAAATTATACTAGCATTCAGTACAAAGTCCTCAAATTGAATAGATTGTATAGTAGAAATCACAGGACAAACTGCCATTCTATCCAGATTTCCAGTGCTACTACTCTACTAGTCTGCTCTTACATATTGCAGACAGGCAGACAGCACAAGAGGTTCACGCTCTAGAATTAAAATTAGGACGCTAACACAATGTATAATCTCTCCCAAATGGCCATTTGGCAAACCTTTTGATCCTTCTGAAAAAACGCCATTAACAATGACTTCTTTTAATATGAAGAAAAAATATTTGAATTGGCGTTTTTGAAGCTGCGAGGTACTAAAACTGCTAAGTCATTTAAATAAGTCATCCACATTAACGTTTTCATTTTCCGAGCTATTTAGGTTCTTGCCAGGCATTGAATGTGCTCTGCATTGATTTTTTTTTGGCATTTTTAGAGTTTATGAAATTTTCGGCACGCAGAAATACATCGGATAGCTTATTTTAAATGACTTAACCATTTTCGGCTAAGTTTAGACTATCAAAAATGCGTGGTTGAAATTTTCTAAGCGGTCATTACTGGCCAAAAGTTTTTCTAAATGGTCATTTAAACAGCTCATAGTGAAAAATAACATAGACTACTGACATGCATATAACACTAAGTGAGGCGATTTGGAAGCCGAGCTACACATAGCTCTTTATTTTGAAAACTTTGAAAATCATATTTTGAAGTTTCAAAAAAAATCTGAAAAGATCCTAGGTGTAAATATATTGTTATCTCCAACGTGTAAAATTTCAAATACAAATGTGTGGTACTTTAGGCTATGCTAAAATAACAAATTTTGAATATCAAAAATAGTGTGCAAAATTTGAACTCTTCAAAATCTGACATATTTTTTATTTTCGCGTATCCCGAAATATGAATTATTTTGAGTTGAGATTTTGAACGTTGGTAGAATGCACTATTGTATACGTCCGTGATTTTTTCAGAATTTTTTAAAACTTCAAAATATGATTTTTTTGAATTTTGTAAAATAAAAGGGCTATGTGGAGCTCAGCCTCCAATGCACTTTCCTATATAACACTTGGCTATATTACTATCTTCATAGTGGATAGTAACCAATGCACATTCGCCTCCTAAGAGCACAAAGTGAACACACGTAATGAACTATTTCCTTATCCATAATACAATAAAGTAAATGTTTCTTTTCAAGTTCCTCATTAATGGTCTAATTGGATTGAATGTTATCTATATGAATCTTGATTGTATTCAATTTAGTTTATTTTTTATAGAGCCCTTTTGTTCGAAGTAACGAGCCAACCAAAAAAATTATGCCCATCCATGAGATATCTAGCAAGTGTAGAAAAGGGGAACTCCTAGCAAGACATAGATCTTTTTATAACACACTTTAATGCATAATTCACCGGAATCATTCAAAGAGTTGTATTTACAAACTCTTACATTTAAATCCCATATGTTTGACCCTTAATTCTACCAAGTTCGTTTGGTTGGTGTTTTTAGTTAGGCCAAACCTTTTCTTTAGTAACTTTGCTTTGGTTGGTACTACATAAACCCCAAGAGCACACCTCACCTCCTTTTTTTATCCACGACATACTTCACCTCTCCCATAGCCATCCTTGCCCTCCACCGCTATATTCCGCTAATTAATCCATTTTCCTCCACTTCCTCTTTCCTCTTCTCACCTTGTTTCTTTATCTCTGTCTACCAAGGTCAGATCCTTGGCCACCTATGGTTTCCCTACCTCAATGCCTCGATGACGACATCGTCTTCCCATCACAACCGGCGGTGTTGCGCCGTCTCACGGCGGAACCCTCATGAATGATCACTACGGCCACCAATTTAGTGGATCTTCGCTTTGATGATGAGCGCCACCTACATTCTACAATGTATTTGTTTGGTTCATTGTGAACAACATAGTTTTTTCATACAAGACTTTGTAATGCTAAATCGGCTCTTTCTATAACACAAGAGGTGTAAAGGAGTAAGAGTTGATTTTAGTCCATACATATACTCATTCTTTCCCGAAATGTTGCGTATAATTTATGGTGAAATCCAAACTTTATAAACTTTGACAAATTATATAACAAAAATATCAATATTATACGCAACATATTTTGGATATGGGTGCCAAGTTTAGATTTATTTGGTCCTAGCCAGACAAGCCGTCAGCTATCTCGAATTATTTCATGCAGGAATTGTCTAGAGTGCATAAAGGGAGTAGGTGGCTAGTGTCTGTTCTGTTCCATAGGAATGATGATTGGTGGGAGCCATATCTGCATTTGCATTGTCATCGTGGTCTCGTGTATAGCGTGCAATATAAATACAAACACAACGTATCTGTGGTTTGTTTGTGTGCGTGTGGTTTTGGTCTTCTTTGATCTCTTCAGATTCGAATCAGCACCAACGGATCTTTTTCCCAGTGAGATAAGTAAAAAAAAAACAAAGAGCAATGTCGTCTCCGCACAAGCTGCTCTCAACATGGCTATATAATTAATCAACGCAACGCACGTCGCAGGGAGTTTTGGGCATGTGCAACAGTGCATGCAGTAAAACAACATATTACTGATATGATATCAGTATAAGTTTGTTACCTGACGAAGTGTCCGTCAATGTGGAAGCCCCTGCTGCTCTCCGGCTGCAACACCACGCCGGGCGCGGTGAAGGGCGTCCCGACCTTGCCGGACCGGTAGTCCGTCCCCTCGGCCTTGGGCACCGGGTAGACAACCCTGTCCCTGTACCCGACGATGGCCATCCGGTCGAGGTCCACCACCAGCGTGACGCCCTCCAGCGGCCGCGCGTAGAAGTTGGCCGTCGCGCCGGCCACGAAGCACAGCAGCTTCACCACCCTCCGCTGCTGCACCTTCTCCTCCTCCGAGCGACCGAACCACCCGACGGGGAACACGGCGCAGAGGACGTCGTCCATGTCGACGCCGCGCCGGCGCACGGACTCCACGAACGGTGCGTGCCTGGGCGGCAGCGCCACCGCCGCGAACTGCTCGTCCAGCGTGAGCATCGGGAACCCGGTGCCGTGGTGGACGGCGTGCGAGAGCACGGAGGGCGCGGTGGTGTCGGTGACGTCGACGCGGAGCTCGTGGGACTGGCCCCCGGCGCGGGCGATGACGAACGCGCGGCGCAGGACGGCCCGGGATGAGGAATGTGCCTCGGCGTACGATAGGACGTCCGGCTTGTCTGGCTCGTCGAGGCCGACATAGTGGAAGGTGAGCGGGCGGGCGAGGACGAGCGGTGAGGCGAGCACGGCCGAGCGGACGGCGATGAGCTCTGCGGGGGAGAGGGGGTCGAGTGGGTGCGGATGGGTGGACGCTGCAATGGTGAGGATGGAGAGCGCGGCGAAGATGAGAGGAAGCATTGCGAGGAGCGGCATGCGACAGTAACTGACATCGACTGATGAAGTGACGAGAAGGACATAGGCATGCGTGACTGCGGCGGTGCGGTGCTACCGCGGCCAAGAATTGGTCAGATTAACCACTAGAAATTCCATCTCGTCTTCGACATCAACATAAACTCCAGTGACCTTTTAACTTATCGGACACGGCCTCGGCTACTTATTTCGTTTGAGGAAGTGTTGGATACGATCCTAGATTGGATTTCCGTAGCGTAAAGCAAGTCCCAGCAAAACGTGCAAGACTGCAACTCAAAGCAAAATCTTGATCGATATCCATCTTCTCAGCAGGGCAGGCCAATGATTCGTAAGAGCCCAGCTATCCAGCCAGAGCCGGCATGGCAAGAGGCATCGTCTTCCGGCGACACCTCCCTCGCCGATTCCAGCTGGCAAGTTTTGGAGACACCACAGGACGTTCTTTCTCTCTCACCCTTCAGAAGCTCCAGGTCATATGTATGAGTGGCCATCCGAAGAATAAAAAAAACCGTCCAAAGGAAGTGGCTGAGCTGACTTTACTTACTTTTCCATTTTATTGACTTCTCAGATGAAGAATGAAAATGACTACTTTCATGGCTATGAGAGATAGTACCAGTTTCCATTTCTCGGGAGACGCATGCTTAGAGCTATAAGAAGAGTGTAAGGATGACTCAAACGGGGCGACGCAAACGGACGCGCGTTTGGTCCGCGTTTGGTCCGTTTGCGTCGCCAAAAGGACCCATGTCCGGCCCACGTCCGCCCCTTTCCGGCCACTGCCCCCAACGGGGCGACGCATCGAGTCCGCCCTCTGTTTTTTTTTCCAGGTAAGCAGACCCTATATGGGCCATTTTCATTGATACATAGGGGAGGTGGGTCACAAACGGCCAGGGTTTTTGATCATTCTTACCATTTTTTTGGCCATATATACTCGAGCAATTATCAAGCACAATAAAATAAGCTCAAATAGCACAAATAATACAATTCATAAAAGCAATCCGAATAGTTCATCAAGTACTTATTATTACAATCCAAATAGTTCAAACAAACACAAACAAACAGTTTCAGAAATAATAAATTGTTTCATGCATTACAAACCAAATAAATAAGACAAGTAGTTCATCAAATGAAACTACTGCCCCTGATCACCCTGGTCACCCTGGTTACCGTAGTGCTGCCAGACATGCTCCACCAAATCATTTTGGAGCCGAACATGGGACTCCTTCTCACGAATGTCACGGTGGAAGTCGAGGAACTGAGCAAATGTGGACGGTCCCTGGGGCTGAACCAACTCACCCCGGAACTGCCATGCCTGATCATTCAAGCCCTCGTCGCGTTCGTCCTCCACGATCATGTTGTGCATGATCACGCACGCTGTCATCACCTCCCACAGCTGGTCCTTGTCCCATGTCCGAGCAGGATGGCGCACAATAGCCCTTCGGGACTGTAGAGCACCGAATGCACGCTCTACATCCTTTCTTGCGCTTTCTTGCTCCTTGGCAAACCTCTTCTTCTTCTCATCATTGAGATTGGAGATTGTCTTGACAACTGTTGTCCATGTGGGTAGATCCCATCAGCAAGGTAATAGGGCTTGTCATATTGGTTACCATTGATCTCAAAGGTCACCTGGGGTGCCAGGCCATTGGAGAGCCTATTGAACACCGGAGACCGCTGGAGCACATTGATGTCATTGTGCGAGCCGGCCATGCCAAAGAACGAGTGCCAAATCCAGAGGTCCTGGGATGCCACGGCCTCAAGTATGACCGTGCAGGCCCCAACATGGCCCTTGTACTGCCCCTGCCAAGCAAATGGGCAGTTTCTCCACTCCCAGTGCATACAGTCTATGCTCCCGAGCATCCCAGGGAAGCCTCTTGACTCGTTGATTGCCAGGAGGCGAGTCATGTCGGCAGCATTGGGCTCCCGCAGGTACTCCGTCCCGAACACCTGCACCACGGCCGCGCAGAACTTGTACATGGCTTCCAGGCACGTGGACTCGCTCATGCGCACATACTCGTCCACAAGATCGCCGGCAATCCCATACGCAAGCATGCGAATGGCGGCGGTGCACTTCTGGTACGACGAGAAGCCCCTCATACCACATGCATCGGGCTTGCACATGAAGTAGTCATCAAAATGCATCACGCCCACCCGGATGCGGTTGAACAAGGACCTCCTCATCCGGAAACGGCGCCGGAAAACCTTGGGAGGGTATGTGGGCTTGTGGGGACGAAAGTAGTCCCCATACAGCTGGATTTGGCCAGCTCGCCGGTTCCGGTCAAGAGCAGGAGAACGGCCCGGCAAGGAGCCAAGGAACACCGGTCGGATCCTCTCTATGTACTCGTTGACGATGAGGGTGGCAACCAGGCCGTCACTGTCATCATCGTCGGAGGAATCGTCCGAGGATGAGCGCTGCATGATGTGGTTCTTGTAGAACCACTCATCCGAGCTATCCATGGCCGAGGGACGTACCTGAGTAGCCGGGGCGAACGGCCGAACACCTTGTGGGCGGCGTGTCTATCGCGGGGCGCTGTGGACGCTCCTGGCCGCAAGAATCACCGGTGACGGTGGGGAAGCACCTGCTCCGGTGACGGCGGGGAAGCACCTGCTCCGGTGACGGCGTCCCCGGAATGGCCTGCGGTGCCAAATCGAGGGTGCGACGGCGGGTGGCGGCGAGAGGGGCGGAGGAGGAGATTGGGGTGGGGATGGTCTGATTTGCGGGCCAGGGGCGGACTAGGGAGGTCACAAAAGAGCTCCGTTTCGCGTCCGGGGCCGACGCATCGGTGGCCCAAATTTGGTCCAGGGATGCGTCGCAGGGACCAAAAAACGGACCGCGGTCCGTTTGCGTCGCCCCGTTGGGCCGTGTTTTTGGCCCTCGCGGACACGAACGGATGCGCGCGGACTCGATGCGTCGCCCCGTTGGAGTCATCCTAATGTACCTAGGTCGCCACACAAGACATGATAGGCTGCCCCCTCAACCATGAATTCCATATCTATGTGTTGCCGCAGGAGGGACTGGGAGAGCCTGGCGTGCGAGCCGGCTATGCTGATTGCCGACCGCTTGCTCGCGGCGGACGTCGCCGACTACCTTCGCTTCCGTGCAGTGTGCAGCGGGTGGCGGCAATGCACTGGGGACCCATATATATGGATGCCTACGTGAAAGGAGAGTTTTATCCTATGCTGATGCAGAGTACGAGTGGATCTATGGACGTGACTTCCACATGGATGTTTATTCATACAGTGTACGTGCACGTGCAACGCACGACCCTACAATTGATCAATATATGTAAAATTCTGAAAAGAAAAAATTAGAGTATTTTTAGTTGCAAAATACCTTTGGTAAGTCGAACCACTTAACCTATTTGTTTGACCTTGGGACCGATAGGAAGAAGAAATAAAAAGGTATTACAATTCAACCTCTGTTCGAAGCTAAGCTCAAAGTAATAGTATCCACTTTTAGTTCTAAGTCACATTTTACTCCGAAGCTAAGTAGAGGAAGATGTAAAGATAGGTTGCACTCTCTGTTTAGTAATTCATAGAATTCACAAGTGTTTAGGAAATTTCATGCACACTGTGGAAAATCCACAAAGAAATCATAAATGCTAGCTGGGCAGTTGTCTTGCAATCAATATATGCAGCAACGTAAAGCCAATTCGGCACAAATCAATTAGCCCATCTACCAAGCTTCAAACAGTGCAGCAGATCGACCAATCGATCAATCCGACCAGCTTATTTGCTACTACACGCACGGTTCCTCCCGGCTGGGTACGCCTCAAAAGAAGCAACCTCAAAAGGTTCAGCTCATGGATGTTGGTATACATGCATCAAGTTTGTACTGTACCACAGATCGATTGGCCCATCTAGCTAGTTTCGTACATGAGTTACCTTGGGTGGAGCAGGGTCGGACAGACTGAATCTTGAAGCAAACTCGCAGCAGGCAAATGCGCAGTTCAACATACATGAGTTTATTCCCCAACTTGCAAAATCGAGATGAACCGCGTCAGGCTGGCTGAGCATCGCGCAGGAAGAAGAGCAACCGCGGCACGGTCGTGGTAGCAGGCCACGGCCGGGATCCACTGGCGACCGGTGGTGGTGGAACCAATCCCAAGCGTGCTCTATTTCTGGCCGGTGATGTCGTCCTGGCGCTTGAGGATGCCCTCGGGGCACTATCGCACGCGCCGGTGTGCGGCCTTGCTTCTGCCGCCGGGGAGGGTGGAATATTCGAAGCCGGAGTCGTAAGGTGCAAAACACAAGAAAAGACCCATACCGTTTCGGGGTTTGATCTGGATCGTTGATCAAATTGAACGGCTCCGATTTAATGTATCAACACAACACAACACAAGTTTGCTCTTTTAATAGTAGTATAGATTAACATGATTCATAAAAGGTTTTTTCATTTCTCATATGTATGCTTACTATTTCGTGTCATATGTTTTTGAGAGATGGATCCGTTTTTCCTTCATAAGAAACACTTTTACTTTAGTTTGATATATATGGTATACTTGATTATCTTATTATTTATGTAAATTGTCCACTATCTCGGTGTGGTTGGGAATAATAAGAGATGTTTTAGATTAATTTCAGATTACTTGATAGAGTAGAGAGCTCATAATCTTAGTGTTCGGTAAAGTTGTGACTACTATATATCTCTACGCAGTGGCGGAGTTAGGAAATTTTTGAGGGTGTGCACACTAAAAAATCTCATCAGCAGGCCAGGCCAAGGATTTCTAGGCGCCCAGCTTTCGCCGGAGCTGGACATGGCGGCGACATCATCGAGTACCCGTTCAACAGATCGCCGCGCGCACCGGGCAACCTTTCTTCTGGCTGGTAAGTTTCCGACCCACCAGTGCACCACATGGCACCCTCTCTATCTCGCGCTTCCTTGTCTAACTCGACGCCATATCCATATCCATATATTTGTGGCCGCAGGAGGGACTGGGCGAGCCTGGCGTGCGGGCCGGCCGAGCTGATCGCCGAGCGCGTGCTCGCGGCGGACGTCGCCGACTACATATGCTTCCACGCGGTGGGCGGTGCGTGGCGGCGATGCGCCGCGGACCCGCGCGCCGCGCACCACGGCGCCCTGAACCGGCGGTTCCACCCGCGACAATGGATCATGCTACGAGACAGAGCCGATGCTGACCGACCACTCCGCCGCCGCTTCTTGAACATCGCCACCGGCGAGTGCATATCGGTGGAGCTCTCGGAGCTGCACGGCCGCGCCGTCCTCGCGCCGACGCCTGATGGCCTACTCATCCTGCTCGACAAGGAGCAGGAGGAGGAGAGCTGCACCATCTCCCTGCTGAACCCACTCACCGGCGTCCGTGTCAACCTGCCACAAGTGAAAACACTGTTGTTGTTAGCTCACAGCATGCTGGCCCGTTTTGTGTGCAGACCACCATACAACTGGCAAACCCTTGTGTTGCACGGTGCCGGGATCACCGAGGACCCGACGACGGTCGTGCTCAATTTCCAGCGGCCTCGACTCCTGGTCATTGCTAGGCCAGGCGATGAGAATTGGACCAGCTTAAGGTCTTTTTTTTAGAAAAAAAGGCCAAAGGCCCAGCGTTAAATTTAAATTAATAACGCCACACGGCGAAACAGATACAAAGTGCTCAACCCAGCATAGAACACAACACTGCACACACAAGAAACAAAGCTAACAGGAGATTACAGGCGAACGCCGGAGAACAACGCCACTGTCCACTGGGGTAGACAGGATCAACAAGGAGCTCACAAAGGAACGCCGAGGATATTACAGTCGGACACCGACGATCACCGCCACTGACCACAGAGTCACAGCTGCGGACAGGCTCCAGGTAGCTCCAAGCAAGGAGCGCCGCGGTGCAGATGAAGTTGTAGACTTTGCCGGAGAGAGTCCGGCGAGCAGCTGCCACCCAACGCCACACCATCTCCGGAGAGCAGCTTTCCGAGTACTCCGAGGCGGTGTCTTCAAGAAGAGTACGGCGTCAAGACGCCGCCACCGCCCGATCCAGGGATCGGATTTTCATCCGGAGCATGTAAGAGGACCAGGGTATGCCGTCACGATGCCTTCAAGAAGGGGACGGCGTCCATGGACGTCGCTGTCGTGGCTCGGGAAGAACCCGGACAAGAGTTTCCTCTCGGCATACTCTAGCAACCTCTCACACCGGGCACGGGACGAACCCGCACCGCAGCCACGGAGCGCCGCTCGCCAGTCACCATGCCGCCCAAACGGCCGTAGTCACCAGCCAGCACTTGATCACTTGGCTCGCCCGCCAACCACCTCCTAGGGCCGCCGCCCCGGCGTCCGAAGGGGAAACAACCTCGCCCGAAATCGAAAGACAACGAGCTGCTCGAGCTAGGCCGGCCACCCCAGCCTCCGCGCCGAGCACAACTCCGGCAGCACCTACCCAAGACTTCCTTCCACGAATTCCCTGCAAGCAAACAGCTTTGAAGTGGAGGCCGAACCCCGGCGAGACAGCTCCGTGCTGCTCGAGGGGCCCACCAGATCTGACAAGGGGCGGAGTCGCCGGATAGCCACGGGCAGCACCCTAGCCGCCCGTGGAGCTCGCCCAGAGCCGAACCAGGACGGGCCGTGTCCCAGCTGCCGGAGGCCACACCGCGGCACACCGAGCAGCGCGAGGACCCATCAGATCTGGCGCAGGTCACGCAGCGCTGCTGGCCAACGCAACGAGCAGCACCCTAGCTGCTCGTGGAGCTCGCCCAGGGCCGGATCTGGCCGCGCGCCGACCTGTCCGCCGGAGGCCGCCGTGGAGGATGGCGCTACCAAGCGAGGGAGTTCACGGGAGGGAAGGAGCGCGGGGAGGGTGGAGGAGGAGGCGGTGGAGAGGCCTCGCCGCCGCCACGAGCAGGCCGGCGGCCACCGGCGACGGCGGCGAGGGAAAAGGCGCGCGGGGGAGTGACCGGCGGCGGCGGAAACCCTAGTCCCCCGAGTCGCCCACGCGAGGACGACGCGGGGGTCGGGAGAGACCAGCTTAAGGTCTCCTAAAAGGATATTTGTTCACGCAATCTTGCCATTCTCAGGGCGTGTCTACTGTGCCACCGATAGCAGTCTAATGGTGGTGGAGGTCTCGACAAACCAGCCGCCACGACTGGCACAAGTCGCCAAGATAGAGCGACAAGTTTTTCGGAGATGTTGTCAGAGACGTCGTATGGACACAGTGCATCTGGTGGACAACGGTGGGGAGCTCACGGTGGTGCAGCGTATGTTCCGGCCATCCAATGCCATGCAATACGACGTGTACCGAGTGGATTTGGATGTAGGGAAGACGACACGTGTCGATGGGCTAGGTGGCCGCGCCGTGTTTATTGGCACGCACCGCGCGCTGTCCGTACCGGCCGGGTTGTTCCCGTCCATGGCTGGCGACTCGCTCTACCTTGGAATCGACTGCCAGGAGAAACATAACGGGGAGGTAATCGACGCTTACCATCTCCTGGACGGGAAAAAGCAGCCCAACTTCACCGTCGGCGAAAGGGTGGTTCACCCACGTGGTATAGTCAAATGTTTGTCCGTGTGTGTTGGTGTGCCATAGGTGTCGAGGCCGATAGTAACTGGTTGACCATGTAGTATTCATTTGTTGATTTTTTTTACAGTATTCATTTGTTTCTAGTAACTGGGTACAAAAGTTGTGAGAGAAGGACATTAACTGGTTGACCATGTAATCTTCATTTGTTGATTTTTTTTACAGTTTTCATTTGTTGATTTGTTTCTAGTAACCGGGTACAGGTTACCTGAAGGATATCAACCTCCCCATTGGTTCAACACAGAGTACCGTGTTGGGTTTACTAAAGCCCTTAAACATGATGCGGTAGTTATGGAGTTGCTAAATAAAAAAACATGATGGTAGAATTAAAAGACATTGAAAGTTAGAGTTTTGATCAATCTCTCTAAAAAAATCGAATGAAAATAGGAGAAAAGTATTATGTATTTATAAACATCAAAGAGCTTTATACACGCAAAAGATAGAAATCTCCTCCAAACCACAATGTTTGAAGACATCTAAAAAGCTTGCCATCGCGAAGCATGAAACCATAAAACTACATATTTATCTTGCTCCCCAACCTCCATAGCAGATGACCCTACATGATCCTAGGATTTTTTTATTGAACAGATGCATCAGACAATTGAATCAAAAGTTCGAACTGATAAAAATGGACTAGGCAATATATTTATTTCGACACTCTCCTCACGTCTACTCTATTTAGTTCTTAGCGTAGGTTCAGCATAATCTGCAAATTCTTTTTTTAATACTGCATGAGCAAGGTATTAAACTTGAAACCTCTTAACTTCGATACATTATTGAATTGATGCACCAATCAACTCAATTAAAAGTTAGAACTAATGGAAATCGGATAGACAATATATTTATATTTCAATTCGCGCCTTCACGATTAATTTCATCTAAGCCATGCGGAATGCTAGCTCCTTGCATCAACGCCTCGTTCTCATGTGTGCCATTTAGACCTGTACATAAAAATAAAAATAAGTACATCAGATAATTTCTGTCTGCGGCCTAAGACGTGACTACACGTGAGGACTCCTACAGCGACAGCCTTTCCCATCTTTCTACTAAAACGAATGTAGCTAAGTAAAAGCAAGCTCTTGTAATCTTGTTCGAGGAATTCACAATGCATTGACCTCCGCCGTGAAAAAAAAAACTCTTGGATTAACAATTGGTTACGAGAAGCTATTCAAAAAGTTCAGCTATCTATGACTTGATTATTTCTGAGCTCACCTTCATTAAAATACCTAAATATAACTACTACCTCCGATCCATATTAATGGCCTCAACTTTATCTAGATACGGATGTATCTAGTTAAATGTTTAGACTAGATGCATCCGTATCTAGACAATGTTGAGACCATTAATATGGATCGGAGGGAGTAGATTTTTTTTTGAAGGGAATATAACTACAGTAGATATGATAAAAACGCAATGTATTAAACAGCCAGCTATACCTATGCATCGGTCAGCACTGGCTAGGTCACTCACGGCGCTGCTACAGTAGCCCGCGACGTGACGGCCGAGGCGGGCAGGTGGTCAGGCCCAGCGTAGAAGAAATCAGAGAGAGGGGGTTAACACCGGCGGCCGTCCTCCAGCGGTGGTGGCTCAAAACCCCGTCGCCGGCTCGCCCTGCCGCGTGCCCGCGTCCCGTCCCCACAGGGACCGGCCCCCATTCCCCGCCCGCTCCCGGCAAAGGTACTACGGCTTTACCTCCCCGACCCGGCCGCCCGGCTCCTCCTCCTCCCGTAGCGCGCCGGCCATCGTTCGCGCTTCTCTCTCTTTTTCCGTCGGTGCCCTTCCGCGCGTTCGTGGGGGAGGGGAACGGCTGCCGGGAGCTTGGTCCGGCGGTCCGTTGGGTGGCAGGGCCTCCTCCTCTGCTCGCTTTTGCCTTCGATTTCTTGTTTTCACTTAGGGTCGCCGGGAGCTTAGGGTTCGGCGTCGGCGGTCCCTGATTTTGGTTCCTCATGTAATGTGCGATTGATGTGAAGTCATTTGTTTTGTGGCTGATGCTAGAGACCAGAGAGGCGGAATGGACAACGGAGCCGGAGGGACGGTGATAATACCGGGCAGCACGGCGAAGGAAGACGCAGGTGCCAGCACGCCGCGTGCTTCTGGAGGCCCCGCGATCCCGGAGCCTGCGGCCAGAAGCGGCGCAACCGAGGCTCCCCGCGGAGGGCCGGGCGAGCCGGGTCCGGGGAGCGCAGGCCGGGATGCGCCCGCTCCTCGTCAGGAGAGGGGCTCCATTGGGCCAGGAAATGTGATGAGACCGTGCTCCGACAGGCAGCAGATTGGAGCGGTGGAGGAAGCGCGACGGATAACTCGAAGCATGATCGACAACACTGCTTCGAGTTCTTTGTCGAGAGATCTAGACAGGAGCGCTGGCTCAACGAAGAGCGCAGGCTGGAATGCGCCTGCTCCTCAGGA
Organism: Poa pratensis; assembly: GCA_947311845.1. NCBI lineage: Eukaryota > Viridiplantae > Streptophyta > Magnoliopsida > Poales > Poaceae > Poa > Poa pratensis. The sequence goes on from CAMZMU010000102.1 coordinate 12,249,683, forward strand.
AAGGGACTCCACTGGGCCAGGAAATGTGATGAGACCGTGCTCCGACAGGCAGCAGAATGGAGCGGCGGAGGAAGCGCGACGGATAACTCGAAGCATGATTAACAACACTGCTTCGAGTTCTTTGCCGGAAGATTCAGACACGAGCGCTGGCTCAATGAAGAGCGCAGGACAGAATGCGCCTGCTCCTCCTCAGGAGAGGGACTCCACTGGGCCAGGAAATGTGATGAGACCGTGCCCTGACAGGCAGCAGAATGGAGCGGCGGAGGAAGCGCGACGGATAACTCGAAGCATGATTAACAACACTGCTTCGAGTTCTTTGCCGGGAGATTCAGACACGAGCGCTGGCTCAACGAAGGGCGCAGGAGAGCGAACGAGTGAGGGTGTTAGCAGTTCGTCAAAGAAGCGGAAAAGAATGAGCGCCAGAAGCTATGTGAAGAGATTCAAGATTGACGAAGGGGCGAATGCCGCAGGTATCATATCCTCTTATACTGTGCTTGACTGCTTGTGGTGTATCCAATTAGAGGCTGAATGGTCCCATACCGTGTGACAATTAGTTTTTATGGCCTATGTGGGCTTAGGTACTTTGTTATCCAGTTGCACTATAATCACGGGGTTGTCTAGTGATTAGGAATAGCTGAAGAAGGTTTAGAGGGGAATAAGATAATGTGTAGATTTGTGTTAAAAAAAAGATAATGTGTAGAACACACAAGTCAGACATCATTGACTGCGTCATGCTCCGTGCATCAAGAAAAATGATACTTTACAAAAATATTATGTTGCAAACTAGTTAAGGTTTTAGGCTTCAAGGTGGGAGACCGTGTTTAAAAAAAACAGCCAAGTCTTCTTAATTAGTCAAGGTTCTAGGCTTCAAGGTGGGAGACCGTGCTTTAAAAAAACAGCCAAGTCTTCTTATTTAGTCAAGGTTTTAGGCTTAAAGGTGGGGGACATATCTAGGGCACCATCATTTAGGTGCAAGCGTACAAACCGCTTTTGCTTGAGCACCAGATTTTCCAATCACGTGTTATTGGATATCGCAATTGCATTCTGGTTCATGAGGCTTACCTAGCTGCACTCTTGGTCATTTAGCCTGCCCTAATTCATCTGATTACTAGTATACCTGACTTATCTTAACTTTTCAGATGTGGTTGTTGCTTCTCCTGACATAGTGGGCAAGGAAATCAGTTCAAGTGGGCATGTGGCAGACAGCAACATCTCTGAGCTATGTGAAGGTAGCATGTTGACTGAAAAAAACAAGAGACATGCAACTGATGCTGAATGTAAAGTTTCCAAAAGTCTTGTTCTTGGGTTGCATGAAACTTCAGAGACAAGAGTTAACCAATGTTCTGCGCCGTTTTCAGAGGTTTGTCTTCCACTGTTCGCATTTCATTTGATCAGCGCTGATGCCACCATTTTTACTCTCTGCAAAATAGAAACTTTTTAAACATATTTGCAAGTTCTTGGTAATTTTGCAATACTTCTTTCTTGGGGGCAGGGGGTTTATTATACTTTTCTTTAGTCATGTTTGCTACAACAGTTATCCACTTAAGTCGGATATTTGGTGCTGTAAATTTAATTGAAAAAACATCTCCGGACGTATAGAGCTACATATATACTTTTTTCTCCAGAATTCTGATTTTGCTCTCATTTCACGTACCTTTGCATGTGCATCAGGCATGACCTATGTTTTCAATAGCATGTACTGCAAGAGTAATGGCTATGTATTCTCTCATAGCAAAACTCTCTCTGTTGCATTCACAAAATTTTCAAGTCACTCAACTCCATTTATCTTAGTGAAGTAGATGACTGAAGATATAGAAGTCAACATGATTAATATACCACCAAAATGTAAAATCCAGCATCATAAACTTATGTAGTTCTTTGTTCTCGTATGAAGGTGATGGACCGATGAGTTTCTCATTCCCTCTTTTTTTGGTTGTCAATGTGTATATCTCGGATTGGTTAAAGAATTCATAGTGAAAGATGGCTAGATAAGAAAATGGTTAAGGGAAGATGACACAGTATTAAAGCTCAAGCATTTTAAGTACGATTTGAATGCAATGATTTCTCATGATAAATGATGTGCATATGCTTGAGAACATGCAACATGCATAGATGGCTCCCATTGAGACCTGCAACATCTTCTGTGCTAAAGCACCAATATAATTTCCATGCTATAGTGGCAACTGTTGTGACACTACAACATCAAATCAATAACAGCAGGCAGGTACCTTGTACTCCATAGGACACCATGAAACAGTGATAATGACTAACCTTTTACCGTCAATTTTTGTAGGTACAGCCGCGTAAACCTAGCGATTTGTGCCGACAAAATATAGCGGCTGAAAGTAGTCTTCCACTGAAGACTAGAGATCGACCCTCTGCCCCTGCAAGGTGCTTTCTTTCTCATTGCAAGGATTTCTGTTCTCAGCTCAGCCTTTGCGGCTTATTAGATACTAGGCAATAGGGTATGCATTGTGAATCCATGTGATTCTGTGTTAACCTTTTCATTTTGCAGACAAAGCTGTCTGTCATCATTGCAAAGTGCGCCAACATCTCTTATTCATCATGAAGAGGTATCTCTCTCCAAACAGTTTTTTTTATTCTTTTGGCAACGTGTTTTTATGAGCTAACTCTCTTGTCCACCCCATTATGTGCTTTCTTATTTTTATGCATCAGTGGATTTGGGGTTCAACATTTGCTCTTTGACATTGTGTTAGATCAAGAGCACATTTGGAGACAGTGAACCCATTAGCGTTCAGAAAGAAGATTCAGCTTCAGGACATGTCAAGGTGATGCCATCTGATGAAACAGATGGTAACTCCAACATGTGCGTTGCTTGTGGAACCCCAGGAACTCTTAGGTACGTCGATTCATTTTTGTATCAACATCAGTTTTACTAATGTATATAAAAAAAGTCGTGCAAATGAAGCCATCTCTCTAGGATAGCATAAGAACACATTATTGTGATGTTTGACATGTTTTATTGTTTAGTGAGCAACACAAAATTAATAGTTGTTGTTTGCTTTGTTTCCGTGATGCTGAATTCTGTTTTGGCTTCCATGATGCCAAATCTTACTAAATTTTTATCCTGAAGATTGTACCAATTCTTAATGCACCCAAAGGATATGTACGGATTCATGCATTTTAAATCCAATATGTATACTTACTTGGCCTTGTTCCATCATGATGAATGGAGGATTGGCATGCCGTGTGATGCTTGTGCATTGAAGAACGTCTGAAAGCTGGACATGGTTTTGCCTTCTTCACAGTTTCTTCACTTGCCACATCTCCAGTCTCTTTAATTATCTACTTCTTTTACTTTTTTATTTGGTGAGTTATCATAATATGTCACCCATATTAATGGTTGTATCGATAATCAAACCCTGTGGTATAATCTCAGCCTAACACCAGGTTAGTAGAACCTACAAGAAAGTTTACTAAGAGTGGGTTTTCTAAAATGTCTCAGAATCAGATAACCTCTTTTATCATTTATGAATACCAATTTCTAGGTGCACGTGTAAATCCCCTGTTCTTTTATACTCTCTAGCATGGTACGAGAACACACTATTAAAACTTGTCATCTGATCTGTGTATATTATTGATGTTCTGTGTACACTTTGGTCCATCATGCACAATATTTACTTCATGATCTGATGTATGTATTCAATTGATAATAGGTCTTGTGATGGAAAAGCTTGCCAAAGTAGATACCATATCTCTTGTCTGGATCCTTCCCTGGAATATTTGTCTCCTGGAATTTGGTTCTGTACCAGCTGTACGAAGAAGAGGTTCCAGTTTGGTTTAAATTCTATTGTTGATGGAATAGAGTCTGTGTGGGATGTCAGGGAGGCTGAGGGTAAGTATAACTTTTCTTCTGGCGTGAGAGAAAATCTACTATAGCAGTTCTTCTCTTTCCAAATTTATTACCTCTATTTATCGGTTCTATGTTTGTAGGAATGCAAAATAGCAAACAGTATTTTGTTAAGTATAAGAATCTGGCGCATGTCCATAATTGTTGGGTTCCAGAAGGTGATATCAGTGTCATGCCTGGCAGTCCTGATCTTCTTTCCTTGTTTAACAAGAGGAATCATACTGAAAAGGTGATTGCTTTTGCGGTCAACTTTATTTTATTATGCATATGTGAGATGATTCAGGCTTTACAAAAGAACTGTGTTGATGTTTTTCTTTAAACGATTCTCCAGGCAATTTGGAAGGAGGAATGGACTAAGCCACACCGCCTGTTGAGGAAGAGGCTACTTATGCCCCCAAAATTAGCTGATGATTTCTTTTCCTCATCTGGTGTTGAATATTCATATTGTAATCTTGAATGGTTAGTGAAATGGAGGGGTCTTGGCTATGATCATGCAACATGGGAATTAGAGACTTTACCCTGTTTATGTACGCCCGAGGCTGACGAGCTTAAAAAGAACTATCAGAACCGCCATGAAGCTGCAAAACAATCATCTATCCCTACAAAAGCAAAGGTGTGGCAGGAAAAGTAATTTTAATGCTTTATCTTGTATCCCTAATATTATTTGTAATCCATGCATGATACGAGTTGATAGGGAATATAGCCTGGCCAGTTTGAAAATAATGAAAATTTTGTAGTTATATTATACTATTCAGATTGACGCTGTTTAAGATGATCGATAAGCTAGCCACCGAAAAATTGAAAACTGAAAGCTGGGTAACCCGGTCTGCTAATTCCATAAAAATGTTTAAGTCCACGTTAACTGCACCATATTATCTTTCCACACTTATTTTTTGCCTGTCTTTATTGAATTATCATAACGTCAACAACAACAACAACAACAACAACAACAACAACAACAAAGCCTTTTTTTCCCAAACAAGTTGGATAGGCTAGAGTTGAAACCCATAAGATCTCGAAACCAGATCATGGTTCTGGCACATGGATAGCTAACTTCCACGCAACCCTATCCATGGCTAGTTCTTTGGTGATATTCCAATCCTTCAGATCTCTCTTAACAGACTCCTCCCATGTCAAGTTTGGCCTACCACGACCCCTCTTAACATTCTCATCCCGCTTTATCCGTCCGGTATGCAATGGCGCTTCCGGAGGCCTACGTTCTATATGACCAAACCATCTTAGACGGTGTTGGACAACCTTCTCTTCAATTGGTGCTACCCCAACTCTCTCACGTATATCATCATTCCTAACCCGGTCCTTTCTTGTGTGGCCACATATCCATCTCAACATGCGCATCTCCGCTACACCTAACTGTTGGATATGTCGTCTCTTGGTCGGCCAACATTCTGCGCCATACAACATCGCAGGTCGAATCGCCGTCCTATAGAACTTGCCTTTTAGCTTTTGTGGCACTTTCCTATCACAGAGGACGCCAGAAGCTTGGTGCCACTTCATCCAACCAGCTTTGATTCGATGACTCACATCTTCATCGATATCACCATCCTTCTGGAGCATAGACCCCAAATATCGGAAGGTGTCTTTCTCAGGTACCACCTGTCCATCAAGCCTAACCTCTTCCTCCTCGTGCCTAGTAGTACTGAAACTGCACCTCATGTACTCAGTTTTGGTTCTACTAAGCCTAAAACCTTTCGATTCTAGAGTCCGCCTCCACAGCTCTTAACTTTCTATTAACCCCCGCCCGACTATCGTCAATTAGCACCACATCATCCGCAAAGAGCAGACACCATGGGATATCTCCTTGTATATCCCCTGTGACCTCATCCATCACCAAAGTAAAGAGATAAGGGCTCAAAGCTGACCCCTGGTGCAGTCCTATTTTAATTGGAAAGTCATCGATGTCGCCATCACTTGTTCGAACACTTGTCACAACATTATCATACATATCCTTAATGAGGGTAATGTACTTTGTTGGGACTTTGTGTTTCTCCAAGGCCCACCACATGACATTCCGTGGTATCTTATCATACGCCTTCTCCAAGTCAATGAACACCATATGAAGATCCTTCTTCTTCTCCCTGTATCTCTCCATAAGTTGTCGTACCAAGAAGATGGCTTCCATGGTAGACCTCCCAGGCATGAAACCAAATTGATTTTTGGTCACGCTTGTCAATCTTCTTAAACGGTGCTCAATGACTCTCTCCCATAGCTTCATTGTATGGCTCATCAACTTGATTCCACGGTAATTAGTGCAACTTTGAACATCCCCCTTGTTCTTGAAGATTGGCACTAATGTACTCCGCCTCCATTCTTCGGGCATCTTGTTTGACCGAAAAATGAGGTTGAAAAGTTTAGTTAGCCATACTATCGCTATGTCTCCAAGGCCTCTCCACACCTCGATGGGGATACCATCAGGGCCCATTGCCTTGCCTCCTTTCATCCTCTTCAAAGTCTCCCTAACCTCAGCCTCCTGGATACGCCGCACAAAGCGTCGGCTGGTATCATCGGAGGAATCGCCTAGCTCAATGGTAGAGCTCTCATTCTCTCCATTGAACAGGTCGTCGAAGTACTCTCGCCATCTACGCTTGATCTCTTCATCCTTCACGAGGAGTTGATCAGCTCCGTCCTTTATGCATTTGACTTGGTTGACATCCCTCGTCTTCCTTTCTCTCGTCTTCGCCATCTTATAGATGTCTCTTTCGCCTTCCTTCGTGTTTAGACGCTGGTAGAGGTCCTCATACGCCCGACCCCTTGCCTCGCTCACCGCTCGCTTTGCGGCCTTCTTTGCCCCCTTGTATATCTCCATGTTGGTTGCGCTCCTGTCCACGTATAGGCGTCTGAAACAGTCCTTCTTCTCCTTAATAGCCTTCTGGACCTCAACGTTCCACCACCAGGTATCCTTAGCATCCCTTCTACTTCCCCTGGTCACCCCAAACTCCTCTGATGCAATCTTCCGAATGCAAGTCGCCATCCTCATCCACATACTGTTTGCATCGCCTCCTTCCTCCCAAGGGCCCTCCTTAAAAACCCTCTCCTTAAAAGCTTGAGCTGCCTCTCCCTTTAACTTCCACCACTTTGTTCTAGCAACTTTTGGGCGCTTATCCCGCTGGACACGAATCCGAAAACGGAAGTCAGCCACCACCAGCTTATGTTGATGGACAACACTCTCTCCAGGTATCGCCTTACAATCAAGGCAAGCACGTCTATCTTCTCTTCGAGAGAGGACAAAATCAATCTGGCTAGAGTGTTGGCCACTACTGAAAGTCACTAGGTGGGATTCTCTCTTTCTAAAGAGGGTGTTAGCTACGACCATGTCGTAGGCTAGGGCGAAGCTTAAGACATCCTCCCCTTCTTGGTTCCTGATGCCATAGCCAAAGCCCCCATGCACCCCTTCAAAACCTGTGTTAGATGTACCCACATGGCCATTGAGGTCTCCTCCTATGAAGAGCTTCTCTCTCAAGAGTACGCCAAAGGCGTACCTTACTTTTATAGAAGGCAGAACCTATGAAGAGCTTCTCACCAGTAGGTACTCTCCTAACCAAGTCCTCGAGACCTTCCCAGAACTCTCTCTTGGTGCTCTCATTCTGGCCTACTTGCGGGGCATACGCGCTGATAACATTGAGAACTAAGTCCCCAATAACCAGCTTGACTAAGTCCCCAATTATCATAACGTCGATATTATATAATCTCTGTTCTCTTTGTCACGTATTAGTCATATACCTGTGTGCTTAAAACCTATACATGTTCATGAAAATGCTAATTTTCTTCTTCGGTGTAATTATTACTTGTCTTTCCAGGTTAAGAAAAGCTCATTTCAGAAACTTCAGAGATTACCAGATGGGTGCCATCCTGATTTTGACAATGATCACTTGTGTTCTACCAATCACCTGCGAGAGTTCTGGTACAAATCTTGTGGCGCTGTTCTTGTTGATGATAAGGTAGGAATTATGCAAGTAGTTTAGCTGTATTAGTCTTAAAAAAGATCAAGAAACAAGACTTTATCCCTCTGCTGTAGTTTTCCACCCATATACTTGTTTGTAGTAGTTATATAGTTATACTTATATATTCTATTGCTTTCTACATGGATGTAACATTGTACTGTTTTAACTACATTTCTTGCAGTTGTACTTGGTTAATTGTGAATTGCTTTCTGAATGAATAAAAGGACTCCCTGTTTTACTATAATGCAGGAATTTGTAATAAAGACCATCTTATTCACAATGTCTATATTACCTGATGTGAGCCAACCCATCCTAATTGTCACAACTCCTGCTTCTCTGTCCTTATGGGAGGCTCGGTTCAATAACTTGGCACCATTTATCAATGTTGTTGTGTATGACGGAGGGAAAGACGAGCTCAAATTAATTCAAGATCTGGAATTCTATGAGATCGGAAGCTGTATTATGTTACAGGTTCTCTTATCCCATGCTGATGCTATATTAGAGGTAAGTGCCAACTGCTAAGTATCTCCTCGCTAGTACTCCCTCCATTCCTAAATGTAAGATGTTTTAGTCTTTTTCCAGATTCACATGTATCTATATGTATCTAGACACATTTTAGTGTGTATGTTCACTCATTTCAGTCTGCATCTAGTCAACATGTGCAATACATAAAACATCTTATATTTATGAACGGAGGGAGTATTAGCAAGTAAATGATGCTTACCAATCAAGAGCACATAAATTGGACAGGCCACCTTGGTCATATTGGTGTCGCCGTTACTAGTTACTACACCCCTAGCTCTGTTAAGCTTATGTTTTCCATTTAATTGCAATCTCTCTACCGTAGCACAGGATATCGAACCTATATCACGCATTGGTTGGGAGGCAGTCATAGTTGATTATTGTAAAAAATCAACTCTACAATATCTCGAGCAACTGAAGCAACTTTCCACTGATTTTAGGATGTTGCTTGTGAGCTCCCCAATTAAGGTGCCTATCAATAGCTCTGACCTGTAAAACTGCTTCTGCACCACAAATGAGCCGTGCTGAATCTTGATATTTTGCAGGATAATCTTCCTGAGTACGTGAAACTTTTAGGTTTCCTTAGTTCTGGAGAGCAAGAAGATGGCCATTGTGATGATACTGCTGATGCCCTTGTGTTGTCGGAAGTGAACTTCAAACGTCATATTGCACATGAGCGCCGAGCGGATTCTTTAAAAATATTGGAGCACTGGGTTCCTGCTTACATTTCACAACTGCAGCTAGAGATATATTGTTCCATACTGCTTTCAAATTCATCTGTCCTCCAGTCGAAGATGAAAAATCATAGCTCTCTTTGCGACATTATTATGTCTCTCTCGAAGGTGTGCTTTGCAAACAAATATACAGCTTGCATGATAACAAGTAATCAGTCTTATGTGCAATCTGCAGTAATGTTTTTCTTTTCTTCTTCTGCGATGTTATTGACACTGTTATTGACTCTGATCTATTCTTGTTCTTATGTTCTAGTGCTGTGATCACCCTTACCTTGTTGATGAATTCCTGCCAAATTCGTCTGCCAACAATAACGATCGTACTGATACTATAGATACCAGAATGCAAGCATGTGGCAAGCTACTGCTGCTTCAAAAAATGCTTAAAGAGATAAGGAAGAGGAGGCTAAGAGTCATTATTCTTTTTCAAGTGAGATACTCATGGCATTACCCTCTTTACTTCTTTTTTGAGCTGAAAACTGTAGGTTAGGCCCCGACAGTAAAATTACCCTCTTTACTTATTACATATGTGTGGCACAATGTACTAAAATCTTAGATCTCTGTTGTTGTTCCAAGTTATACTAACACCGATGGTAATCAATAATCAACCAATCAAGGGTTTAAGTATTGTTATACAGTATTCGTTCCGTCATACACCTAGTAGTGATTAGGTGGCCTCAACTGGTCCAGTTATGGGGCCTAATTGGTGATTAGACGGTAAAATGTAAGGGGCGCATGTTCCTTTTCTTGCCATATTCTGTTTTGAGAATGCTGCTGCCTATATTCGTTCAGTCCTACACCTAGTAGTGATTGTGTGGCCCCAACTGGTCCAGCTATAGGGACTAACCGGTGATTATACGATAACATGAGGGACACATGTTCCTTTTTTATGCATATGATGTCTGTTATGAGAGCACTGCTGCCTATAAATTTCTTAGAAGCTGGATGGATATAATTCGCATCCGGACTTTGAATAATCGTAGATAGTCCCTAATACTATGGTGTTTGCATCTTGCCTCGGTTTCAATGTCATGGTGCTGCATAAAATTCCAATGTGCTATTTATTTCAGCAGATATTTACATGAATGAACATAGTGACCTGCAGTATTTATAACAAGTAATTAACAATGCAAAGAAATCATGAATGACAATTTCCTCAGTCTGACACATAAGCCCCATTTCACAATCATGAATGACAACATGACCTGCAGATATTTACATGTTGCCATTCCTTTTTGAAGTATTTCCTTCATACTCTTCTATGGAATTTGTCCCTTTGACAACTTTCCTTAATGTTTTCTCAATTTACTAATTCAGCGTTTTTTGGGTGCTATGGCAGTCTGGTCTAGCAGGTGGAAACTCAATGGGTGATATATTGGAAGGTGTTCTTTATGAAAGATTTGGCCCTGAGTCATATGAGCGTGTTGAAAGTGGTGCACCATTGGCAGAGAAAGATGCAGCAGTAAATATGTTCAATGACAAGACTAAGGGGAGGTTTTTTTTCTGATTGAAAGTCGTGCATGCCTCCCAAGTATTAAGCTGTCATCCGTCGATGCCATTATCATATACAATAGTGACTGTAACCCACTAAATGATCTGAAGGCTCTTCAAAGAATCAAAATGGAGTCACAGTTTAAGTATCCGGCCATTTTTCGTTTATACACTCCTTTCACAATGGAGGAGAAGCAGCTTGTGCTTGCAAAACATGGCGTGCTTATTGATAATTACAAGGATATGCCACATAGTTCAGTCCATTCTTTGATCAGTTGGGGTGCATCATTTCTTTTCACCAGACTCGATGAGCTTCAGCATGATAACCATGCAAGTAAAAGCTTTGAAAGCGATACAGACTTTATGGATAAAGTAATTTTGGAGTTCTTAAAAAAATTAGCCACGAAGTAGAAGACAGCACTGACATCAATTGCACGTCCATATCAAAAGCTAATATGAGCGGGGAATTTTATTCAAGAAACATAACTCTAATAGGCGAAAGTGTGGCAATGCCTGCATTGGATGGAGATCCATCTATTTTTTGGTTAAATTTACTGGATGGGAAATCCCCTTGCTGGGACAATATATCCAAGCCAGCACAATCAAGTCATAGAATGTTGCAGAACATAGATGAACCAGCCAAAGTTCCGCCAAAGAATCTGAAGAAGCCAGAAGGAAGCGTAGAAAGGTTGACAGAATCACAATTTCATCTTCAAAACATTCATCTGACAACAATCATGATGATATGTTACCTAAAAATTGTACTGCGTTGAGCCCCCTTTTCAACAACTTGATGACACACAACAAAAAGAAGGTATCCCTTTTGTGGCAAGAATACATTCTGCTGCAGATATGCATATAACATTGTTCTGATATGATTTTGTTCTGAAGGGATGAAAAAACTGATGACCACACCCAAGAATCTTCATTTCAACTTAAGCAAGAGCTATCAAAACTACTTAAGGTGTTACAACTACCGGTATGTATTTTCTTAGTTCTTCCACTTACCTCTTTGTTTTCATTTTTATTGCATGAGTTCCACTTTTTTCGCATTGTCTTATTTTCTTATTGCTTTGTTCTTGCACTGATTTTTGTGCTTACCTGATCTAGCATGCATTTGTGTGACTTACAAATGCAGGATAATGTAAGAATTATGGCCAAACAGATCTTTGAATATTCTTTGAACAATCATCTAGTTCTTCCCGAGCCAGTGGGCATATTGCACGCCTTCAACATAGCCTTGGTAAGAAAGGCACCCATACAATTTGTTATTTTTTTGCTTTTCATGTTTATATGCTAATGTTATTTAATTTTTTTCAGTGCTGGCATGCTGCTTCTCTTCTAAATTATAAGGTAGATCGCAGAGATCGCTTGCCCTTGCTGAAAAAGGCTTCAATTGTGAGTATAATGAAGCCCTTGCGGGTTTGATCTATAACAAATTGAGGGCCCTAAAGGAAAAAGTACCAAATAGAGCAGGTGAAACAAACATCAACGTCAACCAGTGACAGTAGAGGTCACCCAGCTTTCATGGCAAGAGACCTGTACTAACTCTGTAAATGACCACATATTCCAGAACAAGGAAATGGATCTTCATGGTAATTTCACAAATGGTGCACCTCAAGAGGTCTCATCTGTTGCTGAGCAGATGACCTCAGAGGGGCAGGAACCTGTTCAAGAAACTCGCAAAGAATGGCACGTGCCAAATGATGAGCCTCCTAATATGATCGTGGAGAAAAGTATAGATTTAGTTGACAATGTTTTCTACTTGAGAGAAAAGAATATCCTTTGCAAACAACAGCTTGAGATATCAGGTTTAATGACATACAGACAGAACAATGTCATCAGACTGAAAGAAGTTTGCAGTTTAGTTCTGGAACATATTCGTAGAAGTCCATTGATGAAATGACCAGGAGTGAAAAAATAAAGCTGACTGCTCAGTGGTTCACTATGCTTACGTGTGCTTTTTTGGAGCACATGAAGCTCCAGCATGACAAGCTTGAGCTACTGCAGTTTGATACATGGTCTTCAGAGCGTATACTGAAGGAAAAGCTCCACAGGTAGCAAAATCAGGCGAATTAGATCTGATTTTGATTGGGATAGTGCCTGCCTGACTCAAAATTTGTGATGGAAGAATTCATCCATTTTAAGGGACATAGTGATGAGTATTGTGTTGCTGAAAATGAGCCAGTTGAGACTTCTAAGGCTCTGGTGGAGGACTAGCATCAGAAGCTGTTGATTTTCAACACAACATCCTCTGTAGTTCTGATGGAATTGGTGTACAAAGAGCTGGCTGTTCATCAAGTACTATTCCTGCAAATGATGATTCCACTGGTCAGGTATTATGTTGCTCATTTTCAAAATGCATTATGCTTGTCATATGCCAATATGCGTGCATAAGCTTCTTTGTTCTCGACTTACTGTACATGAGTACTATGTGCGTTAATCCTGACTAAGAGTTAACCTGGAGCTGCTATATTTTGCACCATTGGGCTGTATGTGTCATCAACAGACATGACACACCACTAAAGTGGGGCTACTGTGGTGCACGAGGCAGCAACTTATGGTGTCCAGACAGGATTCCGGAGCTTTACTTATCTATCCTGTACCCCCCTTTGCTGTTCAGCTTTACTTACCTATCTATGTCCAGCAAGATAGCTCGTTTTGTTTATCTCCGAATCTACAATATGTGACATGACATTTGACTACAGAAATGATTGTACACCACCATATATTTGGCTCGTCCAGATTGTGTACTGATGTGTATGTAGTCTACAATCATTTTCCTCGCCTGTATTGCCTGCTGTGCTCTACGTATTCAGAGTTATATATGTTACCTTCACAAGAATATTCTTCTGAGCAATCAGCTCTGTCGTTTGGTGGAGAACACTTCAAAGTTTTGCGAATTGACATAGCTAAATATATTTAGTAGATTTCAGAACTTGGCACATAGTTGTCCATTTTCCGTTGTTCATGAATCACGAGTGCACCATGCTTCATATTTTTGTGTTTCCTCGTACTTTTTTTCTTGACTTATTTATGTGTTCATTTATCACTATATATGCTTTCGTGATGCCAGATACTGATAAAAAATACCTTAAGTTTTTTATCAGGAATCCTCAACCAGTGAGTGTAGAAACACTGAACATATGGAGATATACAATACTGCTAAGTCAATTATGTTGCTGGGAGTTAATGCACACAATGATGACACTCTATACACAGATAGAGTCCACATGGAGTCACCAAATTTGGCTTCCTTACAAAGCCTTGTAGCCTTGGTTGGAACTCAAGCTGTTCTATCATGCATGTCTCCCCAGAAAAGCACAGATCTGTCGGCTCAACAAAATGTAGCACCTTCACGGTGTCCACCTGCCGAAGCAGAACAGACAGGTTTGTCGGGCACACATGCGGTTGAGGTTCTGCAGCTGAAATGCAACCATCAATCTTATGTTTGGATGCTTCACCTCAAAAAACGCACTCTAATGACAGGAGCCAAGAATATTGTCAACCACATAAAGCAACTGGACTGTCGCAGGGAGGTGCAGCAACTTCTCACCATTTAGGTGATGTCCGAATGCAAGTCCAGGAAAAAGATGATGGCAATGTAGCTGCGGATCTAGTGTTTCCAGAATCTCCAACTTACCCTGCAGATAGCCCAGTTACCTTAGAGGTGTCTATGGAAGATGAATCTCAGATTTGCAAACCAAGTATGGCTGCGAAACAGAGCACAAGTCCACCAGCCCAACAAAGTCCGGCGATTTCACTGTGTCCACCAGCTGAAGCAGAACCGTCAGGTATAAAGAGCACAAAGGCAGCTTGGGATATGCAGCCCGGAGAGCAACCATCAATCTCAATGCAGGATCAGCCTACAGAGGCAGACCGGGCAGGTACGTTCGATTCCATTGCAGCTCAGGATTTGCAGCTTGAGATGCAATCATCAACCTCAGCGCAGGATGTTCCATTTGAAAGAACTTATGTGTCTGGCATTCCTGTGCTACAAAGTCCAGAGGTCCTTCATTGTGTAGGACCTTCACTGGATCCACACGCAGGTGCAGAATCAGCAGGCATAGTGATTGCTCATGACCTGCAGTCCGAAATACAATCATCAGCTTCAGTGCCTGCTGAACAAAGTACAAGTCTACCTGCCCAACAAACATTAGGAACTTCACAGCATCGACCAGCAGAAGCAGAACAGCCAGGTATTCTAGGCACAGAGCCAGTGTGCAATTTGCAGCCCGAAGTGCAACCATCAACCTCAGTGCAGGATGAACCATCAGAGGCAGAGGATGAACCTGAGGTAGAGGATGAACCTGAGATGGAGGACGAACCTGCAGAGGCAGAGCGAGCAGTTACCTTGGGTGCCATAGCCGCTCAGGAAATGCAATCATCAACCTCAACGCAGGTTGTTCCATTTGAACGACCTTATCTCTCTGGCATGTCTGTGCTACAAAGTCCGACTATCCATCAAAGGGTAGAACCTTCACTGGATCCACGTGCAGGAGTAGAATCAGCAGGCACGGTGACAACTCATGATCTCCAGTCCGAAATACTACCATCAGCCTCTGTGCCTACGGAGCAAAGTACAAATCTTCCTGCCGAGCTAAGCTTAGGAACTTCACGACATTCACCTGCAGAAGCCGAATCAGCAGATATTCTGGGCACAGAGGCCGCTTGCCATTTGCAGCCTTCGCAAGGTGAAGTGCAAACGTCAGCCACAATGCAGGATCAACCTGCAGAAGGACAAGCATGTATCTTGGGTGACATAGCTGCCCGGAGTTTGCAGCCTGAAACACAACCATCAACATCAACACAGAGTGCTCCTTTCGAAAGAACCTATCTGGTTGGCATGCCTGTGCTACAAAATCATAGTGTAGAACCTCCACTGGATCCACATGCGAGAGCAGAATCAACACAAACTTTGGGATCACTATGGCTCATCATCTGGAATCTGAAGTACAGCCATCGGCCTCAATGCAGGATCGACCTGCAGAAGCAGAAGGAGCAGTTATGTTAGGCTCCACGGCAGCCCAGGATTTGCAGCCTGAACTGCAATCATCAACAACATTTCAGCATGTTCCACTTGAAAGAACACACTTTGAAGAAAGGAGACAAATTGGTTTTCAGCCAAATATAGTACCTGGTCCTGAGCAGCCCACCGAAAGCCCTCCAGTCACAACGTTAGTGTTTAATAATCCAATACATAGTGATGAGCCGCTGAAAAATGAGTTGGACAGGTTAATGCAGTGTGACAATGTGCTTAGAAAAGACCATGAACATAAGGTTTGCCTTTCTCTTCTGTCTGTTATCTGTTTTATGGTGAATTGTCTGTGTTAGTGGTCAGTTTTTTCATTTCTTCCTTGGCTGCACCTATATTTTTCAACAGATCACTACTTCTAATAGAGTACAACCAAGAAATAGAGAAGATAAACAAGAAGTATGACTCATTACTTCAAAAGGAAGATTCCACTTATCTTCAGAACCAGCGTGAGCTTGCTGATCTCTATAAGAAAGTTTTTGTAAACAAAGCCTAGCTGAGCATTTTCAAGGGGAGTTCACACTATCGCCTGCAGCTCAAGGTATCCAACTAAACTTTGCTAGCATGCATATCTCGTTGTTTTCCAATATAATGTTCTGGTCATAACTAGTCTATCATTATTTAACTTTGTTCGTTGCGAGCAATTCCACAATTTTTTTTGTTTTGATGGACCTACAAGAGCATCTCCACCGGGTCTCCCAATAGGGTGTCCAGGTTAACTTTGCCGGACACGTATTGGAAGCGCCGGCAACACATGCCGCACAAGTGGGAGGCTGTTCCCCCACCGGTACTCCAAATAGAAAGGGGCTATTTTATCTTTTTTTAATTCTTTTTCATCTTTCTGCAATACAACAAACAGTTGTGGGCAAGGAGAGCAGCACTGCAGCAGCCCCATGTCGAGCTCCAGGTCGTCCTCCGGGACGTGCGCGACGCCACCGCAGTCCGCGCCGACGACAGTGGACGAGGTGGCCTCCGAGCTGCGCGACCTCACGCCACAAGCCCTGGTCCTTGGCCACGAGGAGGTCGCACACACGAGTTCAGCTCACGCCGACGAGTAGGCTGCCGCGACCTCACGCCGCACACACTTGTCCTTGGCGACGACGACCCCAGCGGCCCTGACGACGATGCCCGTGGCCCCGCGTCCCCTGCGCCGCCTCAACAAGCTCCTCCCCCGCCTGCCCCGACGATATCCGCCCCCCCCCCTGGGCCGCCCCAACGAGCTCCTCCCTTACCCGCCTCGGCTGCTGCGCCGGCAAGGGCGCCACATCCGACGCGCGCGGGTGGGTGTGCAGCGCTGCCTTGCCGAGCTCGGCCGCGTGCTCGTCCTCCATCCACTGCTGCTTTCTTGTCGTCCACCTTGCCGAGCTCGGCCTCTATCCGCTGCTGCTTGTAGAGAACCGAAAAAATTCTCTCTTTTTTCTGGGCCTCGGCGGCGGAGGTACACCGCGAACGGAGGAGTGGGAGCGGCAGCGTACGCGTAGCCTCGTCGGGGACGGCTGCCGGTGAACTGGAAAAGGGAGCTGCCGCGTTGGGGGAAGAAAGAGAGAGGATGAGGAGAGGGGTAGGTGGGGATTTTGAGTGACTGACGGTGGGCCTGCTGGTCTGTTGCCTACGTGGATGGTGTTGCCGGCAGTTGGCAGCACTCCCAGTTGCCACCCGAAGTGTAGGGAGTTTGTTGGGGTTGCCGGACGCTCTCCCGGGTTGTCCGGCATTTTTTTTTATTGGGACCACCGGTGGGGGGCGTTTTTTGCCTGCCGCTCCCAGTAGCCCTATTGGGAGGGCTATTGGGAACACCGGTGGAGATGCTCTAAGGTGGAGAATGTTGTTCTTACATGATTCAACTACCAGCGTGTTGTCCATATTCAGTCCTTTTGTATGCTGAACATATTATGTTGTATTCTGTTAGCAGTGTCATTCTCCTGCTGTTTCTGGCTTCTTTACCAGTAATGCCATGCTAGGTTGTTGTGTTACATTGATCTTCAAAAGCCAAAGAGAAATTTAGATCTAGGATCCGTTGCATAGCCAGATGCTCCTTAATTCATAGATCATGGGAGTAACAGTTTGTTGTTTCCTTGTGCAACGCAGGGAGATCGACGAGCCCTGTAATACAGCAGCCATGTGAGTCTTCTTCAGCGGCTCAAACCGCAGCAGCCCCAGTTATCCCGTCATCAGCCATCAGACCACAAGTGTATAATCCACCAGGATCTCATGTGCGACCTTCGTTTGTGGCTCAACCATCATCATCATCCCAACCGCAGACAATCCTACCTGGAAATCTCTATAGAACAACATCATCACCTTCTGTTCCAGTGCCTGTGCCAGACGGCAGCTATGGATCCGGTGGAGCACTATCACGTGCTATGCAACCGCAATCATCCTTACCCAGCAATCTCCATAGAACAATACCACCTATTCCTCCGCTGCATCTGCCACATGCAAGCTACGGATCTGCTGAAGCTCAACTGTGCGCATCCTCTCCTCCTCTCCAGCAGCTCAGGATGCCACCACCATATCCCATTCGCACAGACCAGCAGCAGCTTCCTGCTAGTACAGCAGTTACATCGTTGGAACAGCGTGCCCCTGTTATCACGGGAAGCTACACATCGACAGTTCCACCAGGAGTCGCCGTACTGAACTCCATTGATCCAAGTTCAGCTCACCAAACAATGTTGCCATCAGCATCAAGCTCATGCCCGCCTTGCCAAGCGTCCTCGCTGCCGCCATCCAGTCGACACCTAGCAGAGTCCATTGTCAACTATCTGCGGTCGTCTAGTTCAAACCCCATCTTCATGCCAGCGCACCAACAGTCATCATATCCGAGCATGGTCTTGGGCAGCACCACCTCAGGTCTGCCGAACGCAGCGACAGGAAGCCAGCAGCATGCTGGTGCTCTAATAGCCGGCGTCAATCACAACGAGTCCGGCTCCGAGTCGGCGTCGCTGGGTCCGTATATACCTGCTAGGTTTGGCCTGGGTAGCAGTGGTGGCAGCCCCGCAGGTGCAGGGACGGCCAGCACAGAAGTTGTGTGCCTATCCGACGACGAATAGTAGCGATGCAAGCTAGGCCGTCACTGCTGTGATAGCCAGATGCGTTGTTGACTTAGAAGCTCCCGATCTAACACCTATAGCATCATCATCCTTCCAGCGAAGAGATGGACGGTTGCAAATCCAAGGAAACATTGCACCTGTTAAGAAATGGTAGGAGCTGATATAGTAGTACTAGTCTGAACACCAAATTTTGTATAGTAGTGCCAGTTAATGTAGCGAATGCCAGATTGTGTTAATGTAACGCCGGTTAACCGACTGACTCTTGGTTAGCTTGAGACCAGTTCTGGCTTGGTGGATGTAGTTTAATATGCACAACGATTGTACAGTAGATGTAGTTTCTTAAGAAATTGTAATGCAATTCGATAATGTAGGTTCCCAGAAACTACATTAGACTCATCCATGTGATTTAACAATCCTCGGATGTGTTTTGTTGCCCTTTTTGTGTCGGGCAGAAGTACATTTGGGGACAATTTTTTTCGTAACTACTCCCTCCGTTCACAAAAGGATGTCTCAACTTTGCCAAAAAGTGGATGTATCTAGACATGTTTCATGTATAGATACATCCACTTTTGAGCAAACTTGAGACATCCTTTTGTGAACGGAGGGAGTACCTCAAAAGTACATCTTGCTGATATGCCTACTTTTCCTGGGATGCAAGGAAAAAGGGTTTCATCATGGTTTTTTCTTTTGGATGTAACATATCAGGTTCTAGGTGGGTTCTGGAATAAAAAAAAGGGTGTAACATTCTCCGATAGGGATGTGCTCTTAGTCTGCATGGAATCAATATACTCAGTGGAGGGAAAGGGATGGAATTATTAACAACTAACATACTGGGGAGCAGCAGAAGTTGATATCTTACATATAACTTGAATTCTTTTCAAGGTTAAACATGGAGTTTCCTACTTCGATGTAGTTTCATGTCTTTTTTGTGACCAGATCGAGAGGGGATGGAGTTTCCTGCTTTGATGTAGTTTCCTATGTCTTTTTGTTGAATTAGATTGGAATTTTTTAATATGTTCTTCATGTTAGATATAACTGAGGGGGTTACATCGAAACATCAGTATTTTTTGCTGGATGTGTGTTTATTGTTTGCGAGTGCTGGATGTAGTTTGTGACGTCAACACAACTGTATTTTGAACATGTTTAGTTTTAGTGCTAACATGGATGTAGTTTTTATTTTGTTCAAGTCATGTTGCCAGATATAAACACTGATGTAGTATATCTTTAGCATGTATAAAATTCAACCAGTTTAGTGTTACTAAATTTTTAGTCAGGCCATATGTAGTTCTAGTGTTAGCAACATGTAGCTTAGTTTATAAACACTGATGTATTTTGAGTTGAGCTAGATGTACTTTCCAATTAAGTCAGATGTACTTTTCATGGATGTAGTTTTTATTTTGTTCACAAACTTTATAAACACATGTGTAGTTTACTGTATGATATCCAAGATGTGGTTTAGTTCATGATTTCTACATGGCCAGCCATGGGGAGGAAGAGCGCGATGGCAGCGCCATGCACCACAAGCTGCTCACGGCTGCAAATGTTTTCACCGACGAACCATGGACTCGACAAGCCCTCACCTTGCAAATGTGTATCATTTTTTCCGATGCACTGGGATGTACGTGTTCACCCTGCTTGGTTCTGGGCTCTGGTCGTGTGGGAGATGAATGGCGCTGTCGTTCCCGGCAGCGTTTCATCCTCCTAAAGGTGGTTCGGCAAACAAGAGTGCAAGATGTTGTTGTGGACTTGTTCGACGCCCGTTGTGTGGATGAGTTGGTGGAGGTTGGACGAAGAGGAATGGCGCCGCTGCGGTTGTTGCATCCTCCCGTCGGGAGATGAATGGCCAGCAGGTGTTGCATCCTCGAGGAGACAAATGGCATCGCGCTTGGTTGCATCCTTCCAAGTGGAGAAGAATGGCGCTGCAGCGGGGGTTGCACTTGCATCCTCCATACACTGGGTGACGAGGTTGGAAGCACATCTAGCTTGCCAGGGAGTGTGTGGTTAGCCGTGGAGGCAGGGTAGTGTGGTGTGCGGGCTGTTTGGATCATGGGTTCGAGCTATGCAGATGAGACCGCCAGCGAAAGCCATACTCCGGTTGTGGCCGGAGTCGTCCATGGCGGTGCCAACGGGCGTCGCTCCCTCGTAGGAGGCATCGATGTAGTTGTTCCCACCTTGCCTTTCCTGACGTGCTCCGGGGGAAACCCTTGATCTAGTCTTCTAGATCAGACAATTGCGGCCCTACCCGGCACCTCCTTCTCTCTTGGGGGCATTGTCTTGGAGGTGGATCCGGCCAGAGGGAACCGTGTCTCGCTAGGTTGTGTGTGTTGTAAGCCCAAAGACCTCGTATGTATGGTTTTGGGTATGGTTTCCTTGTAAACTGGATCAACCTCCTATCTAATTTGGCAGTGATCCTGCTAACATAAAAAAAAAAAACCTAGGATATACCCAGGATAGAAGTTTCTACGTGGATATTTTTCACATCATGGGCTTACTCTGTTTACTTTTTTTTAAACTGGGCAAGAGGCTTGCCTTTTCATTTGTATAGAAGAAGTGAATTGACCAGTTTATAAGGAAAACTGACCGAAAACCAGATACAACAACACAACACACCACGCCGACCCTGAGGCCACACACCACACAAGTCGATGGCCTAACCGCCCAAGCGGCCAAGACCGACACCCCTCAACGCAACAGCGGAGGCCCTTCGTGCTTACTCTGTTTACTAACAAACTAGAAGAGAGATTTAGTCTTTTTTTTTCCTTTGTGACTATTTGATGCCCTCGTAAATCATAACATGAGAGGGATGGAGTTAAGATTCATGAGATAGGAGCTGTGGTAACTTACATTTTTGTTTCTTGGCGCTAGCTAAATTGAGGTCGCCCTTGATGTTTTAGTCTCCTCCGTAATCCACCCCCAACCACCGTCACTTTCGTTGGCGACGGCCGACGGTAGACGACAGGCATCCCACCGTTGGACAGTCACCGTCATCCACCCTCCATCCATCCTAACCAGCAGCAGCACAACAACCATCTTCCTTCCCCCTGCCTCACTCCACCCCCCACCGGCGGTCGCCACTCCCTCCCCGCCCCACACCGACACTTCCCAGTTCCCACCCCTCCGTCGCCATGGACCGCGAACCTTCCGTCTCCGACGAGGACGACGACCTCGAGACCCTCGTGCCCCAGAACCACACCAAGCCACCCTCCCCCTCCCGTGCCCCCTTCGGCATCATATCCGGCCTCCGCCCCGCGCTCCCCTCCGTCGGCCGCCGCCTCTGGTCCCGCCGCTACCTCCTCATCTGCGTCTCCCTCCCCGTCCTCTTCATCGTCCTCTTCTTCTCCCTCGGCGGCGCTTCCTCCCTCCCCGCCTCCATCCGCCTCCCCTCCGCCTCCTCCGCTGCCGACCCTGCCGCCTCCCGCATGCGCGAGGCCGAGCTCCACGCCCTCTACCTCCTCCGCTCCCAGCGCTCCGGCCTCCTCAGCCTCTTCAACCGCACCGCCGCCGCTCCCACCAACACCTCCGCTTCCACCCCTGGGGTCTCGCTCTCCGATCTCCAGTCCGCGCTCCTCAGCCAGATCAAGATCAACCGCGAGATCCAGGAGGCGCTGCTCTCCACGCACCACTCCGGGGTCCGCAATGCCACGGAGGACGACGCTTTCGACCTCGATCTGCCGGGTCCCGGCTGCAGCAGGAAGGATTTGCCGCACAACCGGCGCACGATCGAGTGGAGCCCCAAGAAGAATCGGTACCTTTTCGCCATCTGTCTCTCCGGGCAGATGTCCAACCACTTGATTTGCTTGGAGAAGCACATGTTCTTCGCGGCGCTTCTTGGTCGGACCTTGGTGGTTCCCAGCCAGAAGGTGGATTACCAGTACGACAGGGTGCTTGATATCAAGAACATTAACGATTGTATTGGGAGGAAGGTTGTGATTACCTACGAGGAATTTGCAGAGACAAGGAAGAAAGTGAGCATTGATCAGTTCATATGTTACGTCGCGTCGCCCCCGTGTTACTTGGATGAGGATCATATTAAGAAGTTGAAGGGGCTGGGAATTTCGATGGGAAAGATTGAGGCTGCTTGGCCAGAGGACGCGAAACTGAAAGAGCCAAAGAAGAGATATGTAGCAGATATCACGCCAAAGTTTACGACGGACGCTGAGGTGCTTGCAATCGGTGAGATGTTCTCCGCTGATGCGGAGGAAGAGTGGCTGATGCAGCCTGGGGGTCCATTGGCTCACAAATGCCAGACTTTGATCCAACCAAGCAAGCTCATCATGCTCACTGCACAGCGATTTGTGCAGACTTTCTTGGGGGGAAACTACATTGCTCTGCACTTTCGGCGACATGGTTTTCTTAAGTTCTGGTAAGATACCAGTCACCTACTCCATGTTTTAGCAACACACATCTATTTAAGGTTGTTTGTGGAATATGGTGATCTAACATGCTGACAGAGCTGCATCCTATTACTAGGCTCTTCTAGTTTGTTTTATCTCTATTAAAGTTGATGATTTTTAGTGTTTTAGATACATTATCATTTTTTAGTCATTGCTTGAGCAATGTTGCTAGACAGTGCGATTTTGGGAAATGCAACTTTGTCTACTTAAATAACTCGTCCACAAAAGGAGACATTTGTTTTGATAAAGAATACTTCTTCATTTAGATCGAGGTAGTTAAATTTTGTATACAGGTCAAAGTCTGACTACTACACAGTTGATCAAATTTAGTATGCACAGTATTGATGGGGCTTTTAATGAAGTCTCTGCTTAATACTGCAATCAACCATATCCTCTGTAAGATAGAATAAGCTTCATATATCACAATAGTTTCTCTTCTAAGAGGGCTTAGTTTTTCTCTGTAGGGTGTTGCGTGATCAGTAATGGTATGTGTGTACGATCACTGAAAGAGCGTCCTTCTTGGATAACTGACATGACGTTTAATTTACTTTCTTTATATTAGAGTTGTGTGTAATACAGAAACTTAAATTACCGACTCAACATTTTGGTTCTTATAAAACTTAAATGGTCAGGCTGGAATTGAAGATCAACAAACTTATCTTTTTGCTTAAAATCTGTTCATGATAAGTTGATAACAGTAATTTTAACTTCAATAACTGATACTAATATTTTAGAAACCCTACTAAGGGTGGACCAAAGTTCACAAGCAGCTCTGCCTTGTGTGGTACTTAACTCGTCTCAGCTAAAAGGTTTAACTTGATTACCTCGTGACCAATTCTGAGCTGGTTGCTGTTGTTGGTCTTGGTTCCTCATGTTGTGGATTGTTTAGTATATGTCAACCCATTAAACCCTAATACATTGTACTTCTGTTAGAGTACTCGATACTTACCACCAGCCAACACCTTTTACAGTGCGCCAGATAGAGGAAATTTCTGTAGCAGTTAAAGAATTTTATTTTACTTAAAACAATAATCATAATAGTAATTTATTATTTGATATTTTAGTATGGTTATTTTCAAAGAAAAATCTATAGATATGAGCTATCCCGTGATGAAATTCCTCGTTTTCAACAGTTCCTGATAATAAATTGGTTTCTATCAATTTGGCTGACAATGTGAGTTCCGCGAACTCATTTGTGAACTGATATAAGCAATCGTCTTTAACTCGGATTTCCTAACATTTCTAGACAAGCCACAGTAGAGACCAACTTAGTTCAACGTTGTTTTGGCATTTCTTTTCCATCTTGGAATATCCACATATATAAAATACATGCAAAAAACAATCGTGATGGCATAATAATGCCCACTATGTTATTTGTTACTGATTGCGACAAGACGGTTGCTGTCTGCTTTCAAATCATGCTAATACGTCATTAGATGCTTTTAGTTTGTGGTATCAAATGTCAGCTGTATTTGAAGTTTACGAGCTGTACGAAATAAACACCTACTCTGTAATTACAAATAAATCATTCATATTGTTGGCATTTGGTTAGAGCTTGGCTGGACAAGAAATCTGGCACATACTTGTGTAAGTTACTGTTTGCATGTCAAGTCTTTTATAGTTATGCCACTCATGTGCATACCATATGATTTGAGGTTCCTTGGACATGATCGATGAGAAAAGATGCTCATTGCATAGAAAATCTGATGAGATTTTTACGAGGACCAATTTGCTTTGTGCACGACTTACGGTTCATCACACACAGATGCTGTTATAATTTGCAAGTAACTTTTCCTGGGTGGCACTAATTGATTTTCTTTTTATCTTTGTGCAGTAATGTGAAGAAAGAAAGCTGCTTCTTCCCCATCCCTCAGGCAGCAGAATGCATCCTGCGAATCGTTGAGAAAGCTAACGCCCCCGTGATTTATCTGTCAACTGATGCTGCTGAGAGCGAGACGCGTCTTCTGCAGTCCTTGGTTGTATTCAATGACCGGCAAGTACCTCTTGTGAGAAGACCAGAGCACGAAAGTTCTGAGAAATGGGATGCCTTGTTGTACAGAAATCATATGAGTGGAGATAATCAGGTATATATATCAATTCCTGTCATTTTTTCGGTTTGCTTCTCATATTTGAGGGTGGTGGTTATATTAAACTGCAAACCGCTTGGATTCCTTTTGCAGGTCGACGCCATGCTTGACAAGACAATCTGCGCGTTGTCGAACGTTTTCATAGGGTCATCAGGCTCCACCTTCACAGAGGACATCTTCCGGCTACGGAGAGGCTGGGGATCGATGTCGTACTGCGATGAGTATCTTTGTCAGGGTGAGCTACCCAACTACATAGCGCAGCAAGACTGAGAAGAGTAACACACCCTAGAGAGATTCATAGCCGCATTCTTTGTCCTTGACATTCTGGTGATATATATCGTGTAAATTGGCGTGTACATCTAGTTTAGAAGTGCCGGTGGTGATGTGATGGTGTCTGTATCAGTGTGCTCTGTTGTTTTGTCCGGGCAGTTTTATCCTTACACACCTAGCTAATACAAAGAAGCCCTTTTGGGCTGTGCAGTGTTTTCTAACCACTGACGCTTGCTGTGGCAAGCTCCGTGCAAGTGCAGTTTTCATCCTCTACTTTGGAATTGGAATTTTCCTCCTGATAAAATACAGCCTGCAAAATTTATTTATTTTTCGTTTGAGCAAATCATAGCATGCAATGTGAGTTGATCGAAATTATCCGAGTTGGACTCTCAAAAGAAAACGTCTGTCTGAGTTTCACACCCTTCGTGCAAACCGCATGGATTGGATGTCAAGGATTCGGCGACCAGTCTCTACAGTCGGCATTTATGAACCGGTGATACCAAAGAATCAAATCTTACTGTGTCACTAGTGTCTTGGTTCTCAAAAGTGCAGCGAGGCAAAAGCATGTCGTAACACAATACATGGGGGCATATATAACAGCGACATCGCACAACGTTCTTGCTTGAATAGCTGTTTGTACTGAAAGAAATCCGCTACTCGGCATTCATTATCCGCTACTCGGCATTCATTCGAGAAGTAGATATCACTTGAAACTACTCTGAGGACACATGTGTATTTTACATAGATTGCACGCACTTGGCCATAAATCAACTAATTAATGGAACCCTAGACACGCCTCACAACTATCTCCAAGTAGAAAACAACATCATCCCAAGATCACATCAACGAGAGGATTGGATACAGAATTGATCAGTTTTGTCCGAGGCGTAGCCCGGATGGCTAGGAGGTGTTGATACCTCCCTGCCCACGAGGTCTCGAGTTCACGTGCCAAGCGCCCGCTCCCTCGTGCGTACTTACCGGAATTTCTTTATCAAAGTTGCTTGGAGGGCTGTCTAACCCTCCAAGCCGCATTTCATATTTTTTTAACAGGAGGTCGTGGACGTCGATTGCTTCGAGGATAGATTTGTTGTTGTCACTGCCTTTGTTTGAAACGGAGCCGACGTAGCCAACAAACTCATGGTGATAGTATTCTGACTCTCGGACTAGAATCTCAGAGGTGAATACGTCATCCACCGTGTTCATGGCTGCCAGGGCGGATAAGGTGGGGGAATTTTCTTCGATGTCATCCACGCTTTCCTCGCTGCGGGTCTCAAATGAGTCGGATCCTGAGCCGGTTGGTTCTTCCTCCTCATAGTTGTAGGGGAGGGCGGGTTGGATATGGAAAACACCTATGCTAGATGATGCAGATTCAATGTCGGTGATGCCGACAAAGATTTGCATGCTACCGATCGGCAAGATCGTAGCGCAGGTGATGTGGCTGGAGGCCGACACCCAAGTCGCGTCGTCTGTCACGTAGGCTATATCTCCGTGGTACATGGCGCATCCGACGGCGATGGTGTCGCCGATTCTTCCAGGTGGTCCCACTCCCGCCCGGATCTGAACTCCAGTAGCCTTCTGCCCCACGGTAGGCGCCAACTTTCGTGGGATTGTCCCGACGTTGTCAATGAGGGGTACCTTAGGGAGAGGAGAGAGAGAGAGGGGGGGGGGGGGCCTTTAGATGGTGTAAGTCCGGGAACGGTTGTGCACACGAGTTACCCAGTTTCAGGTTCTCCAGCGGTGGAGGAACCCTACGTTCTGCTATAATCAACTATGATAACAAATGCATAAGTTACAAGGTGTCTAGTCTCGTATGTCTCAGGAGTATTGAGCGTCGGTCTTCCCTAAAGGCTTCCCGTAGAGGCTTATATAGATGTCCAGACCTAGGGTTTACAGAGGTATCCTAGCCTAACACGGTTACAAAGTCTTCGTCTTAGATGGCAAGTATGATTGCTTCGTGTCCTCCAAGTATTGGTGTATCTTGCCTTTTGGGCCTTGGCTAAGGCAGCTAGGCCTCCGTCTTGGTCTTCAGCTCATTGGGCCGCCCGATTTTCCAGGTGGCATCATCACCAGTAGGCCACCCTGGTTCGCCAGAATATGTCCATGACAGAGGTAGATCCAGAGGCCTGCCTTCCCGGGGCAGTAGTTGTGGATCGCACTTGAGAGGTTTAGTGGTACCTTGGGTTCCACGACACCGACAAAGCATGAGATTTACAAGATCGAGTTGGGACTCAAATCATGCGGGAGAAGGTTCTAGAAAGTCAATAGACAGCGAAAGAACTCCGAATTTAGGAAGTCAAGGCCACACTCCAAAAAGGACAGGAACACAACCACCTCACCTGGATCTAGCACGGGCACGATCTCATCGCCGGGGAGGCGCCACTTCTTCTTCTCCGTCGTAGGGAGGATCCTTTGCTTGATGAAGGGCTGCATCAACTTGGCCTTCACCGATGAACCGCACCAAGATCCCTTTGGAGCCATTGCTCGGAGTGGCGGCGTGACCTTGTTCGAGCGAAGGCACATGAACAGGCGGAGACGAAGAAGCAATGAAATGGAGAAATAGTGGAGTGTTGGCCTTCCGCGGCACATGGCTTTAAAGCAACAGGCTAACCCAGAATTACCGGGCAACCCTCAAACGTGCGCGAAGGTTCACGGGAGCGTGGGATCGTGCCGGAGATTACGGCTTAGATCCCGCCACATCTATAGCAATAAATTGTGTGCTCCAGATTTCAAGTGGATGACTCGAGGCACATGAATTGGTCATTCTCCATCCCGAGGATGCCTCCTTGCCTCGCCATATTGTCCCATCAGTCACTCTGTGGCTTGGCACACAAAGCGACAAACACTACAAGATAAAACCGGGTCATCGCAGGCTACTCCAACCCGGCCGCCTCAAGAAGGAAGCCAGCGTTACAGCTTTCCAAAGCCTCTCAACTGACTTCCTAAAGATCCGTCTGCCCAAGTGCATCACGGTGTGTCTGCTTGCCGGTGGTGTGAGGAATGGGTGTAGGTCTAGATGTAGGCCTTGAGAGTGACCACGCCCTAAAACATCACTTCAAGTACAACGACACCTTGGTGTTCAAGCTGAAGACCTACATCTTATGGTGAAGATGTACAAGGCCACCATTGTGATGTCGTACTTCTGTCATCACGTAGGGGACCGACCGACCGACCCTCGTCTAGCCATGTGTAAGTAGCGTCAGGATGTGCTGTTAACTTGTGGAATGTTATTTGATCGCAGGTGTATACCCCGAATGTTGGATGCCCTTGATGTTGGGCAATCATAAGTGTATTTTGATCAAAGGTGTGAACCCCTAATGTTGATATAAGTATGCAGGGAGCACATAACCAAACACGCATGTTGTTTACGCCTTGCACACCCCAAAACCATCTTCTTTTTTTTTTTTTTTTCTTTTTTTTTTGCGGGAATCATCGATGCAGGCAGGCAACCACCTCGAAACCAAACGAGCTGCAAAAGATGGACTCAAGATCCTGTATCAACCCACCAAGCTCAACTGGGCCATGAGTTAAGAGAACTTAAGAAAAAATAATCATATGAGTTTTGGACTAAGGGCTGAGCGACGGCCCAGCATTACACCATATGGAAAATGCACTACGCAGCTAGCCTACAGATATTCTCAAAAAAAAAAAAAAGCTAGCCTACAGATTTTGAAGAAAACGTTCACAGTACATTTCACACAAGTGAACAAGGAACATTTTTCAAAACTTTGCACCCAAAACTAAATTTCTCTTATAACATGAATGTACTCGCTGGGTTAGCGAAGTAACGCCTTCTACGCTTGGATGGTTCTGTACCGCTGCCCTGACTGAGAAGACTCTGTAATATGGTGGGAGTCGTATGCACAGGTTCTTCGGACACACGGACATAGAGGTGCCTATCAAGCGTCAGCTTTTCCAATATGGTCCTGCATGTCTGCAAAAATTATGAAGGAAATGTAATGAGGCAAAGATTAGCGTCGATCTTTCAATTATTGATGATATTGGCACAAATAGACAAAGTAGGGCGCCATACCTGAGGATTCAATACTTCCATCTGATGGATTACATCCTCCTGACACAACAACAGCAAAGCATACAATCAAAACTCTAAAATATCAATGCTGACACCTGACAGATAAAGTGAACCATGAAGCGAACGGGAAGACAATTCTTCAGTACATAACATACTACAAAAGAAATATGTGACTTTTTGTAAGTGTGCCAAGTGTCACCTTTTAAAAATGGTTGCAGGTGCAGCCACATGCACTCTGGATTTTTTTCTCGAACAGTAAGAAAGGACACAAGCACAATAAAGTAGTTTGGGTCTTGTCTATTAGGATTAGGTTTTTATAAAGCAGGGGTGTTCTTTCGCAAAACCATTTTATAAATGAGTTCTTTGCACGTTATTTGGATTGCGAAAAAGTAAAACAAGTTTTCTTGTGTATCTTAATAACATGGTGCTTGGTCAAAATCATGACAAAATACAATTTATTATTATGAATTAGGGTCAATCCAAGAAATTCACAACTTACTGTGCTACACAAAATTCTCCCAGTTCATAAAAAGCAGATATAATTGACAAAAATAGATACACACCTCTACTATTCCTGGGTATTGCATGACGTAGCCAATAATACGACGAGTTAAACCTTGTAGATGGTACTATTCATGCTGCCGTCACCATTTATCCATGGTAATATAGGGTGATAAATGTGCCTTTCACAAGCATGGTGGCAATCACTCTCCCTGCTGTCTTGTGATGGAGTAGACATTGCTTCCTTATCTCCTGGATTTTGATTGCGCTTATGAGATGAGCTCGACTTGCTTTGAACACTAAGAACTGTGACAATGTGCCCATCACCAAGCATTTTTACAGTTCCCTGCTTACTAGACATGGCATGCTTCTCTTTCAGTACATTTTCGGCGCCTCCAGTCTCCATTAATTGAGAAGCTGGATCTCGTAAACAGCTGCAGTTGCTGTATTCTGCAAGTGTGCTTAGATGATACTTTGACTTATGTAATGAGTCGACGATCCGGAAACCATCATACGCGTTGACCTACAAAGCAATTGAGCACACATGGTGACTCCCATATGAGTAAACAGGGATGAAATAACAGAAGCCATGGACAGCTTCTAATTTACGAAGTGATGCATTGCTCCAACAACTCAAGGCTTCATCTCAAAAAGGAAAAAACACACACATCAAAGTGTGAACAGTCCATTTGACTGCTGAAGATCAAGCTGAGTCCATAGAACCAATAAAATCCTTAAAAAGCAAAAAGGTAAAAAACACTGGATTTTAGAACGCTACGTGATCTGCACTTGGCTTTTCTGCATCTTACCACATCCGAAGTGCCTAGCATGTAAAAGGTGCTACATTCTCTCACATGCATTAAGCAGATATTTTATTTATTGTCTCGTAGATCAGCAAGGTCTCCAATAGACATGCTTGTCAAATATGAAACCATTTTCATTCGACAAACCAAATAGTTTATGCATATTAGGGATCAAAACATCAAAACTTTGACAGGACGTATTGGATGACGGAACATTAAATAGGACAGATGGAGTACCATTTATATACCGCCATCAATTAGTTTAAAACAAACCAATATCAGAGTATTAGTAGGAGAAGTATCTGAATTGAAAGCTAAACTTTCCTCATTTTGTTTTTCATGTTTTCTCAGTTATTTCACGGGCATGACCATAAGTTGTAGCAGAGTCCTACAACCAACAGCAGACCTACATTTTCTTAACTATGTTACCATCTACAAATTTCTATAGATAGGAAGAAACAATGTGTACATGGGTAACAAGAATACAAGATTATACCAAAACACAGACACAGGAAATAGTCACACCTAGGAGTAGAATGAAGTGAATTTCAGTTATCTCCTTGATGAAAACTAATAAATCTGTAGATAAATATGTAGACAACTAGCCTACTATAAGCAAGTTTACAGCTTTACCTCCATGGCCAGATGAAATATCTTTAGTATATGAACAATCACATCAATTAACCGTGTGCCTGCAGTGCATAAGATCAAACAGAAATGAATTATACCTCCCAAAAACAAAGACAGTACCTTATGCAAATGTTTATTCATGAGACAGCAGGTACCTAATGGGTGCAGTTCCTTTGACAATTCTGTCAGACTAACTCCTCCTTCACCACCTTGATGAATAACACAAAATGAATTTCTGAACAGATCAGAAGACAATATGCATGATTCAGTTTGATTACAAGATGATGACTGTAACTGATCAGCATATGTTTTCATAGCATCCCAAGGCCATCCGTTGTAAGAGTTTTCCAACTGAGATTCAGACAGCATACTCCGACATGAACTGGAGTTATTTAAATACAGTAACGTGTTCTGGCTCTCAACCTGCGCGTCAACATCATTTCTGCTCATTTCCCTGGCTGAACTAAAAATAAGGCACTCTTCATCATGTAACACTTGCGTGAGATGGCTTGTTTGAATTATCTCTTGATTCAGAGCAACTTGGATCCCAGAGAAACCTTTCTCGCGGCGATAACAAGGTTTGTGTTTCTTAGTCGCACTGCTTTCCTGTTCCACCATATCAGCCTTGCGTTTGTGAATGACATCGTACAGTGCACTGGTATCTTCAACCAAAGAACAAGAACTATTAGGCCCATCAGTGTCACCAACTCCTTCGCTTGGCAAGGAAGGTGAAATGGACAACTCTCCTGACCAAACCAGAGAAAAGAGATGAACAATTTCCCCACATTCTACGTCTGGATACAAATAAATTCTATCGTCCGTAATGTTCTTTTGCTGCCGTATAAGCCATTTAGAAAATTCAGAAGCCTTTTTTCCTGAACCAAATGGGAAGGGTGACTGAGAAGCCTCTAAGAAGAATTTCCGTGAAAGGGTGTATGGCTTTGTTCCATTTCCACTAACCTGCAAAGCATGGGGAGAAGTATGAACAACGGTAAAAATTGGGAGAGAGTATGAACAACAGCACAAAATAACTGATGTCTTAAATCAAATTACACTTAAATCAATCTGCCTGCTACAGCTCATTACATAACTGAAGGAACCCTATCATTCCTTGCATTGATGACATTGAAGAAGCTGAATAGACCAATCATCATTTGCAGATGTTAGGAAAAAAGATTATTCAACGTAGCTCCACTGCAAACTCAAGTGCTTATACCACAGTAACAGTAAAGGCTGTAAACTTTGAACTACACGACATAAACATAAGTGTGTGCAGCACTGATCACCACATAAATAAATCCAGACAACGGTTGGGCAGGCAATCACATCGTATTTAGATTTTGGCTTTAGAATGAATTTCCAGTTATCAACATCAGAACCCAACATGTACTTCAAAGATGCACCCCGACCGAAAGCTTATATTTGTAGATGTTGGTTATGAAGTTACTTTCCTAATGGTTTTTTGTGATAGGACCATGTTTCAGACAAAGTATAATTCTTGTGATTGCAAACCATGGTTAGCAAAATTTTAAATCCTATGAAACTGCTATTTCTAAGTACGACTGTCACCATAGTTTTCTCACAGCAATAAATGAGACAAAACGTCTAGGTTCACATGCAATGAACCAAGAGCTGAGCTGGGTTCAGCATACTGAAGAATAGTAGAGACTGGATAAAACTGCATAAGTTAGAAAATACTAACCGTGAACTTCTTCTCGTTGAGAAAGGAAAAGGCATTGACAATTTCACTCTCTGAGTAAAGCTGGAGAGTTGCCGTTAAAGAAGCTTGTACTTCTGATCCTGATGATGTGCTGAGAAAAACCAACTTCAGAAGCTCTATCGCATTTGCAACTGCTAAGGATTTGCATCCATCTCTTTTCTTAATTTCATCTTTGTTGACCTTAATGACCTTTTCATGAGATATACACGGTACGTCCACACTTTTACTTGCATGGGATGCATTTGACTGTCTAGACAACTTTGCACGTTCACCTGATCCAGTTTCTGGAATTGCAGTGGTTGTACTTGTTGCGCCTTGCATAACCTGATTAATTTAAGGTGAAAGACTGGTATTAAATAAGACATAGGTTGGCAGTCAAGGTTAAATAGACAATTACTTACCAGCTCTTCGTTCCCACTTGGAATTTCCTCACTGACATTATTATCATTATTGCTCTTTGCATTATTATGCCCAACTTCCCTGGTCTGGTTCAACTTTTCTACTCGAATGAATTTAAGGACTTCATCAAGTGCATTTTTTATTTCCGGATCTTCAAAATAATCCCAATTTAATATCTCAAAATCTGAATCTTCACAGTTCCCATGGCTAGAATTGGAAATATGGGAATGGCATCCGCTCACTTTCGATTTCCTTCCCTCTCTGAGAAGGCTACATATTCTCATTACAGCTTTTTTTACATTTATGTTTTTATTTAAGTATGCCATCCTTTTACGACATGTATGTGGTGCAGCAGGAAGACCAGAGATAGAGTTCCAATAACATTTGGGTCCGCGTGCTGCACGAAATCTAGTGTATACCATCAGCAGTTTTCTGCAGATAATAATTAACCCATCAGGCTCAGCATCATGGAAAACATTGTTTAGCTCCAATGGCAAGGTCTACCGTGGATACAGAATGAAACTATACCTGTTAGACTCATACGTCCACTGGAATTTTTTACCAGTGGATGTGGATGATGCAGAAATGCTCCCTGGTACTTCCTCATCCTGGGTAGACTGGGCTGGTAGCTTTCCAGCAGAACCACTGGCTTGTAATTTTTGTTTAATAAACCTTACGGTAACCTTATTAGAAGATCTTTTCCTTTTCTGACAGATCGATCCAGAACTAGCTCCTTGCTGCTTTTGAGTCGCGGGAAACCTGGGCTGTCTATTCTGAGAGGACGAAACACACAGCACCTACATTAATAGAAAAAGAAGTTGCTAGTCAGAAATACTGAATATGAACTATAAACGATACAAATCAAAGATAACAATATTTTAACAAGTATAATTAAACAATCAGGCTAGTGATGGAGAGGATGGTTGGTCAAACTTTACATATATTTTTCCTATATATTTGGTCAACTTTACAAAGTTTGACTTTGACTAACCCAAAACACAGGGTAATTTAAAACGGAGGGGGAAATTTATATTTGTCAAAACATGCCTTCCACGTACATGATTACCAGTTTCCTCAATATGGACTGCCCGAAATCACAAAGTAAAAAGAGACTAACACAGAAGTTAAATAAATAAAATGTGCAGAGCAAAGACAAATACTTATCAGACTGGTCCTGCAGATCACTAGATGAAGATGGAGGGAAATTCAAAAGCATACCTGCTCTACAGAGAGATTCAACTCTCTTGCAATTACAAGACAATCTTTGAAAGGAATTCTTCCCTCCTCACTGATGTTCATAATACGCTTTTGTAACTCCAGTTGTTGATCAATAGTCATCACTCTACGAGAACTCCATGAACGAGGATGAGAAACCTGCAAGAAACAGGGTATGATATAGAACTCAATAAGCTAGAAGAACGGCTGACACCAGACGCCAGACCATATTGTTTGAAGTAGATAATGATGGGTTTCCAGAGTAGATATTGGAGAAAAATGGGCAATCGGTAAAATGCTTGCAGGTGACAATCTATATGGTCAAGAAGAATGTAGAAGCAAGGAATTAGAAAGCACAAATCAGTATGACGATATCAAGAACCTGGAAAGCAGGTTTAAGAACTCTGATACCGACTAGAGTTAGGCAGCAGCAATGAAGCACCCAATTATGCATACTCATGGAGCAGTTAACAGCAACAGCGGCGGTGAAATATGATATCAGATCGTATAGAGGGTAAAATTGGAAAGCAACAAAAATAACAAACAAGACGGCATTGCACATTGAAATGAGGGTAAAAAAGCATATGACCATTTGAAATGGTAACAGGTAACCCAAAAGTACAATGTTACTACTATGAGATAATATTGTAATGATGTATAGCAATGATGACAAACCTCAGGTACAGAGCAGCCAGGGAAGGCACTCAATGGTTCAGAAAAGCCAGCTGTTAAATAGCAGTACTCTAATGTTTCCCAGTAAGCACCAACAAACTCCTGCTTTGAAAGCACAAAATCATGCCGAATTTTTGGATGATGATTCACATTAACGTAGGATGGTGGAAGAATTCTTCGTGTAGGTTCCTCAATGTAAGGCCTGAGCTCCATTGCATGTGTAGGCACAGCGTCTGATGGTACACCCACTCATCTAAAGGTTCTTTTGCAAATTGGACCAACTAGCAAACATAGCCACACAAGTGCAGAACTGAGTCAATACAAATACGCTCCATCCTAGTGAATTAAGATATCATGCAATCTGAATTGCAACAATCATGAACTTGACTTTGCAAAATAAGAATATGCAGCAGGCAAATATCAACCTAAAAGAACTTCGTCTTTGTATTCTTCTTACCTTAGTTTGAAAAAAAAAAGCACCTAAGTTTCTAGATTCTCACAATGTTAACTGCAAACACTAAAGACAAAGAACATTACCTTGAGCTTATCTAAAATGTTAATTAAGCGTGAGAGTCGGCCCTTGGCATGAGTATCCATGAGCTGGTTGTATTCCTTGATAGGAATTTCTGAAAGCACTTTAGTTAGCATGTTATCGATCTTCTTCGCTGATCCCACAACTTGTAGAAAGAGTTCGACAGGCATTTCATTAATAGCTGCTGCCATCGAAAATAACAGACATGATTGATTAAGGTCCTTGTCATGATGCTCTCCTTTGGAATAACCAGATGGCATGCAGCAACTTGGCAAACCACAAACATAAACCCACAGAAACTTATGGAACAGCTTTGCCCGAATCATTTTCGCA
Organism: Poa pratensis; assembly: GCA_947311845.1. NCBI lineage: Eukaryota > Viridiplantae > Streptophyta > Magnoliopsida > Poales > Poaceae > Poa > Poa pratensis. Next base: position 12,285,925 of record CAMZMU010000102.1, read on the forward strand.
CCTATGAATCCATTGGCATACATAGCTTCTATTATTAATGGTTTGTTATCTTTAACTCTGCGTGAAATCATCAGACGGGGAATAGCCGTCTTATGTTTATTTTGCTTCACTTTAGCTGCTGCACCAGAACGAATTTCAGTATCAAAGTTCCGTTGTCTGATCCTAATCTGATGCACTAGTTCCGCTGACAAGTCGCCAACAGAATAGTGCAGTATTACATCAATGAGACGACTGCCAGTGTAGTTTGTAACCAGAGGGACACTAACTTTGATACATTTACAGCTGCCCTTTTGCTGAAGCTTCTTCAAAGTGCGATCCAATGTCTTCCTATCCATCAATTCTCCATTTTCCTTTTCGAGCCTCTCTAACCATTTATGTAACTCCACCTTTAGTACAAACCTCTTTTTCTGCAAAAGAGACAAGGGTGTTACAGAACAATGGAAGGCAATCATGCATGCAAGGGTGCACGGTCAACATGTGCATGCACATGACCGTGCATACACAAAAGAACAAAAACGATGAAGCTCCTTGAGAGTCTGACTAAGATAAAACTATCAAGTGCTTCATTCATTACAAATAAAAACAATGAAGAGGAATAAATAAATGATAACATGAAACATTGTAACGAATAAGAGGATATTAGTCTTGTATGTTCTTATAAACTGTAAAATTGCACGAAGTAATGGTTGCAATTACATTTACCGAGCTCATGTATGCAAAAGTGATGCAGTTAGAAGTATGTAAATAGGACACAGACAATGTTAACACTCCTTGAAGTGCATCAAGTCGAGAGTCATATTAACTTCATGCCTTGATGCCACAGATCAAGCACTTAGTCTCGGAGAGGTATAAGAGCAGTAATATTTTAACAGATGGTTCATATTGAAAAAAAATGGATGAGGGATACTTAGCAAGCAACCTTCAACATGTGTAGAATCCTTCTTTGCCGTTGATCATCAAAAGTTGAAGGGGGGCACCGATGCCTCTTGTTACGACCCAAAGCAAGTGTATCTAAAAGAGAAGAGAAAACATGTGATTATCTACATTGAAGTGACCTCGTTTGGGAGGAGGTTGCCCAGAGGGCGTATGCACACACCCAGGATCCAGGAGACGTTGCGGCTTAGCATAGGCGAGGGGCTTTTCTGCTCCCCTCTTCCTTTTTTCGGTTTTTCTTGAACCACTTTGGCTTCTGCAAGCCTTTTTTGTAAATACTTTTTCTATTCTACCTAATCGGGTGGCAGGGTCGACGGCCTTAAAACTAAAAAAAAAACTCAAAATAGTGACCAGTATTTGCGCAGAACATGTGGTTTTGCGCATTTTAATCATTTAGTAAGGCCCTCATGTATTTTGAGATTCAAAATTTGTGTACAAAACTTTATTCAGAACGAAAAAATATTGGTTGACTGGCACAAAAGTGGTACCAGTTGATTCGAATCTGGAAGTTCTTTAATGTAACCATATGGTTTTACCGTTACTATTAATATTCTGTAAAAGAAATTAATGGTCAAGATTAAAGAAGACCATTCTAAGTCAAACCACGCCTTACAAAAAAATAATGCAGAGACTACAGACAAAAAGGGCCACAGACAAGTCAAAACAGGAAATTGTTCGCAAAATCAAGATTGACACGATACTTCTTTTTGGCTGAAAAAGGTAAGCCCCCCATAGTAAATTTTATGAAGAGAGAAAATAATCACAAGAGAAGGGGGGATGTACAGAGGGAGTACACCAGAGCAAAAGGTTACAGACTGTCTAAGCTCTAGCCAACTAATGAGGGGGGCTCTATAATGATCCTTCATTCTGTAAGAAAGAAGGAAAATGTCCCTTTTGAAAGAGAAGGACCAACGGCTCAAACTAGGTAATACATTGTCAAAAAAGATAGCGTTCCTAAGCTTCCAGATAGCCCAAGTTGCAGTAGCAAAAGCTTCCATGAAGTTTTGTTAAAAATGAGTTTGGCCGAAGAGAGCATGCCAGTCAAATCCTGATCATCCTTGAGCTGAATTCTGATTGGGGACATATTAGGTGGCTATTGCCTAAATGTTGAAAATGTGTGAAAATCATGACTAAAAAGTTTAAACTATCTGAAAATATAGGGGAAGCCGTGTTCTAAATCTCTGCAAATCTCATTGTATTAAGTGAACAGAGATTGCACTGTTCACAAAGTATATGCCTTTTTTAATCTCACAAATGCAATTGATTTTGATCTTCATATTTGCATGTTTTTAGCACATACTGTTCCATATGTGCAATAAATTTGGGAACTCATGCACATGATTTTGTTGGATCTATGAGCTATCAAAACTCAAAGTTCAAATCAAGATAATTCGAGTTCTAGACAGTAGCACGGCACAAATAGTCAGATACCACAAGCTCTTATGGCAGCTTGTAGTTCCCAAACAAATTTAAAGCACAGAGTCTTAGAGCATACACAGTTAGCAACAGAAATTTAGATAGCTTTACCTTTTTTGACTCCAACACAAGCTTCATGGTTGCTTTGGAGGTAATGTACAACTGGTTCATCGTGGCATTCCTCTTCAAACATGAGTTTGTTATTAACAACAAGGTCACCACACAGGCTATCAGGTCCTCTAGATGGAACTGGTGACCATACATTGGAACAGCTGGCATTATCATCTGGGAGCTCCTCGATACTTTGCAGAGCAGAAGCAGATTTGTAGTGCAGGAAATCATTTTTAGTCCAAACTCGGTACTGAGATATCTTACGTTTGACTTCACGGCCCCAAGTCAAACTGAATCTTTCACACATGGATGACACTCGTTCATGAAGCTTTGTTGAATTCTTGTGCCCAAGATGTTTGCCAAGCTAATTGGATGTTATATGAGAACATGAGTTACTAATTCAAGAAATTCAAAAACTAAGATGCCACAGTAGATGCGATAAACAATGCAAATCCATATTACATAACGATGTGCACCAAAGATACCCTATATATTCAACTCCCACGCACTGTTGGGTTCATAGTGCAAGGATGTTTTGCCGCTACCACAATCAGATGAATATTGTATTGCCAAGAACATACCATAAAGAAAAAATCATGTGTCATTTAAGTGGGGAATAAATGAAAATTCAATAGATAAATTTGCTAAAGGCCATGCAGTTAGAAACAAGAAAAAAAGTTGTCCCGCTGTATATGAGCAAGGAACAAGCCACAAATAAGTCTGCTAATTTGGAGTAAAAGTTGGTGTACTAGTACTACTCTGGTAGTGTCTAGAGTATTCTAGGGAAGTGTTAGAATATGTGTTAGTATAGTAGTAGTGTCCTACTAGAGTCTAGATTGTTCTAGTGTATAAGTGAAGGTGTAAGCCTAAGTTAAGCTATATATAGGAGAGTAGTGGAGGTCCAAGGACCCGGCCTATCCAGAAAATCCCCAAAGGAACAACAGCTAATAAGACATAAAGACACCCATTTATATCGAATTATGCCAGAAACATTGGACGGCACTACGATTTTTTTTTTAACAGCTGTGGGTAGCAAACTAGCAATGGGTAGTCTGCAGGCTTCTATACATGTTGTGTTGCTGACAGTATTACTGACGTTGGAAGTTCTCACTATCAAATCTGTTATAACACATCAAAAATTAGTTTTAAAACAATTTTTTTGTCCCACTAACGGTTTAAAAATTAGGTTTATTAAAGTTGTCCCACTAACGTTGGAAGTTCTCACTATCAAATACTAACAATGTGCAGACCATATAGGTATTGAGAAAGATATTTGAGTGGATAAACACTATCAATTCTGTTATAACACATAAAAAAATTAGGTTCAAAACCAAAGTAGGCTGCAAAAAATAGTTTTCAGGAGTTGTTCGACTCCTATCCTGACATCAGAAATTATTGATGTCCACCAAGTTGCTAAATTAACTAAGCAGTTGCTACAACAACAAATCTATCAGTATTTCCATCTGGTTGTAAGTACTATCCAAACTCAAGTATTTAACTATCAGAGAAATATAGGAGGAGAACATGTAGGCCCCGTTTGGAACAAAGGAAAATCATAGGAATTTTGGAGGATAAGATTCCTACAGGAAACTTTCCTATGGTACCGTTTGGAACAAAGGAATAGGAATCTCAGATTCCTTTGAAATTCCTATGGCATAAGCTATTCCATAAGAATTTTGGAGAAAAACAAACATGAGGTGAGACCTCATGTTTTCATCTTCCCGTGTCTACAATTCCTGTATATTTCCTGCGTGACAACCAAACGACACTTTGGAAATTTTCCTGTAGTTTTAGTTCCTGTAGTAATCTACGAAACATGACATCTCAGTTCCTGCATTTTTCCTATTCCTACGTTTTTACTTCCTGTGTTCCAAACGGGGCCGTATGTGTTATAACTAGAAATGAAGCAGACTAGCACTGCAATGAGAAGAAATATAAAAGGCACTAAGGCAGTATCAATTTTCTGAAGGAATGTAGCGCGCCGTGTTGCAACATTGGAAGGTTCAGAGAAGTACCTCAACAAGAGTTATACCTTTTGACCCTTGAGCTTTGATCATGTCATATATACACATATCTAATGGAAGCTCCATGACTTGATCAGTTGCCTGGTGTTTCTGGCCAATTTTGTAGTCTAGGGTTGTACTTCTCGGTTGAAACTCAACTGGATCAAATTTCTTCAACAGGCGTAAACAGGGAACAACCTGAAAAGAGTCTTGCTAGTTGATTGACAAAGTACGCAATACAACAGTACTCCCTCCGTCTAAAAATATAAGGCACGCTATTTTTATGCTGGTTTTTGGTGCTCAACTTTGACCCCTAATATATACTAATTAATATGGAGTGAGAATGTATAAATGGTATCGTTGGATTCGTCTTGCAAAATTCTTTCATTTTGTATATTACTATACTAATTTTATGGACATATTATAAATACAAATCATGGTCAAACAAGTACATCGTTGACCAGCGAAATTTAAGGGCGCCTTATATTTTGGGACGGAGGGAGTAATAGATTACAGCACGAGTGTAGCATGGCAGCTGAATATTCTGTGAAGTCTTACACCAAATATATTGTTTTTTCTTATTATTAAGGCAGTACATAGTCAAGCTACAATTATAAGTTCTTAGTTAGCTATCCATGGTTTTGGTTGTTTTTTAAATATGCATGACTTAGTTGTCAATGCATGACTGTATCTGCTGCCATGGTGGTCTCTAGTCTGGCCTTTCCTGTCTTTAAATTGGAGGGTAATGTCTTGGCTCTGGGGTCACAGCTACACCACCTGCTCTGCTTCTGTTTGATTAATAAAATACGGACCTCGATCCTGGGGGAGGGGGGAGGGGGGCTCGCACCATTGAGCTAAGACAAAATGCAAGTTTCTCGCAGGAACTGAACAAGGGTATTGAATAGTGCTGGTAACTGTAACTAATATGGTCTAGCATACCGTTACTGGAGATTGCAGGAAGAAAAGACTTCCAACAGACAGATGGTTTGTTAACTAGAAATTCAAATCTTCAAATTCCAGCTCTTGACGGGAAGCACCAAGAACCACAAAAATGATCTCAAAATATATTATATGATGACACAAGTAATAACTTAAAAATAACTTTTAAACATGAGGAAACATTAGCATCACCTTATCATCAACTTCGGCGCTGAATTCTTCGACAAGCTGTGCATCTCTTAGCCTATGCAATACCTGAAGAAAAAGAAGACCCAAAACAATCTATGAGGAGGGAAACCGGAAAGTAGAGAATATATGCAGTACGCCATGATAAATATACTTACATTTCTCCATGCTCTATGTCCTTTTTTCATCTTGTAACCTAAATGAACTTTTATGTCTGACACAACAAGAGCCTATAGGGAAATAATTGCACCAGGTCGTCAAGCGTGCAATAAGAAACGAAATACAACAGGGTATCAAATGGAAAAAGGAAGATAACAGTTGACCTTTCCACTGGCATTTTCAAGTTTGTCACATATGGCTTCCATTGCTGGAAGATAATCATGAACGGATATGTCATTCTTGAAATTTACACCAAAAGCTCCATCTTCTTGCAAAGCATCTATATTGGTCTCTTCATTGGGTTCATTAGTCCCCAGCTTTGTAATCTCAATTCTTTGGTGTGAATTCATGTTCATGTCTTTGGCATATCGGGACAGATATAGTGAGTTGGTGTTAGTAACCTTCTTATTCCGTGAAGCCTCGGCCCCATTGTCTTTTACCTTCTTTATGATAGTTGGTTGGCTAACTATCAACCGTTGTGATGCAAGGGTCTTTACAATAAAATGAAAGTTCTCTGGTTTGATTTTAAATTTCTCGGCTAGATCACTCTGCGTTACACAAGAAGTCCTATGGCAAAAAGTAAACAGGAAGATACAAATTATTGCAGGTGTTGCTACTAAAGTCATAATATCTTATTGCCTATTTGCAAACACATCATGAAAACAAAAGACAAGTTACCAACAAAAAAATAAAAGGCCAGTAACTATCGTGTTGGAAAATGTTTATTATGCTAATTTACAGATATAATGTGTGCCGATGTTCAAAAGCATTTGTATGGTATTAAAAAATCAATGTTTAGCCAATGTGGGAGTAGAACTTATTTGGCTGGCAAAAAGAGTGATAGCCTGCACCTGGCTTCCCGGCCGATATGTTCTAGCGTCTTCCTCTGCATGTCAGATAGCCTCGAAGAGGAGTGGCGGTGGTCGTACAGCCCGAGGAAGTTGTCCCTGAGATCCGGGGTGGCGAGCAGCAGAGCGCCACGCCGCTCGGCCATCTCCACGTCGTCCTTGTCCGGCGATTGGACGAGCCGTGGCGGCTCACCCTCCATCTCCATGAGGTTGATGACAGGGAGCGCCATGAGACGGGAAAAGAGGACGCGCTTGACGGGCAGGTCGGGGGGGAGGCCGGCCACCTGGAACGCGCCGCCGCCGGAGAGCGCGGGCCAGAGGTCCGCCACTGGGAGGCCGGCAGAGAGGCGGCCGCACACACTGGCGGAGGCAGGATTGGTTAAATTTGGAGATTAGGGGGGGCCGGCTTAAGTAAATTTTTCTAAATATACACTGTTTGAAAAAAATTAGTAAGAAATCAGTGGTGTTAGGGGGGGCCAGGGCCCCTGCTGGTCCCCCCTGCCTCCGCCGTTGGCCGCACACCTCCTCCAACGCCGCCGAGACGAGCGCATCCATGCCAGGTACCCCACCCCAGTGCAAATCGTTCGAGAAAAGAGACGATTCAGTTCGATCTCTCCCCAGCAGGCAGGGGTATACTTGTAACTTACCGAAGTAATACAAAAGGGCAAATAATCAACTTATCGAAGTAAAGAGAACAGAAGCCCCCGGTACCTAGCCCAAACGACTAGGCGGACCGCCCGGACAGCCTTTGGGTAAAAAAAACGACATCCAACCGAGACCCTCATAGCTAGCGCAAACGACCGGGATGTCCGGTTGTCCCCAAACACAGCCCATATGTGGGACGGGTTTAGGACGCGCCCGGACGTGTCCGCCCTGTGGTCGCTGACACAGCGGCCCCACGTTTGACCGCCCGTCCATGCGAAGAGGTCACCTGGCTGTCCACGCGTCGGCCGGCATTCATGGCGCATCGGCCGGCGCTCCGTCCGAGAAGGCCGTCTCCAGCCATAAAGAGGAGAGGCCGGAGCAAACCCTAGCCGCACTCCTCTTCTCCCTCCGCCGTCGCACTCCTCTTCTCACCGCCGCTCCTCGACTCCACATCCACCTCCTCCCCATCCTCCACCATGCCTCGCCGCCTCGCTACGACATACGCCAAGCTGACGCTGGAGAAGATTGCGGAGTGCTACCGTGCGACAACGTTAGCGGCCGCGGAGGCGCAAGACGTGGTAGCCGAGGCGCAGGCGGCTGCGGCGGCCGCGACGGTGCAGGCGTCGGAACAGGCCGACACGACGGCGCAGGCCTCAGTCCAGGCGCAAGAGGACGCGGACGCGGCGTTGTCGAACTCGACACGGAGCCCGTCATTGTCCTGATGACAGGTGGGGAGTTCCACCGCCACATGGAAGAGCAGCACGCCCGCTACCAAGCGGATCTACAGACGGCGGAGCACCGCGCGGCGGAGCAGCAGCTCATGGCCGAGGCGGCCTACCGGGTTCTCATCGGTCAGATGATGAACATCTCCGGCTTCGTGGCGGAGCAGATGAAGCTGGAGGCGGCGATAAAGGAAGGCCACGCCGGCGACGTGCAGCCGGCCGATGACTCGCTCTTCTTCGACGATGAAACCGACGGTGGATCCGGGGTGGTAGTCATCTCCGATGACGAGTAGGTAGTGTTTAGCGTAGTACGTATCCTAAAAAGACGTCGCATGGATTGTAGTAAAATGCTATCTACAAATATGAGGCATGTGGTTGTAGAAGCACTCTTACGTGTCCGCAGACAGTTTGGGGACCGAATTTGGGGTATGTGGTTGGAGATGCTCTAAGGAGTGGCGAATAGGGAAAGTGAAAGTAAAGAGGGGCAAATTGGTTAGTACCGAAGTAAAGTGTGACAAAAAAATAAATCCCCCCCCCCCCCCCGCGCGACAGTAGAACAAACCAAGACGGGGCAAAACAGAATCTTTCCTTACCTTTAGTGCGAGAGATAACCGACACGGGGATCTGCAACATAGTAGGTCTAGCCTCGACTAAGCGAAACATCCCAATGGGCTCGAGCCGTTATCGACTAAAAGTCGACCAAGTCGACGTGATTCGCCTTGTAATTTTGACTTTGTTGTTAAGCCTTATTTTCAAGAGTTTAGCAAAGGATGTGTATGGCCAGCGCCTTGGTTGAGTTGATCAAATTTTGGCAGTTAAAATGGAAGCTGGTGGTGAGCCCTACAAAGGAATACCTAATTAGGTAGGCCCACAAAAATGAGACGACCAACAAGATAATGGCGGCATATGGCCGACTTACGGCCACCCCTCTCCATGGGCTTACACGTGACAAGGTGGGTTAGCTCGAGACCAAGCCAGGTCCAAACGGGGCCCATACTAATGGCGATGGCTTAATTTGTGAGGCAAGGCACTCCAAGTATGACACCGAGCTTAAACCGATACCGGGATGCATCTATAACTCTAAACAGGTCGTGTATATAAGGCTGACTGGGAGGACCCTAGAGCGGCAAGCAATCACAACAACATTGATTCCATTATAACCACTAGTCGTCAACCCGTGCACTTGCACGGGCTAGCTTAAATAATTATTTGAGAAAGGCATTAAAAATATACCATTAAAAATTGTTTTCTTTTTTGATATTTTTTCCTTCATGTATTTTTTTTGTTATTCATTCATTGGTATTTTAAGAGTGGGATGGCAAATTTAATATGATAATTGTGGCTGCTAAGATCTAGTATTTTCATTAGTACAAACTTGGATATAGTAACGATATTTTGTCTTCTTATTCTTTAAAGTTAAAAAAGTTGTAGATTGGAGTTTTGAACCTGGATACAACAAAACTGTTTCTAAAGCTTACGAAAAGATTATGGTAAGTTTTAGAAAATTATGAATAATTATGTGTATAGGCATTGTGTAACAAACTTAGACATCTGAACTTTCATTAAAACGATCTCTATGATCCGGTGGAAGTTAAAAATAGGATTTCTATGAAATTTAATAAATGGTCATATTATATTTTTAAAGTATTTTCATTAGTATCTAGTAATAAATTGATACATCTAATTAGTATCTTATCCATTCACTGGTCCTAGCCTGCCTTGCCCCCAGCGTAATGGCTCTTGGTCTTCTAATCCCATCTCTTCTCTCTACTAATTTTTTTGTTTTTGTTTCTGTTTTGAAGAAGCCTTTCTCCATTAGCACTCAGTTCTCCACATTTTTGTAGTTGTATCCCCACCCAGAGTGCTCTCGTTTCTGCACCTTATGGCTCCTCTGCTTGGATCTGTATGCGACGTGCAGAGAGTTGAGGATGCTGCTACGTAGGGATGGCTTGGAGAGGATACGGCAAGGAGATCAACTGAGCAGCAAGCGTGAGTCGCGGAGTAGCAGCTCATGATGCAGAATCCGCATCTCCGGCAAGCGTGAGAATGACGGAGCAGAAGCCGTAGGGTAGTTGTTGAGTAGTAGCTTGCTTGTGTAGGCTGGCTGCGAGCTTGCGACCGCTGCTCCGACTCCTCTATGCCTCACGTCTTGATTTTTTGTTCTCCGTTTTCATATACTATCAGCAAGAGAACAAAATTAATTCTGGTTAATTTCTATGCGCACTAAAGCATCATTGGGAGGCAGCGTTTTGGGTAGTGGGATCATCTACTCCCATTAAGAAAAAAATTAAAACATTTTAATATGTCAAAAAATATTATGTGCATTGAAACATTTTAATATTTCAACAAAAAATTGGATGTTCATCTTGACATCTTAGTTCCACGCAAAAAGTTTCGCGATGAAAAGACTTTGTGACTTGTGTAAAAAAGACAAATTTTGATGCTACGAAAATAAGTTTTTCGAAGACACTTTTTTTGTATTTTAACACAGGCCACAAAAAAATATCTATTTTCGAAAATTTTATGTATACCAGCATAAAATATTTGTAGGTACATCCGGATTATTTTTCAAATTTTTTAGAATTTTGAAAATATATTTCCAAACAGTGCGAGTCTAGTAGATGCTACTACCTGGATTCCATATCGATCACCCTAACCATATTATATTCTGACCAGTGTAATTAATAAAATAATCCAAACTATCAGCAACAGCAAGAGAACAAATTGGATTGGATGAGCTGAAATAATAAACTTGACTGGGAACTTGCATGGGCTGTAGTGATCGAATGATTTATTAGCTAGCTGACCACCACGGATGTGTCGTCACTTTTTATACGGGAGGTCAAAGCAATGTATCCACGTACGAACAAACCTGAAAATTTCTATCTACCTACGACGTCAGACATAGAAGTGGATAGTTTTGTTTATGTATGATCGGCGACACTGTAGCCTGAGCTGAATATATAGCACGGAAAGAAAAACATAAGGAAGGCTACGGATCAGGGGTGATGTTTTCTCGAGCTGGCGCTTGATGAAGCAGAAGTACATTAATTAAAGTACGTAACAAATTCGTCCTGCCCAAATCTACCACCGCGGCGGCCAAAACGTAATGAAAACAACTGAGCACAGATTTACGTCACCTGCGACGGGAGCACCAAGCGACTTCTCCATGTCTACGTCTGGTTAAAAGGAATTCGTGAAGTAATATGCTATTGATAGGAGTCGAACCATGGTGCTGAGACATACGCGAATACTGCACGGAAACAAAATTTGGAGCGATCAGGATTGCCTTAGGAGCCGTATACTGCCCAGACTCTCGCAACGCGCGTCGCTTAATCCTACGGCTATAGGCTGATTACGGACTAATCGGATGGATAAAACCTTATTAATCTCTAGGATTAACGTGGTGCTTTCTACGGTGCCTCCAATTAGTAAATATAATATTGAGTGACCTTATAATCAGCAATTAATATAACAAAACAAGATTAGATCTATACCTCCACCGCGAGGAGCCCAACTTTGGTAACTCGAACTTACTTATCCTATCCCCCAAAATTCTAAATCACCTAGCTTCACACGTCTAAGTTAGTTACCCTATAATAGCTAGTGCGGTGAACCCCCACGACAAATCTGTTCTTCTAGTCTAAGATTTGCTCCTCCTTTGCTATATTATTTTACTTCCATAAGAAGAATTTATGTCTAGCGTGAAAAATCATTTCGATTGGACAAAAGCTTTCCTAGGGCACGATATTTTTTTTATAAAGGGAATATATTAGTATCACGAAGATAGCAATTACACCCAACCTCTGCACCAACAAATGTCACAAATGACATCCAGGATGCACTGCCTGAAAGAGAAAAAGAAACAGAAAAAGAAAAGGAAAAAAAGAGGCCCCGCCATGGTAATCAACTCCTCGCAGAAGTCGCCCAACAAACTACCATCAAAGACAACACCAAGAATATAAATTGTTCTCCAAAAGTGACGCCTCCAACAAGGGAAACGCACATGCGTCTTCGTCGCCCGATCGGTTTTCACCCTGAAAAAAGTACGAGCTCTCAAAATAATACCATGAGCAAGGCAATTGCCAGGCCGAAGGTCAGATGTTAAGTTTTTACCCTGAAAGTCTAGACTCAGCACTCGAGGAGCGCCAACAAACTTGAATTCCTCCAGTGCTGCCGCCCCCACTTGCCAAGGTTGCTCCTGCAAGTCATCAAACACCAGGCTCACAAGTGCCATGTTATAATTGGATTTGAACACCGTCTCCTGCGAAGCGAAGTCTTTATCGCCTCGAAAAACCCGTCCACCAACTCTGGTCCACAAATCTTAACCACCATAACCTTCTCCACTGCTGTGTACACCATGGAAATCAAGATGAAGACATGTCCCATGGTTCCAACAATCAGCTGAGCTTCGCGTCACACCCTCATGAAGCCACACAAACCGATATGGGCGCGCACAACCGGATTCCATCCTATCCAGATAACAAGGGGGCTTATCCGTGATGGTCTTTGGCAAAAGATCCGGAACACGTCGATGATTGGATCGAAGAGTATCAAACAAGCAGAACGTAGCCTTGATGCGAGAAAAACACTAGGACTACCTCCCTTATTCGCAAGAAACACAGGCCCCCACGCCGCCAGTCAACTTCCAGGAGCGGCAAAACCGGAGAGTTCAGCCCAGCGCGCTGCTGCAGAACCACCAGCGTGGCAAGGCGACTGCCAGATCCCCGCAGCACTAGCCTGACCGGCCCCTCTGGTCCAGATCGTGGCCTTGGAACCCAGATCACCGCCATGCCTGCCGAGACGGCCGCACCGGCTACGCACTACCGCCTCGTCGTCGCCACCTCGTCGGAAATCCTCAGGCACCGGCCGACCAGGCTGCACCGCCTTGTGCCACCAGTCGACGCCCCACCAACCCCGTAGAACGCCACCGAAGAGCACCTCTACTGCCCACCGTCTTCGACGGGATAGGCGCCGCCACCACCACCGACGTTGGCAGCAGCGGCGGCGGCTGGAGGAACCGGAGATCGGGGGTCTTCTAGGGTTTGGAGGGAAAGGGCCTCCAGAGCCGTTCGGGAGGGACAAAATCAGCGTCTCACGCATAACAGAATATGATCACGCGCACGATATCTTGGGCACTAATTAGTGTCTTGGTTCCTGAATATTTTCCATCACGTCATGGGTGCATCCCAATTCAAATATTCGAGTATTGCGACTTTACGAGGCAAAAGAAGCATGTCGTAACATGCTTGCTTGAATAGCGGTTTGCACTGAAAGAAATCCGCAACTCGGCATTAATTCGAGAAGTGGGCTATATATATAAATATCACTTGAAACTAAGCTTAGGACACTAGTGTATTTTACTTCTAAGAGGACTAAGTTATACGCTGTAGGATGTTGCGTGATGAGAGTGGACTTTTGGCTCCCGAGCTACATGGAGCTCGTTATTTTGAAAAAATCGAAATTCATATTTTTGAGTTTTCAAAAGTCGCGCAAAAAATCACAGGTGTAGATAGGCTCGAGACACACGAGCGTGAATTTGTTTGACTTAAAATTCGTTTTATTTTGGGCTGTGCAAAAAAGACAAATTCTGACAATTTCAAAAATTTGAATCCGGGTATTTAGATCCAGAAATTTGTCTTTTAGATCTAGCCCAGAATAATTCGAATTTGGAGCTCAAACTTGGTACGATTGTAGATCTGCATATTATCTACATCCGTAAAAAAAATTCACGATTTATGGAAACTTAAACATGTCGATTTCGATTTTTTTTAAAACGAGCTCCATGTAGCTCGGGCTCTAAAAGAGGTTTTTCGGTTGCGTGATCAGTAATGGCATGTACGATCAGATTGACACACTGAAACAGCGTCCTTCTTGGATAATTTACATGACGTTTCATTTACTTTCTTTAAAAATAGAATTGTGTGTAATACTGAGACCTAAATTACTAACTCAACATTTTGGTTCTTATAAAACATATACGGTCAAGCTGGAATTGAAGATCCACAAACTTATCTTTTTGCTTAAAATTTGTTCATGATAACAGTAATTATAACTTCAATAACTGATACTGTATTTCATAAACCCTACTGAGGGCAGACCAAAAAGTTCACAAGCAGCTCTGCCTTGTGTGTTGATTAACTCGTCTCAGCTAAAAGGTTTAACTTGATTAGTTCCTGACCAATTCTGAGCTGGTTGCTGTTGGTCTTGGTTCCTCATGTTGTGGATTGTTTAGTATATGTCAGCCCATTAAACCCTAATACATTGCACTTCTGTTGTGAATTTTATTTTTACAGTGCGCCAGATAGAGGAAATAATCATAATAGTATTTTATTATTTGATATTTTAAGATGGTTATTTTCAAATAAAATTCTATAGATGTGAGCTATCCCGTGGTGAAATGTCTTCAACAGTTCCTGATAATATATTAGTTTCTGTCAATTTGGCTGACAATGTGAGTTCCGCGATCTCATTTGTGAACTGATATAAGCAATCGTCTTTGTATTACCTAGCCACAGTAGCGACAAACTTAGTTCAACCTTGTTGTGGCATTTCTTTTTCAGTCTTGGAATATCCAAGATATATAATATATGCAAAAATCAATCGTGATGGCATAATAATGTTCACTGTGTTATTTGTTACTGATTGTGACAAGACGGTTGTTGTCTGCTTTCAGATCATGCTAATACATCATTAGATGCTTTAGGTTTGTGGTATCAAATGTCAGCTGTATTCGAAGTTTATGAGCTGTACAAAATAAACATCTACTCTGTAATTACAGCCGCGTCAGGGTGTGTTACTAAAAGCCTTGTGGCTAGGTAATACAAAGAAGCCCTTGTGGGCGTGCAGTGTTTTCTAACCACTGACGCTGCTGTGGCAAGCTCCGTGCAAGTGCAATGCTCATCGATCCTCCAATTGAAAATATCTTGCAGACAAAACCCGGCCTGCAATTTATTTAATTTTCTTTTAAGCAAACCACAGCATGCAATGTGAGTTCATCGAAATTATCCGTTATTGGGTTCTCACAAGAAAACGTTTGTATGAGTTGCTAACCGGTCTCACTAATCACACCATTCTTACAAACCACATGGATCGGCTGCCAAAGGATTGGGCGATTTTTGGAACCGGTGCGACAAAAGAATTACAACTTACTGTGGCAGTAATGTCTTGTTCCTCAATGTTTTTCATTGCGACAAGGGGCATCCCAAACAAAAAGTATTGCGTGACAAAAGCGTGTCGTAACACCATAACATGGGGGCATAACCCAAGACAAAACACGACGTTCTGGCTTGAAAAGCTGCTTGTTCTGAGAGAAATCTGCTAACTCGGCATTTCATTCCAGAAGTGGACATACATCACTTGAAACTAGGCTGATAACACAGGTTTATTTTACATAGATCACACGTTGTTGCTTAGGCATAAAGCAGGCCTCAACTACCTCCAACAAGAAAGAAATAACAAATAAATTGTATCATCCCAAGATCACATCAACGTGAGGCTTGGACGCAGACTTGATCTGTTTTGTCAACTCCGTTCTGTCATCGGCGCTCCACGGAGATTCTGGCTGCCCGACCATCTCCCACTCCCAGAGTCCATCGTATCGCACATGGCCGTCCCTGAGAAGAACAAGGCGTTGCAAACATTTGCACACGCTCAGAGCATCCTTCACGAACCATCGCTGTCGCCGTGTCGGCGTGAATCCAATGATGACGAGCTCCTTCATGTGCCGGTTCCGCCGCTTCCGCATGTCCAACCAGAATATCTCCTCTCCTGGCTCCTCCTCCTCCTCGTCGGAGTGAGCCACATGGATGTGCAGGACCTCGAGCGATCGCGCGAAGAAGAGGAGGATGCGCGGCCACGAGACGTCCCAGTTGGAAGGCAGGTCGGCAACGAGGAGCCTCTTGAGGCCGCGGAAGGGCGTGGCCAGGTGCATCGGCACGACCCATCTGCTCGGCCCGGTGAAGCGGAGGACGAGGCTGGTGGTGGCTGCCGGGGCACCGTTGCCGAGGAAGTCCATGGGTTCCTCATCACTCTCCCAGAACGTGAGGTTTACGTGCGTGAGGCTCGGAACAGAGCCGAACCTGAGCATCACGGTTCTGCTGCCAAGACATGCCAGGCGGGCGAGCATTGGGAGGGCGTGCAGCGTGATCTCTGAAAATGCGCATTCCTCCACGAGGAGCTCCCTGATCGCTGAACCCGGAGCGTCGATCACCAGATGGTCAAGGTCCTCCGTGCAGCCGCAAGATTTGAGATGCAGTACCTGAAGCCGTGTGCAGCCGGTGAACAGACTCTCGTACACGGCGACGGGCGTGGACGCGGCCACGTCTTGCAGTACGAGCATGGTGAGCGCCTCGTAGGTGTGCAGCGGCGGGAGCGTGCAGTTTCCCAGCGTCAGGCTGCGCAGGCGCGATCTCCCGCCGTCGTCCAGGAGGTCGTGGGGGAAGCAGTAGGGCGGCGCGTCACCGTCAGGATGGTAGGAGGACGATGGTCGTCTGGCGACAATCTCAAGATCGTCCACCCCCCACGCGCCCACGGCGGCGGCGACCAGGCGATCGATGCAGCCGTCGTCGTTCGTCGAGAAAAACTCGAGCCGGAGGGTCTTGGCGCGCCGGCGTGCGTCCTTGTCGCTGCTACCGTCCGCTGCCACGAAGCCAGCGATGCTGTCGGTGAACGCCCTCGTGGTGCGGACCTCCCAGTGCGCCATGAAACCGTCGAGGTTCCCGGCCAAAGCCGTGTCACGCTGCAAGCCGCGCTGGCGGAGTTCGACGGCCTGGTCGTACTCCGGCGGCAGTATGTCGCTCATCTTCAGGTCCAGCACCGGCAGCTCGTGCGGGATATGCGCCCAACGCCGGGAGAGGACGGCGGTCGAGAGCGCTGTGCGGGCGTCCAGCCTGCTCACTATCAGGTGGAGCAGGTCGTCGGAGAGCTCGCTGAGGCGGTCCTCGCGGACGGTGCGCGGTCCTCGCACCAGGCGACGTAGCCTCGCCATGCCCGGCGGCGGAAGCACACTCGGTGTTTGACGATTTGGTAGTACGAGATGGAGGGCTTCGAAATATGATCTGGGAGTAGGAGATGTGGGTCGTGCATATATAGGCAGCCAGGCAGGAGGCCAGCGGCCAGGAGCAGTTCGATACGGACGCGAACTGAGCCTTGCGATCGGATTTGACTACAAAATTTGAAACTGCAATCGGATTTGACTGGCGATTCTCTACGGAACCCTTTTTTTTTTTCGAGAACCTCGGAAGCCTTTTCATCATAGAACCGCCGAAGATGGCACAACAGCACTGCGGGCTACAGCCCAATAGCAAAGACAGGCTTAGGCCGTCAAGCACACCCATGGTCTTCTGCGTCAGCGTGTCACGGCCCGTGCACTGCTCTTCTCTCAAAAATCAATTAACGCTCCATGAAAAAAAATGACGGGCCACACTTCGGAGTACATCATGCACCCTAAACGTACGAAACAGCGTAGAGCAATTATTGCCGAATAGACTTGTAGAAGAAAAGAAAGAAAGAGAGGCGGCGGCCTAGGGTTTCAACCCTAGCCGTCGCCGCCGGCGCCATCTGCATCTTCATCGTCGCCTTCGTCTAAGAATTGACGGGTCCTCACCTCCTCTAGGTGCCGCTCTGGCACTAGGAGGGGTGGGGACCTCGGACCTGTGCAGGGCGCTATACAAAGGTCTTTAATGTTAGAGCTTGGTTTTGGTTGTTGTCTTCTTCGTCAATGGAGATGGCATCGTCTGCAATAAGTGATCTTCCGCGCTTCGTTCGTCGGCGAGATCTCCTTTCCGACGTCAATGGTGGTTTTGGAAGATTAAGTTTGTCTAGGTATGGTTCTTCAGATCTTGCTTCGCCAGATCAATTTTGAATTGTTTCTCATGGTTGCCGCGAGGAGGTTTGTCCTCGCATTATCTATCCCGGCTACTACGTCTTCGGTAATGGTGATTCGTTCTCTCGGCTCCCAACGACGTCGACAAAGTGGCTCGGTTATTTGTCCCTGAAATATCAGTGTTGGTGCTCTTGCCGATGTTGCTTAATTAATTTAATGGATGCGTGCGTGCACAAAGCCTTGGCATTGCGGCTCAAAATTAAAAGGGGAGAACCTTCGTTGGTATTCACGGGTCTGTGCTTTGGTGTTTTCGGCGTTGTTCTACGGCTGCCTTCAGAAAAGTACAAGATTGTGTCATGGAAGAAGAAAGGGCTTGAAAATCTCATAGATTTGCTCGCCTCTTTTAGTATTGTTTTTGTAATCGATGTAATCGTGTACTCATTGTTGGTTTAATATATGTGGAAAAATTCAAAAAAAAAACATCGTAATCAAATGGCTTGCATCGGATCTTTCGGAGGCAAAGATACGTCTACCTTCTGATTGCAAAGCTGTTGTCGATGCCATTAACAGCGAGGCTTGGGGTTTAAGCGGACCCATTATCAGGGAGGTTCAGAGAAGGATGTTGGCTTTCAGTTATTGTCAAGTTATCCATGAGAGTAGAACGACGAATTTTGAAGCTCATAATCTAGCAAAGCATGGACTTTCATTAGGAGTAGGCAGACATTTGCGGTTAGGTTCACCGCATGATTTATCTTCTATACCTGTAAACATTTCTGTTGAGTAATAAAGTGTGTTTTTCTCAAAAAAAATTGTTTTGGAGAAAAACCTGATTCTCAAATCAAAACAAAACAAAAATGCAAGGAAATCTTCTCATGGCGTTGTGGAGATCTTATTTTGGGAACAGGGATCGGCCACGAAGAGCCGAGAACTTCATTGACTTTGGACAAAGGCGTTACAATACAAAGAAAGGACCCCAGGAAAAGTGATTTTTATTTTGCATAGTGGACCTAAGTTCTAAACTGAAAAACACGATCTACATCTTTTCCTCCCCCGTCTTCGAACCATGCCATGGCCAACCGCGACGATGCGGGGACAAGACCACTTGGGTTGCTGCAGCGGGAGCCAATCACAACGGGTCAGTACGGCCTAAAAAACAGGAGGTTGAATGATGCGGGTTAGGTCCCGATCTTCACGGATATGAGCGGAGGGAACGATGAACACGAAGAACAATAGATGAACACAAAGGGGAAAACACCAAATCAAGATAAATAGCAAGACATAACTCAGCAAGATTCAATTGGTAACAAGCCCCAAGGGTAGCCCCCAATTCCCCTCTTCCAAGCACACCTTACTCTTAGAATTGTTTGTCCAATTGGTCAATCCAACCAACCTAATCTAGCCACTTCAAGAGGAAAGATTAGCAAGTAGTATGACTACAAGAGGAAGCCTTGGTATCCACTAGAGGGATCTTCTCCACAAGGGGAGGTCTTGATTCATCTCCACAAGGGGAGGCCTTGATTCATCTCCAATGGAGGTAACACCATCTTGGGGTAAAGGAGCACAACTCTACTCTTATCTCAACATAGTCTATCCCTAGATCTAGGAGCAAAGGGGGTATTTATAATCTTAGTACAAAATGGGTACATGACACACGGGGTCGGTCAAGCCTGGCGGAGGTCCGGCCCTGGGGCCGTCCTAGGCCGACTGGACGGCCGACTGGAGATGTCGAGTGGCCGGCCCTGGTGCCGGCCTAGGCCGGCTGGGTGGCCGGCTGGGAGCCCGGTTTGGAGGCTGGCCGAAGCGGTATGGGGCCCGGCCTGTGGCCCGGCCTGGGCCGGCTGGGGGGCCGGCACGCGCTGGAGGTGACCCGGCCTGTGGGCCGGCCTAGGCCGGCTGGGTGGCCGGCGGTGCTGTCGACGCCCGCTTCTTCTCCTTCGTCTTGACTCGTCTCTTGGCCATCTTCCGTACTTGCTTGGTGATCTTCATGGTAGTCGTTCCTGAGTATGCACAAGGTATCCGAATGAAGTAGCAAACCATTCAAAGGTGTATTGAGATCACACATAGCTAGGAGTGAATTCACCTTATCATGGAGAGCCTTGACTCTAGCTCTTGTCATTGGACCACTTGTTGTAGGAGCCGTAGGTTGGGCTACATCATCTCCCCCCCCTTGGAAAAGAGTCGTCCTCGACTCTTGGTCATCCTCATCGCTTGATGTCCCAAGATATGGCGATAGGTCGGCGACGTTGAAGGTGTCATGGACCAAGTGTTTGGAGTTGGAGATGTCGATCTTGTAGGCATTGTCGTTGATGCGCTTGATGACCTTGAAAGGTCCGTCTCCACGAGGGTGAAGCTTGGACTTCCTTGCATCCGGAAAGCAATCTTTGCGAAGGTGTAGCGAAACAAGGTCTCCTTCTTCAAATATCATGGAATGCTTGTTCTTGTTCATCTTTGTAGCATGGTCTTTATTGTGCTTCTCGAGCGTAGCTCTTGTTTCTTCATGGAGCTTCTTCATGTAATCGGCGCGCGTGTCGAAGTCCATGTTAACTTGCTCACGGAGTGGGAGTGGTAGCATGTCAAGCGCGGTGTAGGGGTTGTAGCCATAGACGATCTTGAAAGGGGTTCTCTTCGGTGCTCAGTGTAGTGCTCGATTGTAGGCGAACTTGGCATGTGGGATGCACTCTTCCCAATTCTTCAAGTTTGGCTTGATCAACACACGAAGGAGTGTAGAAAGGCTTCGATTCACCACTTCGGTTTGACCATCCGTTTGAGGGTGGTAGGCGGTGGAGAAGAGTTGCTTGATTCACATCTTGGCCATCAATGTCTTTCAAAAGTAGCTCATGAACTTGACATCATGATCCGAAACAATGGTCTTGGGCACTCCATGAAGACGGACGATTTCCCTAAAGAACAAAGTAGCAATATGTGAAGCATCGTCGGTCTTGTTGCATGGTATGAAATGTGCCATCTTAGAGAATCGATCAATGACGACAAATATGGAATCCTTGTTTGTTGTAGTGCGTGGGAGGCCTAAGACGAAATCCATAGCAATATCGGACCATGGCTTATGCGGAATGGGCAAAGGAATATACAAGCCATGAGAGTTTATAGTCGACTTAGCTTTGAGACATGTTGAACATCGTCGAACTAGGCGCTCCACATCACGCTTCATTCTTGGCCAATAATAGTTGGTGGCTAGCATGGCGTAGGTCTTGTCGCGGCCAAAGTGTCCCATAAGTGATCCTCCATGTGATTTCTTCAAAAGGAGCAAACGAAGCGAAGACTCGAGAATGCAAAGTTTGTTAGCCTTAAACAAGAACCCTTGGTTTAAATTGAAATCACCAATTCCTTTGAGTTCCGAGCATTGAGCAAAAATGTCACCAAAGAAAGCATCGGAAGCATACAAATCATTTATCTCATCCAAACCCAAAACACTAATTTCAAGACGTGTAAGTAGGTTGGCCTTGCGGGATAGAGCATCCGCGACCACATTGTCTTTACCTTTCTTGTACTTGATGACGAAGGTAAAAGACTCAATGAACTCAACCCACTTGGCATGTCTTTTGTTCAAATTTGTTTGACTTTTCAAATATTTCAACGATTCGTGATCCGAATGTATGACAAACTCCTTAGGGCGAAGATAGTGTTGCCACACATCTAAAACACGAACCAAAGCAAATAATTATTTGCCATAAATGGGGTAGTTTAAACGAGCTCCATCAAGTTTCTCACTATGGTATGCGATGGGCCTACCGTTTTGCATAAGAACTCCTCCAATTCCCAATCCACTCGCATCACATTCAATCTCAAAAGTTTTCAAAAAATCCAGAAGGGAGAGGAGTGGTGCTTCGGTTAACAACCGCTTGAGCTCATTGAAGGCAAAATCATGCGCATGTCCCCAAACGAAAGGTACATTTTTCTTTGTAAGTTCATGGAGGGAACAAGCAATTGTTGAAAAATCTTTGATGAATCGGCGGTAAAATCCGGCAAAACCAAGAAAACGTCTCAACTCCTCAAGGGATGTGGGAAAAGGCCAAGTCCGAATAGCTTGTATCTTTGCATCATCAACTTCAACTCCATCGGAAGAAACAACAAAACCCAAGAAAACAAGTTTGTTGGTGGCAAATGTGCATTTAGAAAGATTTGCATAGAGTTTTTCGTTGCAAAGAACCAACAAAACTTGAGCAACATGTGAAGTGTGCTCTTCCAAAGACTTGCTATAAATAAGGATGTCATCAAAGTATACCACCACAAATTTTCCAATGAAAGGGCGCAAAATATGATTCATGAGACGCATAAAAGTAGAAGGTGCGTTGGAAAGACCAAATGGCATGACAAGCCATTCATAAAGACCAAGCTTTGTTTTAAACGCGGTCTTCCATTCATCACCTTCACACATCCTTATTTGGTGGTATCCACTTTTAATATCAATTTTTGAAAAGATAGAGGAACCGCAAAGTTCATCAAGCATATCATCAAGACGAGGGATAGGATGGCGATACCGCACCGTAATGGCGCTGATGGGGCGACAATCCATGCATAGACGAATAATTTTGTCGTGCTTGGGCACCAAGATGACGGGCACGGCGCACGACTCAAGCTCTCGCGGATATGTCCCATGGCAAGGAGTTCTTGTATTTGTCGCTCAATCTCCTTGGTCTCCTCGGGGTTGGTGCGGTATTGATGTGGAGCGAACCTCATGGCGAGATTCGATCCATTGTTGGCCCGATCTTTCACGGCACAAACCTCCATCACAGCAAGTAGCAATCGCGGGTTTACGAAGACAATCACAAACTCCGCAGCAACAACACGCCAACCCTTCTAGTCGAAGGAATAACGTGGACGAACCGTATAGGCTCAGCTTGTAATCTCCTACGCGTCGCAGGACCTCACACGCCAGTAGAGGTTTTTGCAAAGATTCCTCAAGAAACTTAGGGATTTTTAGTCAGCTTTCCCCAAACTCGGTACGAGGATTTTAACCCCAAACACACATCGTGTCTATTTCATATAACTCAAAACCTGCCTTTTACATGATGGAACTATGGCTTTATATATAGCCGACCCTTAGCTACGCATCTAACTTACTAAACGGAAAAATACACAACCGACTATTGGAACTAGGAAATCTAAACAAAAAGGTAACTAATATTTTTTATCTTGCGCCATATCTCTACTTGCCATGCATGTTGGTGGAACCCATCCTGTTTCCTTCAAGGACTTTAACTCCCACGGTAGAAATCTTCGTGTTTGATCTGGAGGTCGTACCATTGAGAAATAGTAGCTAGCACGATTGGATTTCCAAACTATGCAACGTCCATGTCCTTCTTTATTCTTCAAAGACCATAACATCCAAGGCTCAAACTTCTTATTATTTCCACCGAACTGAAATATTTTTGGTACGTATCCATTTATCAAATTGAATGGTTTGACAATATTTGACACGGCACACACGCCCATATCATCCTCTCCTTCTTCAAGAGAAACCGTCCTCGGTTTCGAGTCAGCCTTCAAAGCAACAACGTCATCCATAGATTGAACGGTTGCTGAAAATATTGCAGCAACTTCTGTGTCTTGCTTCTTTACATCTGCTTGATCTTTCAACGTTTGCAACCTATTCTTTCGCCAAGTTCTGAAAACCTTCTTTCCATGGGCTTGAGAACGTACATCTTGTCTCGCATGACGGTGTAAGTGTTGGCAAGAAAGTCGTACATAACTTTGTTCTCCTTGCACCATGGTTCTCCCAGTAGCAAATAACACGAAACCATCGGCACCGGTATCACATCGCACAAAATCTTACAAGAAAATTGGCCGATGGAAAACTGTACCATAGTTTGATGCGTGATGTCGAGCTTGTCGTGGCACCGCCTCAATGAGTAGGGTCGTGGATGTGGCGTCGTCGACAGCTCTAGTTTCTCCACCATGTCGACGCCGACTGCGCTGATCGCACTGTCGTGGTCGATCGTCGTGGCGCAAGCTCTCTCTCCAACTTTACAGTAGGTGTGAAAAAGCTCGGCGCCGTAGCCTTCCTCCTCCAGCATGAAATCGCTAGACAACCTCCAGTAGCTCCTCCTCGGTGATGACGCGCCGGCCATCTCCTCCGTAGTGCCGTGAGCAACTTGGCGCTCTGATACCAGATGATGTGGAGCGAACCTCATGGCGAGATTCGATCCATTGTTGGCCCGATCTTTCACGGCACAAACCTCCATCACAGCAAGTAGCAATCGCGGGTTTACGAAGACAATCACAAACTCCGCAGCAACAACACGCCAACCCTTCTAGTCGAAGGAATAACGTGGACAAACCGTATAGGCTCAGCTTGTAATCTCCTACGCGTCGCAGGACCTCACACGCTAGTAGAGGTTTTTGCAAAGATTCCTCAAGAAACTTAGGGATTTTTAGTCAGCTTTCCCCAAACTCGGTACGAGGATTTTAACCCCAAACACACATCGTGTCTATTTCATATAACTCAAAACCTGCCTTTTACATGATGGAACTATGGCTTTATATATAGCCGACCCTTAGCTACGCATCTAACTTACTAAACGGAAAAATACACAACCGACTATTGGAACTAGGAAATCTAAACAAAAAGGTAACTAATATTTTTATCTTGCGCCATATCTCTACTTGCCATGCATGTTGGTGGACCCCATCCTGTTTCCTTCAAGGACTTTAACTCCCACGGTAGAAATCTTCGTGTTTGATCTGGAGGTCGTACCATTGAGAAATAGTAGCTAGCACGATTGGATTTCCAAACTATGCAACGTCCATGTCCTTCTTTATTCTTCAAAGACCATAACATCCAAGGCTCAAACTTCTTATTATTTCCACCGAACTGAAATATTTTTGGTACGTATCCATTTATCAAATTGAATGGTTTGACAATATTTGACACGGCACACACGCCCATATCAGGTATGGTGCGCGGTTTGGTAGCGGTGCGCCGGGAACAAGGTCGATGCGATGCTCGATGTCGCGAAGAGGAGGTAGTCCCGGTGGCACTTCTTGAGAGAAGACATCTTCAAAATCTTTCAAAAGAGACATCAAAGGAGGAGAAAGGTTTGTAAAAGTGTTAGTCATATAAACTTCACCCTTGCATATGAGCACATAGTGAAGAGTGGATGGGTTTTCTCTCAACTCCCTCATCTCTCTTTTGGTGGCAAATAGTGTAAGTTTTGTGGGAACTCTCTTTGAAGTGTCACTCTCATTTGGCTTTTGGCTCTCACTCACTTTATGGTGGATCTCTCGCTCACCACTCTTCTCACTTGAAGAACCATCTTGTTGTGCCCGTGCGATAGTCTTGGCGTTCTCGGCAACAACTTGACTTGGCGTCATGGGGCGAAGGATGAAGGTCTTGTCGTTGTTCTTGAAGCTATAGTAATTAGACCTTCCATCATGCATAGCACTCTTGTCAAATTGCCATGGACGCCCAAGGAGTAGATGACACACGGACATAGGCACAACATCACAATCAACCGTATCTTCATAAGCACCAATCTTGAAGGAGACTTGCACCATGTGTTGTATCTTGACGGATCCGGAATCACTCAACCATTGGACATTGTATGGGTGTGGGTGCTTCTTGAACTTCAAGTTGAGCTTATCACAAAGTTTCTTGCTCGCTAAGTTGTGGCAACTTCCACCATCGATGATGACCTTGATGGACTTTCCATTGATGCCCGCTCTTGTTTGAAACAAGTTGCATCTTTGGTCTTCTTCAATGGGGACATTGGTGGTCAAAGTTCTTGTCACAACCAATGAGGGGTTGTTATCGTCATCACAATATATCTCATTTGATTCTTCTTGCACATTTTGCATTGTGGCGACTTTGTTCAAGACATTGTACTCATCTTCACTCATAGATTCATACTCTCCCATGTCATTGATGATCATAACTTTCTTGTTTGTGCACTCAAAAGATTTGTGTCCTTGACCTCCACACTTGTAGCATTGCAAGAGTCTTGTGCCGGATGAGGATCCTTGAGGTTTGTTGCTCGAAGGAGGCACTTTCTTGAAAGGTTGAGGAGCTTGAGGTGTCGATGTTGAGACTCTTGGAGGTCCTCTTGTGTTTGCTTGAGGGGGATCTTGAGTTGGTGTAGACGTTGATGATGAGGGCTTGTTGGTGAAGAATGCCTTTGTCTTGAGGTATTTGTGCTCTTCAAGCACGTGACGCTCGGCCTTTGTAGCTTGATGTACTAGCTCAACCAAAGAGGCATATGGTTGGAACTCCACGATCTTCTTGATTGGATAGTTGAGACCATTCATGAAGCGAGCCATAGATTGCTCTTCGTACTCGTTAACATTGGCTCTCATCATAGAGATTTCCATCTTCTTATAGTACTCATCAACCGACTTCAACCCTTGCTTCAACTCTTGCAACTTCTTATACAAGTCTCGAGTGTAGTGGCTTGGCACAAAGCGCTTGTACATTGCTTCTTTCATTTCAACCCAAGTGTTGATTGGTTGTTGGTGGTTAGCGATGCGTGCATCTTGGATTTGTTCCCACCACAAGAGAGCATACTCTTCAAACTCCATCGAGGCTAAGACAACCTTGTTGTTGTCGGAGAAGCGTTGTATGCGGAAGATCTTGTCAACCTTGAGTACCCATGAGAAGTAGGCTTCCGGATCACTTGTGCCGAAGAACTTGGGTATATCGAAGCGAACGTTGTTCAAGTTATCATAGTCGTCGCGATTGGCACCACGTGGGAATGCACGTCCACGTCTCCTTCGATTGAGTCCATCACCATTGTGTTGGCTTGACTCGCTATCACTTGACGCGGAACGGTGGTGTTGGTGACGATCATGTGGAAGTTCTTGACGAGGACGAGGATCATGGCGAGGATGGTGCTCTTGTTGAGGAATAGGTTGTTCGTTATTGTTCGCATTGTCATGATTTTGATGGCGTGGCCTTGGAGGATGACGGTGACGACGTCCTTGTTTATCAAAGTCATTCGCACCCGGTACGCCATTGTCATTAGCCAATGGGTCATGACGATCGCACTGTTGCGGTGGTGGTGATGGTATGCGTTCACGACGTTCATCATTTTGGTGAGGTTGTTGTTGATGCACATTGGCATTGTTCGCGTGAGGAGCATGTGGTTGTTCCACGTTATGACGAGGTCGTTCATGGGCGTCACGCCTTGGGTTATGTTGACGTTCTTGTTGTGGATCTTCGTGGCGAAGGCCATGACGTCCATGACGTGCTTGTGTTAATCTTGAAGTGCTTCTTGTACGACTTGAGCGTGATGAGAAGAAGATTGACGATTCGCAAGGTTGTTGAGAGCTTCGGTCACCCGCTCCATGTGCTCATTGAGATTTGCTTCTTGCGTGTGCATGCGTTCGTTGAAGTTGGCTTCTTGAGCTTGGAGACGGCGCTCGTAGCGGCCTAAGCCATCACGAAGAAGGTGTCGAAGACCAACGAACTCTGTTTGGGTGACATAGTGATGCATGTAAAATGCATACATGAACTTTGCATTATTTTACTTATATTCCAGTCATATTTGCATCATATAAGGGTTATATCACTGTTTTATAATGATTTTGGGAATATTTGATATGTTTCCTATTTTTTATGGAATTAACCCTGCACAGGCAGAAAACCCTATTTCTATATTTTAATGTTTCAGGGACCCAAACGACGTCCAAATGACCTGCAAATTTACGGGCGTCAATTTTTGAAAGGAAGAAGACTTGGGAGCGAAGGAAGCACACAAGCGGAGACCCGAGGGCCAAGTTAGGTGGGCCACGCGGCCAGGTACATGGGCCGTGTGGGACCCCCCTTTTGGGCCTCGGAGCTCCGTTGCCGTTGATCTTTCCTCCACCGACTCCGTCTTGACCTAAAACCGACTATAAAAATAGTCCCAAGGAGTTTCACGAGGAGGCGACGGAGAAACACAAAACCACGAAACAGAAGACAGAAGGCTGCCGCCGGAGAAGATCGGAGGGGGGAAACGCCGCCGGGATCACCTCCGGAAGGCTCCTCCATTCCCCCTCCGGAGTCTCCATCAAGTGTGCTCATCATGACCATGTGTGAGTAGTTTTTTCCGAGGCTGAGGGCTCGTGCCGGTAGCTATGTGGTTCATCTCTCTCTCTCCCATGGTGTGATCTTTATGTGATCATGAGCCTGTAATCTAGTTGAATCCATAGATGTTACTCTTCATTATCTTATGAATTATGCTACTCAAGTGGTTTTATTAATGTAATCTCCGGAGTCACCTTTGTCCCATGGTGCGAAGTTGACAGTGTGCGCACCGTGTGTGACTCTTAGGCTAAAGATTACAGGAATACTTATCATGAGTTGTTCTTTTGTTGGTTGTCACTATAAAATTGTGGTGTTTGTTTAGTACTATTTTGGGGCGCTCATAGTGACATTGGGGTTCCCTAGATGTGGAAGACAGACTTTAAGGTGTGCTTTTGCAGCCCTACACGATGGTCTTGGTGTTCTATGATATTGTGGTGTTTGTTCACTCAGACTTTAAGGTGTGCTCTTGTAGCCCTACGCAGTAGATTGGTATTTCTATCCAACGGGAGAATAGTTCAGAGTAGCATAGTGAAGAGGAAATATTTATGTATTCAATTATATTATTATTGTTGGGAGTGTCCACTAGTGAAAGTATGATCCCTAGGCCTTATTTCCAAGCATTGAAACACCGTTTGCTCTCATTTTGTCTCATGTTTGCTTGCTGCCATTTTTATTTCAGATTGCAATTACCACTTATAATCATCCATATTACTTGCATTTCACTATCTCTTCGCCGAACTAGTGCACCTATACATCTGACAAGTGTATTAGGTGTGTTGGGGACACAAGAGACTTCTTGTATCTTAATTGCAGGGTTGCTTGAGAGTGATATCTTTGACCTCTACCTCCCTGAGTTCGATAATCCTTGGGTGATTCACTTAAGGGAAACTTGCTACTGTTCTACAAACCTCTGCACTTGGAGGCCCAACACTGTCTACAAGAATAGAAGCGTGCGTAGACATCACATAGCCATGATCACCATGAGAACCACTGTGGATTTCATCATCCGAGCTTGAGCTTCCGTTTGTACTTCCCCTAAACATTTTCTCAAGAACAAGTGAGGTATGTGGCAAAGGGAGAACCAAGACAAACTATATCCCAAGTATAATGTGACTTGAAAGAAGAGAATCCGGTTCTAACACCCAACACACACACTTATGAGGATAGGAAGGTATGAAGTGGCAAAGGAAATCAAGCAAACTCGACGAAAAGCATATTGTCAAATGTAGAGAAAATCTACAATGATCAAATTACCAAGGAAACTCTAACCACAAAGTATCAAGAAACACACACAAAAGCGAATGATGAGGTTGTGCGACCAAAGGGCGAGCACTCGAAGAAAAGCAACCTAGCGAAGACGACGTGCTCAAGTGTCACCACAACACACGAATGACGCTAGCTCAATTGCCTTGAGTGGGCAACGGATTTGCACAAGTGTCAAACTCTCACACTCATTTTGGCGGTTCAAGCTTTGTCGCAATCTACAAGAGATGATACTTGGCACCATTTGATTCTTTTTTTTTTTTTGATTTTTGCTTTTTGACGATGATTCCTTCAAATTTTGCTAGTGCCAAGATCTCTACACGATACACTCTCGCCAATACATTAAGACAATCACTCGAATCAACACAAGTGCAATGCCTCACATTATCAAAGAGCTAGTCCGGTAGGTCAAGGTACGCGAAAGGAAGAAGGGTTCACAACGGATTACGATGTCGGGGAAATGTCGAGTCCTTGGTGTCGTCTTCGCTTGTCGTTGATGAAGTTGCTGCGGAAGCTTGTCGATGTTGTAGACGTTGCACACACCGGAAAAGGACTCAAACAACAAAGGAGAAATGCCAAAACGAACCGAGGAAAAAGGAAGAAAAAACTGCTTTTCTGGGAAACCGGCCTGTGGGCCGGCCTGGGCCGGCTGGTTGGCCGGCGGTGTCGGCTGGTTGGCCAGCTGGGTCGGCTGACACTGCAGCTCGAAATTCCGCGATTTTGGGAGTAAAAGCGACGAGAAAACCTCGATTTCGTGGGGAAATTGGCAAAATTAAGGTTAGGGAACGCAAATAAAGGTGGAGGGGGTCCTAAAGCAGCAGATTCATGGATCAAAACTACCAAAAACACATCAAATCGACCAAATCGCTCGAATCCCAAAATGGCTATTTTTGGTGGAAATTTTCGAATTTCTCAAAAACAAAGAAAAATTTGGTGGATTTGTGGGGGGAAACAAGATCAAATCCGTCGCAACCTTTGCTCTGATATCATATGATGCGGGTTAGGTCCCGATCTCCACGGATTTGAGCGGAGGGAACGATGAACACGAAGAACAATGGATGAACACAAAGGGGAAAACACCAAATCAAGATAAATAGCAAGACATAACTCAGCAAGATTCAATTGGTAACAAGCCCCAAGGGTAGCCCCCAATTCCCCTCTTTCAAGCACACCTTACTCTTAGGATTGTTTGTCCAATTAGTCAATCCAACCAATCTAATCTAGCCACTTCAAGAGGAAAGATTAGCAAGTAGTATGACTACAAGAGGAAGCCTTGGTATCCACTAGAGGGATCTTCTCCACAAGGGGAGGTCTTGGTTCATCTCCACAAGGGGAGGCCTTGATTCATCTCCAATGGAGGTAACACCATCTTGGGGTAAAGGAGCACAGCTCTACTCTTATCTCAACATAGTCTATCCCTAGATCTAGGAGCAAAGGGGGTATTTATAGTCTTAGTACAAAACAGGTACAGGACACGCGGGGTCGGTCAAGGCTGGCGGAGGTCCGGCCCTGGTGCTGTCGAGTGGCTGGCCCTGGTGCCGGCCTAGGCCGGCTGGGTGGCCGGCTGGGAGGCCGGTTTGGAGGCTGGCCGAAGCGGTATGGGGCCCGGCCTGGGCCGGCTGGGGGGCCGGCACGCGCTGGAGGTGACCCGGCCTGTGGGCCGGCCTAGGCCGGCTGGGTGGCCGGCGGTGCTGTCGACGCCCGCTTCTTCTCCTTCGTCTTGACTCGTCTCTTGGCCATCTTCCGTACTTGCTTGGTGATCTTCATGGTAGTCGTTCCTGAGTATGCACAAGGTATCCGAATGAAGTAGCAAACCATTCAAAGGTGTATCGAGATCACACATAGCTAGGAGTGAATTCACCTTATCATGGAGAGTCTTGACTCTAGCTCTTGTCATTGGACCACTTGTTGTAGGAGCCGTAGGTTGGGCTACATCATTGAAGGAGCCGTTGCACCGGGCATCATGTGCTAGTAGCTAAGGGCGGAGCGGTCGCCCTTTGGCCTAAAGAATCAAAGGCGAAAAAGATGATGCACTCTCACAAGCAGCTCCGTCAGCGAGACATCAACACTCAGTTGTTGAAGAGAGGATCCCAAACGAAATTGCACAGAAGCAACCCCCGTTCGCCTCCAAGACTTGCAGATCAAAGACGAACCCAGCATCTCTTACTCTCCCCGCCCCCAAGGCGACAAGAATGGACAAGAGGGGTACTCTAGATCTATCGAGCTGATTTGACATGGATGGACAGGTCGGTCATGCTACCGCCCGCCACCGGCTCCACCCTCTGAAGCACGGCGAACAAGATCAGTCCGCCAAGCACTGCATGCTCGCAGGCCTTGGCAACACAAGCTCCACCGACATAGCGCCATCTGGGACATGGCTCAAACCCTAGACCTAGGCAACCTGAAAGTATTATGTACAAGGCGGCCTCCTCCCAGTCCCTCGGAAAAGAGAGGGGGAGGAGCCGGAAGGCAGCGGGCGACTCTCAACTACGGGGTAACGAGATCGCTCGGTGCAGTGGAGATCGAGAGGACGTGGCGTTGCAAGTACCAAACCAGGCTACAACACCGAGATCATGGGACACATGGCGGCTAAGTAAGCGTGTTTACTGCATGAGACGTCTGTGCACTGCAGACAAAGGGGTCACGGTCTACAGGTAGAAAGGTAAGCGACAAGAAACTCCTCGTTCCTAGCAAAACAACCACGTAGAAATTGTCACACGCAGGACTACAATTTTTTTTCCAATATGTTTATACTGGCCACCATGACACGACGGGGACGGCTCTTGGAACGATCGTTCGTAACAAAAGTACGTATTTTCAAGGAAGCAACGTTCGGTGTGTACATAGTCAAGCACGAGCAATCAGTGTACTAGCACTAGCTAGCTAGCTAGAGTGTATATATACTGTTCAAAGGGTAAACACGTCAGACTCTTCTTGCGTGCGTAAGGGCGATTTTGACACTGTTGACCTCTGGACAAAACTTTAGCACAAAATGAACCTCGGCCGAAACTATTTCACGGGATTGACCCTTTCGAGTAGCGCCTCACGATCAGGCGCTACCTACACAGGGTAGCGCCTCGTGATCAGGCGCTATACTTCTTGCCAGCGTGGCGAGCCGGGGCCACGGGGGGCCCAGTCTGAGGGGATAGCGCCTCGTGATCAGGCGCTATGGTGCGATAAGGTAGCGCCTGATCACAAGGCGCTATGCTTCGGTTCCAGAAACTAACAGAGAGCCCAGCGAGGGAAGCAGGGAAAAAAACACTAAGTCAATGTGTCGCGCCTTACCATGAGGCGCTATACTATCAAGAGGGCATAGCGCCGCGTGGTAAGGCGCGACACATTGACTTAGTGTTTTTTTCCCCGCTTCCCTCGCTGGGCTCTCTGTAAGTCTCTGGAACCGAAGCATAGCGCCTTGACACTAGGCGCTATGCATCCAAACTTTGCCAAATCCAGAAAAGTGCCAGTTTTTTGATGGAATTACAACAATTCAGCAAATATTCAAAACTACACAGAAAAGTGCCAGTTTCACAGGAAGTGCATAATAACAACAAGTTCATACAATTTTAAAGTTCACCACTACATAGCAAAGTCGAAATGACAAGAAGGTTCAAAATAAATCCACATAGTGGAGTCCCGGAGATCATCCACATAGCAAAGTCGAAACGACATAGCTCTATTGTGTCGAGCTAGATCCCTTGCCCTTGTCCTTCCTTTTGGAAGTGCACTCCTCTTCCTCCTCCTTCTCCCTTGCGAGACGAGCCTCACGTAGCACCCTCTCCCGGAATATCTTGTTCTCCCTCTCTCTATTCGCCTTCGCAATGGCATCATTCTTCCTCCTCTCCTCCGCCGCATCTTGTTCTCTCACCCTCCTCAAACCCACCTCCAACCAACCCGGCCTCTCACCCTCCTCGCCCGAGTCATTGACGAGCTTCGGTGTTGCTTTGTTGGGTTGAGACGCTGCCATACCTAGAAACATTATAAACTGAAAGTTAGTAAGTGTCCAATATGAATACAATATGCGATAAAAAATTACAATAATGGATAGAAACAATATAAAAGCAAGTATAAAGTGGAGAAACATACGGATACGGCCCAGCTAGGTATCCTATCATACTCACGGTCCTACCACCGCCACGGCCTACACCACCACCATGACCTCTATAACCAACATGGCCTCTTGTAAGCCCAAGTTGCCTCCCTCTTTGTTGCCTTGGAGCTTGTTGGCTCACTCTTTGTTGCCTTGTAGGTTGTCGTGTAGGAGCTTGTTGGCTTGGACCTTGTTGTTGGCTATTTCTTGCTTGGTTACTACCTTGTTGGCTAGGCCCACCATGTTGGCTTGGACCTTGTTGTTGGCTATTTCTTGCTTGGC
This sequence comes from Poa pratensis, assembly GCA_947311845.1. Classification (NCBI taxonomy): domain Eukaryota; kingdom Viridiplantae; phylum Streptophyta; class Magnoliopsida; order Poales; family Poaceae; genus Poa; species Poa pratensis. The sequence goes on from CAMZMU010000102.1 coordinate 12,319,363, forward strand.
TACTACCTTGTTGGCTTGTGCTTGCTTCATTTCCCTTGGCTTTCTTCCTTTGGGGGCATTTCCTTATGTTGTGCCCCTCCACATTGCACTTGCCACAACGAGAGCGCACACGAGGCTCTTGGAATTGGTCATTCCGACATTCCCTCCCACCACTGCCCCAACCATCCATGTCGCCCCTTAGACGTTTTGTTTTGCGTCTTCCCTTTTTGTCCACCTTCGAAGCCGGATCGGGCCATAGTTGAACTCCATGATACTCCGGCCATTGTGATCGGTCTAGGAATGGGTGAAACCTAGGAGCCCATGTGTTTTTCGTGGTCTCGATAGAGAACTCGGACTCTCTCACGGTGCGCGGGTGATTAACATCCACATGTCTAGTACGAGCCGCCGTTAGCAAGTGCGAGCAAGCAAGATGAAGCAAATGTGGCCTCCCGCATGTGCACTCACAATCCTTGAGTGATACCTTGAATGCCCGGCCACCATGTTGGACACCATCGGCCGTGGTTCCTCCCGGTTCGTTTACTTGGTAGATCAAGTCCTCATTATCAAATAGTGTTGCAACTTGGGAGTCCGCCTTCATTGACTCGAATTCCACGAAATTATCAACCTTTGGTGGGAATTTGTACTTGTGATTGTGCTTGTTCTTTCCCGCAATCTGTTGGTCCGTCTCGAGTGAGTACTTCAGAAAATATTCATTCAACTTGGTGAATGTGTATTCAACTATTGCAGTCACGGGCAATGCACGCACACCCTTGAGCACCTTATTGAAGCATTCTGCCATGTTGCTTGTCATTTGACCGTACCTCCGGCCATCTTCATCGTAAGCTCTTGCCCACTTCGATCTAAGTTCAATGTGCCTATGGAGAAACTCTTGCCCCCCGGCGTTCAAAGATCTGTTAGCGAGCAATCTGTTGTACAAGTTTGCGAAACGACGATCAGAGAAGGCGAGACAACAATCTTGAAGATCATCGGAAAACTCCTTGCTCCCACAAGCCCTATAGAAGTTTGAGCAAAAATGCCTCATGCACCATCGGTGGTGTAAACGAGCATGCCCGAGGATCTCGATCTGCACCGCGTTGAGAATTCCTTGATGGCGATCCGAGATGACACAAACTTCCCTTTGAGGTGGAATTATCTTGGTTCTCAAATAGTGAAAGAACCACTCCCAACTATCATTGTTTTCCGCCTCAACTAAAGCAAAAGCCAATGGAATCAGACGATTTCCCGCATCATTTCCTATTGCAACCAATAGAGTGCCCTTGTATGGACCGGTCAAAAAGGTGCCATCGACTGCGATGACCGGCCTACAATGTTCAAAAGCACGGACACATTGTTCGAATGCCCAAAATGCACGGCCAAATACTCGGACAGTCTTGCCGTCCACAATCCTTGTTTTTTGCCCAAACGGCTCAACCACATGGACCATCCCCGGGTTAGTCGCGGCCATGGCTCCCAACAACCTAGGGATTCGGTTGTATGCTTCTTCCCAGTCACCATACAACATTCTGAAAGCAGCTTGCTTTGCCTTCCATGCCTTCCCATACTTGATCGTGTAGTGAAATATGTTCTCCACAATTTCAATGACACTCTTAATACTCATTGTTGGTAGTGTTGAGATGGAGTTGGAAACCTTATAACCGAGGAACTCGGAGGTGAGTTGACGGTGGTCTGGTTTCACATCCTTGCCATCCACCTTCTTGCCTCGGCACATGTGTGTTGCAACACAACTAGTTATGTGCCAATCGGGACCTTTCTTCAAAGGTCTTGCTCGCACCTCCCACGGACATCCTTCCTGTAAGCATCTCACCGTGTAACGCTTCTTTTTATCGGAGTGAGCCACCTTAAACGGACGATGGTACTTAACTGAGTACTCCTTGATCCACATCTGAAATTCCAACAAGGTTGCGAACCTCAAACCAGGAGTTATCCCATTGTCCAAATGATTCATTTCCCGGTAAGAAATTGGCCTAGCTTCGAGCAAGATACCCTTTCCGCCATCAACCGTCGCTTCATCCGCGAGAGTAAGGTCAGAAAACAACGGAATTCGATGATCCCGTCCCACTACCTTCTCGAACGCTTCGGCCTCCTTGACGGTGAACCCCTCCTCATCCACATCTTCATCGGGCCCATCGTCATCCGAGTCCGATGCATAGCATCGAGAATAAGGGATGTCATGCTCCATGGTCTCTTGTTCAATATATAAGTCCAAATCTCCAACATTGTTGTCGTGGAGGTCAATCCCATCCTCATTGTCCTCGTGCTCATCATCCCCGTACTCATCAGTTGAGATGAGTGGTGGACTCCTACCATCTAGGTTCATGAGTGGTGGACTTTGGTTCATGAGTGGTGGACTCTTACCATCAAATGGGGAGGCATGTCCGTTGGAGTCCAAGCTCACATGCGCATCAAACTTTACCGTGGCAAATAACTCAAGAGACTTGTCAAGCGATTCGGCCACGGTTTCCTTGTATGCAACCCAATGAAGTTCCGAGGTGATACGCAAAAACTTCCAACGGAGATGCACTCCATGACCGGCATTATGTCTTCCCTCCAACTCTACAAACTCATTTTGGTTCATCATCAAATTCAAGTCAATCCTAACTTGTTTCAACACCTCGGCGTAGGTAGGACTTTGCTCGAACACCAAGGCTACCTCATCCGGGTCCGGTTCCATATTGCCTTTCAAAAATGCCTCTTTATCCACATGATGAACATGAACAATTGTAGGCATCCCTAACATAATGACAAAAAAGACAACTTAAATCATAGCATTAACCTAACAAGCACTAGCATTAACCTAAAGATCGTACAACCATGCCATGGGTCAACAACAAAATCCAAATCAACTAGCAATTAGGGTTGAACCGAAACATGCACAATGAGGTCAAATGGGATGATTTTATTGGACAAAAATTGAGGGATCGGAGGAGAATACCTGCGGAACGAAGTTGGGAACTGAATCCCCTCGCTTTTCTCTTCAAATCGGAGTGGATTTGGAGAAGGATTAGAGAGGGGGAGAGAGAACCGCCGCCGCCGCCTCTGTCTCTGTGTTTTCGGTTCGATTTGCAAGTGAGGCTAGGGTTGGGGACGGCCGCGTCGCGGCTTACAGGTAACAGGAGGGTAGCGCCTTGTGATCAGGCGCTACCTTATCGCACCATAGCGCCTGATCACGAGGCGCTATCCCCTCAGACTGGGCCCCCCGTGGCCCCGGCTCGCCACGCTGGCAAGAAGTATAGCGCCTGATCACGAGGCGCTACCCTGTGTAGGGTAGCGCCTGATCGTGAGGCGCTACTCGAAAGGGTCAATCCCGTGAAATAGTTTCGGCCGAGGTTCATTTTGTGCTAAAGTTTTGTCCAGAGGTCAACAGTGTCAAAATCGCCGTGCGTAAGCGCACACTGTTGACTTGACGGCAGTGCACTGGTCAACTGAGCTGAGCTCACGCGCGCGTGCGGCGATGACTAGATCGACCAGCTAGCTCATGGGCAACGCCGTACGTGGACCAATAATCTGCAAGCTCACTATCATGTCATCAGTGTAACACAGTATAGTCAATCATCTGCCAGTGGAATCAAAGTACTACCTCCGATCCATATTAATGGACTCAACTTTTTCTAGATACGGATGTATCTAGTTAAAACACTTAACTAGATACATCCGTATCTAGATAAAGTTGAGTCCATTAATATGGATCGGAGGGAGTATTTTTTTTTCCTTGCGCGGTAAAACCTTGCTGGGCAAGTCGCGTTAGCCGGTCAGACTATATACCGTTCGTGTTTCCTGAAGAAGGTAGCATAGACTATATGCTGTGATCACTGATAACCGAATATAGATCAATGGGTGTGCGTTTCCATCGAGTTTCTCGTGCCCGGGCCTGATCTTCAGGGGAGGTACTTTGTCTGCACTCCGAGTATCTGTATGGCATGGATATACTATGGTTAATTTTGATTGCCTAGAATTGACCCATACATCTCGAGGCGCTCATTTCCCTCGTCCTTTCTCTAGCTAACATTCCACACGAACTAGGGCTAGCAAAACATCTTCTCTACCAAAGTTCAGCAACATTCCACACGAAATTTCAAGAAGAAACATGAACCTGCGATTCCCCTACTTACACTACAGAACCCAAAAACCGCTCAAATGAACGGCTCAAAAGAAAAGGTAACACGGCGCGGTATCGCGATCGCAAGATACACACACTTGCTCGTCGTTGTTGCTTTCTAAGGAAGGATTTGATGCGAGATTCTCCCCCCTTCAGTCGGCAGCTGCCACGGATCGCCATTCTCCAGCGTCGCGACCAATATGCAAGAGAGCTCTCAGAAAAGAGGAGGCGGGAGAGAGAAAGGACGAGGGAAATGAGCCGATGAGAGGCTGCAGGTTACTATTTGGTTTGTGGAGAGGAAAAAGATTACTCTGTTCTCATGGGAGTTCTTGAGTCGCCACATCTAGCAATTCGGTGCACATCCATGACATCCCTTCATTTTCCTTATATTGGTTTTATGGTGGTCGCTGATTTCTGTCAATCTTGTCGTTTATTCTGTTTCTCCTTCCTTCTCGCCAAACTTATGGTGTTTATTCCATTTTCTCCCAATCTTGCCGTGAGATTTTCAGCAATTTAATTGTCTTGAATAACGGGACAGATACTTACTCATTTCTCTTCATTCAACAATTTCTAGCCCTCACTGGATCCATCAGTGGGCCGCACACTGGGCTCCAACCGGATCCAGACCCCGCGTACACAACTGGATCTCGGCCCCGTGCACCCCATCTGGATCCCCTTCATGCATTCTCAACGAATAGTCCCACCTCGGCTAAACCCATACTTTACTCTTCTTGGACTTAGCCATCTCCAGTGGGGCGCTGAGCTCCGTGGTAGCGGAGGGCCGCGCTTTCCTGTGAGCAGCGCAGTGGCGGAGGCCGTGCCGCCGAGGAATCGAGTTCCATCGCGGCATCGGCTGATCAGAAGGGCAAGAATGCAACGCCGATCCAATGAAAATTTTGGACCACGGTGAAATACAATTTGTACTAAACTTTTATACTTTTTAGTTCTTATTTTAGCATGTTACAATATTACAGGTATAATTTTTTCATTATCATATACTTTAACCACATAACTATTAATGTTACTAAATATTAGCTGATGTTTTTTATTTACTGATTTTGTAATAAAATTTTGTCTTAGAACTATTATTTCCACAATGTATAATCTATGTAAACATCTCTAATTAAAAGAGTATGATCTAATATTTTTGTAACAGTTTGTGTTTCTAGTGTATGATTAAGTAAGCATATTTATAGGAACTTCTAGAAATTAAGTAAGCATGTTAATAGAAACTTTTAGAGTATAAATGAACCAACAACACTATTTTTCTTGTCAAATTGTTTAGCTGGTCAAAATTTAACAAAGTGCGCATGCTCTATACTTGGTCTTGAAACAACATTACTTAGAGTAATCACTAATAAAAATAAAATAGTGGCCATTCTAGTATGTTTGCATATGTATGATATGGTCTTGTGCATTGTGCTTGTTATCATCTGATGTACACAAGTCCCGCTAGTTTATATGGAATAAACATTTATTGCACAAAAATAAACATGGAAATCTTGTTATGTAGATTTACGTAAAACCTGTAGGACTTCCACCGGAAAGAGAATAGCATACTAAATAAACTTGTTACCCCTAGTCACATTAGTATTTGGCAAGATCATTGGGTTCCTAGTAGCCCATCTCGAATGATCCTTACTCGTCGGGGTCAACGAATTCTTCGGACTGTGGATGAACTGATTCATGGAGAGTCTCATTCGTGGGATGAACAGTTGATTCGGGATAATTTTAATCCGGCTGAGGTTGAGAGGATCTTGAAAATCCCAATGAACGAAAATATGACAGAGGACTTTATTGCTTGGCATCTGTCCAAATCATACAGCTTCACCGTTCGGTCAGCTTATTAGGCTCAATGGTGGCATACGTTTGGGGAAAAGGTGAATCGTGCTGATGGCCAAGGAAACGCGGAGCGTAACCCTGTGTGGGAAATTCTCTGGAATCTGAAGGTGCTGGTAGGCATATCAAAACTACAGCTCAATGCCCGATTTGTAAGCACGGACCGGAGGATATAAAGCACTTGATGTTCACTTGTTTACGTGCTCGACAAGTGTGGAAGTCCTTGGGCCTTTTGGAGGCGATTGAAGCTGTATTGCCTATGGAAAGATCAGGTTCTGTAGTGTTGGAGGAAATTCTGAGATCTAAAAGCCCTATGGTTCCGACGATGGGATGTATCTGGTCCGGCAATGTCTGCAGGCTGCCTAAAAAAATCTGGTCCGGCAATGTGGTTAATTTTGGTTGCCTCGAACTAACCCACAAACTGTCCGGCAATGTCTGCAGGCTGCCTAAAGAAAATCGATGCACAAGTAATACTTATGCGACCACGAGCGTCGCCCTCCCTTTCCTCTCCCCGATACAGATCTGAGAGGCGATTTTGAGAGTCCACCGTCGGTCCACCTCTTCCGCCGGTGAGGCGTGGGTTCCCTCCCCTCCGTCGGCTGCTCCGGCGGCGGGAGGGTGGGGGAAGCCCGTCTCACGGCGTGTATTCATGGTAGGGCTTGGCAGGTGTCCGGCCGGCGGCGCTTCGGAGGCGGAGGTGCTGTTGGTTCGTCTGTTGTCCGCGCAGATCCCCTCCGGCGGTGGCGTTCCCTGGGGCTTCACCGACCTGCGCGCGATTTTCCCTGCACCACGGCCAGATCCAGGTATGCGGTGGATCTGGATGCAGTTCAATAAGAGGATGATACAGAGGTTCTTCGCGGCGGCGCTGGCGTTCCCGGCAGTAGTCTCTTCGGAGGCGGTGCTCGGTGACTTCCCGTCTGCGGTGTGGTGGGCTCCGGCGATCCAATGTTTGGGGAGCTTCAGCAGCGGCGCGCCATCGTCAGCTCCGGCTCGTCGTCGTCGTCGGGATCCAGAGGGCTTCCTTGTAATTTTTCCTTTGTTTCTGGACCTTTCTGTAAGTTCGGAGAATTAATATATCATCCCTTTCGCAAAAAAAAGTAATACTTATGCGTACCAGCATATGTGTTTGGCTGCGTGGCATGTCGGGGTGCTTGCAGGAGCACTATACTGCTACACAACGCCAGTGCAACGTGCAGTCCTCAAAAGGAAAATAAACGCAGTGTCACCAGCTGCATACAGTGTATGTATGTATGTATGTGCCTACCGCTGGTGCAGGAAAGATATCCCTGAATTCCGAAAGAGTCGAGACCGCCAAATTTGGCCGACGTAATCAATTTTGGCATAACCACAACGGTTCTGTATTGTAGGTCGTCTGGTCGCAAACTAGTAGATCAGCGTGTAGCCATATCGAAAGCCGAAAGCAGTGATAAGCTCGGTGTCGTCATATCGGCATCGAAGATAGGAGACGGGGGTCCTCTAGCCGAGGGTGAAGGGGGTGAAAGGGAGCGTCGTCGAGGTCGGGATTGAACAAGCCAGTTTACCCAACTTCAGATCTCGCAGCGGTGACGAGCTCCTACGTGCTGATATAACTCACTATAGTGGCAATAGGCTTGGTCGGGTTACAATGAGTATGAGAGTATGCCCTAGAGGCGTCTCTGGTCCAGCTTATATAGGCAGATGGACTTAGGGTTACAGGGTGATTACGTATCCGGCAAGTATACAGAGTCCTAAACCTATCCGGCAAATCTGCCGCCTACCGCCTTAGTCTTGGTGGCTTCGTGGGTTTCGGTTTTGGGCCTCCTCCTTGCCAGCATCCGCCTTCCCTTGGCCGTCAGCTATCTGGGACGCCCGGCAGGCAAAGCCTTTACCACCACTGCGGGCCACCCTGTACTAGCCGGATTGATCCATGATGGTGATACCCTTAATTGGTATATCCCCAACACTCGGGCCGCCGACGTGAGTTGGTTGGCTGGTCCGTGGAAGCCAAAGATACCCTCTTCACGGTTTTCGGCCGGTTTCTCCCGCTAATAAACCGGGCACCTTCTTCTTAATTAATTAATAAGGCAAAGTTTTTGTCTTCATTTCAAAAAAAATACCCTCTTCCTTTTTGCTTTTGGATGAAGCACGCATCGCATTGTGTTTGTTTTTGCAAGTCCAAATGAGGCCACATTGCCCCTGTCGACAGTTTCAATGGTGACTACTTGTTTCGCTGATCTGGGTCCAACTACCAATGGTCAAGAAAGGTTAAAATAGAGCTCTAACTTAACTTGTCGACCACGAGTTAACAGAAATCTCCGGTCTTAAGATTAAAAAACACCAAATCCTCGCCATCAGACGGAAAATCAAAAATCTAGTATAACCACCGGCCGGCTCGTCGCTAGAACAACCCGCAAGGTACGTCCAGTTTTAGACCGAACAGTTTTGGAAGGTTCAGGTCAGACTATCCGAATTAAACTCAAACTAGGGTTTTGGACGCGAATCCAATCCCTTTACTTACACGGCAAGTCCAGCCGCCTCTTATATACATGAGGGGTAATATGTTGGCCAGGTACTAGAGTAGTTTATTATATTCTGGCCAACATGACGACACGACGGGGACGGCTGTTGGAGCGACCGTCCGTAACAAAAGAAAAATATTTGCAAGAAAGCAATCAGGGTTAGCGCTTGCTAAAAATAGCTAGAGTGTGTATAAACTGTTCAAAGGGTAACACGTCGACTCGCACACTGTTGACTTGGCGGCAATACACTGGTCACGCGCGCGTGCGGCGACGACGACTAGACCGGGCTTATGGCCAACGCCGTGCCGTACGTGGACCAATCTGCAGGCTCACTGTCGTATCATCAGCGTCAATCATCTACTCGAGTGAACGACCTGAGTACCATCTACTAGAGGAATCAAAGTACTTAATTATTTTTCCTTTGCGAGGGTAATTAACCTTGCTGGGCAAGTCGTGTTAGCCGGTCAGATTAGCGTTCGTGTTTTCCGAAGAGGGTAATTAACCTTGCTGCGTGGCATGTCGGGGTGGCCACAACTCTGTAGCGATGGACACTATGTAGCGGGCACCTGTGGTAGCACTGTACTGCTACACGACGACAGTGCAACGTGCAGTCTTCAAAAGGAAAGTAAACGCAGCGTGTCACCAGCTGCCTACCGCTGGTACAGGAATTCCGAAAGAGGCGAGACCACCGAGTTTGGCCGAGGTAATCTATGTTGGCATAAGAGAAAAATTCGCGTGGTCTCACTTTGGTCACTGACCTTCAAAATACCCGAATTACGGTCACTAAAGTTGCTTAAGTGGCTCAATACGGTCACTGATACGATTTATCATACGTATTTTGCTTAGCTGGCATATGGTTAACCAATTTGACCACCACGTAATCTGGACTTCTTAGCTATTTCTGAGACGGGTAGCGTGATTTCTCGCAAAGTCAATTGGACCGACTTTCAGGCGGTATAGACTTTGCTTGGTACTCCCTCCCCGTGGTCGCTCTGGGGTCTTTTACTAGGCGTAAAGACATAAGCCATGGAAGTGTTGGCTGTTTCGGATGATGAATTTCATATTAAAATGCACATCCGTAACAAAGCCGACAATTTCATTTGGAGTCTTGTCGCTGTGTATGGGCCTGTCCAGGAGGATTCGAAGGCTGCCTTCCTCCGAGAGATGGTTAACTTAGCAAAGGATAACCCACACCCTTATATCATTGGGGGGATTTTAATCAGCTTCGTTTTCCATTCGAGAAGAGTAGAGATCGGTTTGACAATCGTTGACCTCTTTTGTTCAACGCGGTCATTGACAGCTTGAGCTTGAGAGAGGTGCCAATGGTTGGGAGACAATACACTTGGGCAAATTCTCACCCAGAACCTACATACGAAAAGCTAGACCGTGTACTAATGGATACTGATTGGGAATCGAGGTTCCCTATGGTGTCAGTACGAGCTCTAAAGCGTATTGAGGGTCTGTCAGACCATGCTCCCATTTTATTGACCACCGGTAGGCCTACACCACCGTGTAACCAACGTTTCAAGTTTGAACTTGGATGGTTGCACCGTGAGGGCTTTGATGAGATGGTTAAAAGAATTTGGGAAAGACCGGTAGCGGGTGATACGCCGATCCAGAGGTGGAACAATAAGATCCGTGCTTTACACACACCTCGTTGGTTGGGCTCGTCATTCTACGGGTTTACTTAAAAAAGAAAAGATAAGACTATCCTTGATAATTGATGCTCTAGAGGCATTAGCAGAAGTTCGACTGTTATTCACGCAAGAGATTGAGTTAAAGAGTCAATCTAATGCACAGATAGTGAAACTACTGCGTGAGGAGGAGTTAAAATGGTATCAATGCTCCAAAGCCCAATTTATCCTTGAAGGGTATTCGAATACTCACTATTTCCATAGTATTGCCAATGGCAGACACAGGAAAAAGCGTATTCATTCTCTAGTCCAGGATGAAGGAACAATTGAGGGCCATGAACAACTAAAGTCGTATATTACAAATTACTATAAAGGTCTGTTCGGTGCCCCAGAGGAAGGAAATTTCACACTGGATGAGTCTCGAACAGATGATATACCCCAGGTTTCAGATGAGGAAAATCTCTACTTACTAAACTCTACTCAGAGGATGAAGTGAGAGAGGCGGTTTTCCAAATGAAACATAATAAAGCACCTGGACCTGATGGTTTCCCGGCTGATTTCTACCAGAACTTTTGGGATGTTATCAAGTCTGATTTACTAAAACTGTTCGCCTGTCTCCATGATGGACAACTAGTGGTGTTTCGTCTAAATTTTGGTGAGATAATTTTATTACCTAAGGTTAATGAGGCAGAAATGATTCAACAATTCAGACCTATATGCCTTCTTAACGTTAGTTTTAAAATATTTACCAAAGTTGCTACGATTCGACTGAACAGTGTGGCAGATCATGTGGTTCGTCTGTCTCAGACAACTTTTATGCAAGGTCGAAACATCCTTGATGGGGTAGCGATCCTACATGAAACAGTTCGCGAACTACATAGGAAAAAGTTGAATGGGGTAATTCTTAAAATTGATTTTGAGAAAGCTTATGATAAAGTCAATTGGTCTTTCTTTCAGCAGACCCTCAGAATGAAAGGCTTTTCTACTGAGTGGCACGTGTTAATAAATAGCTTTTTTTCGGGAGGAAGTGTAGCCATTAAAGTCAATGATGACACTGGCAAATACTTTCAAACGAAAAAAGGCATTAGACAAGGTCCCGTTATCGCCAATACTATTTAATATAGTGGCTGATATGTTGGCTATCTTGATCGAACGCGCTAAATCTGAGGGTCAAATTGAAGGAGTGATTCCACATCTAGTCGATGGTGGTTTATCGTTTCTTCAATATGCCGACGATACAATTCTTTTTATGGAACATGACATCGAGAAAGATTATAACCTAAAGCTGATTTTGTAAGCCTTCGAGCAACTTTCAGGTCTTAAGATAAATTTCCATAAAAGTGAATTGTTTTGCTTTGGCGAGGCTCAAGAAAACGCCGCCTTGTATGCTGAACTTTTCGGCTGTGAGAAAGGACAATTTCATATCAACTATTTGGGTATTCCGATTCATTATCAGAGACTTACAAATGCTGAATGGAAAAAGGTGGAGGAAAGACTTCAAATACGTTTAAATAGCTGGAAAGGCAAACTCTTATCACTGGGTGGAAGATTGGTTCTCATAAATTCGGTACTAATGAACATGATACTGTATATGATTTCATTCTTTCAATTGCCCAAAGGAGTATTAAAACGATTGGATTATTTCCGGTCTAGATTCTTTTGGCAAGGGTATTGTGAGAAGAAAAAATATCGGCTAACTAAGTGGAGTGTGGTTTGCTGCCCTAAAGACCATGGAGGGCTCGAAGTTCATGACCTTGAGGTCAAGAATAGAGCTTTGCTGGGTAAATGGCTCTTCAGGCTTCTTTCTAAAGATGGAGTTTGGCAAACCCTCCTTAGGAGAAAGTATGTGGGATCTCAAGCTGTATCTCAGGTTCTTTGGAAACCTGGTGATTCACACTTCTGGGCAGGCCTTATGGCTACAAAGAAGTTCTTTTTCCCACAAGGATCTTTCTCAATTAGGGATGGATCGGAAATTCGTTTCTGGGAGGATAAATGGCTAGGCCAATCCACTCTCAGAGAACAATATCCGGCTCTGTATACTATTGTGCGAAACAAGAGCGACACGATCGCTAAGGTGTTGGGTACCTCCCCACCAAATGTATTGTTCAGAAGAAGTTTACTTGGAACAAGACAAGCATCCTGGAATGCCTTGCTTATCCGATTGGATTTCGTCCAATTGTCGGAAGGTCCATATAAATTTCAATGGAATCGTACGAAGAATGGTAAATTCTCGGTTGATTCCATGTATAGATCATTAATCTTACCCGAAGTACCAGTCGATATTAAGGATAATAACAAAATTTGGAAGATGAAGATCCCGCTAAAAACTAAGGTGTTTGCGTGGTACCTTCGTCGAGGAGTAATTCTTACAAAAGATAACCTTGCCAAACGCAATTGGCACGGAAGTAAAAAGTGTGTTGATGCTATTTTCGTTAGCGTCTTGACGGGAGAGTATTTGTTGATGGAGATCTGTATTCTCCGGCAACGGCGCCAGAAAATATGCTTGATTGCGTGGATCACACGTTCGCTGGGAGACTCCAAGAGGAAGGTATGATGCAGTATAGCAGCAGTTTTTCCTCAGTGTGAAACCAAGGTTTAATCGAACCAGTAGGAGCAAGAAATCACTTCGGAAGGTTGTCAGTGGCGCGCTGACGTGGAACCTGCACACAACACAATCAAACTACTTTGCCCCAACGAACCAGTGAGGTTGTCAATCTCACCGGCTTGCTGAAAACAAAGGATTAAACATATGGTATGGAAAACAGTAGTAAATTGCAGAGAATGAAAAGGAACAGTGTTTGCAGTTGGTTGTATTATCAGTGTAAAAGAATGGACCGGGGTCCACAGTTCACTAGTGGTGTCTCTCCATAAAAGATAACTAACATGCTGGGTGAACAAATTACAGCTGGGCAATTGACAAAATATTGAGCGCATGACAATGCATATATATGACATGATGATTACTATGATATTCATGTGGGCATTACGACAAAATACATAGACCGTTATCCAACAGCGTCTATGACTAATAATCCACCGCCAGGTTGTCATATCGAGTTCCCCGTTGGTATTAAGTTGCAAGCAACGGATAATTGCATTAAGTAATGTGCGTAATGTAAACAAATGCATTAGACCTAACGGCGTACCCTTAAGCTAAGCATCGGTTATTTTATCCCTAGTGGCAACAGCACATCCACAATCTTTGAAGTTATTGTCACTCTCCCAGATTACCGGAGGTATGAACCCACTATCTAGCATAAATACTCACTCTTGGAGTTACAAGCATCTAATTGGTCAAAGCATCTACTAGTAACGGAAAGCATGCAAGATCATAAATAACATATAAGATAGATTGATAATCAACTTGACATAGTATTCAATATTCATCGGATCCCAGCAAACACAACATGTAGCATTACAATAAGATGATCTTGATCATGATAGGCAGCTCACAAGATCTAAACATGATAGCATAAAGTGGAGAGACAACCATCTAGCTACTGCCATGGACCCGTAGTCCAAGGATGAACTACTCACGCATCACTCCGGAGGCAGGCATGGTGATGTAGAGCCCTCCGGTGATGATTCCCCTCTCCGGCAGGGTGCCGGGAAGAGCTTCTGAACCCTCCCGAGCTAGGGTTGACGGCGGCGGCGTCTCTGGAACTTTTCGTGGATAATGGCCCGGGTATTTAGGGTTATTCGCGTCGGGAAGAATAAATAGGCGAAAGGGCGGCGGCTGCGGAGCCACGAGGGCCCCACACCACCCCACGGCGCGGCAGGGGGGGCCCGCGCGGCCCCATGGTGTGGGTGCCACGTGGCCCTCCTCCGTCTCTCCTCTGGACTCCGTCTTCGTGTTGGAAAAATAGGAGGTTCTGTCCAAGTTTCGTCCAATTCCGAGAATATTTCCAGACTAGCTTTTCTGGAATACAAAAACAGCAGAAAACAGGAACTGGCACTGTGGCATCTTGTTAATAGGTTAGTCCCAGAAAATGTATAAAAATGCTATGAAGTGTATATAAAACATGTAACAATTGGTATAACATCAACATGGAACATCAGAAATTATAGATATGTTTGAGACGTATCATGTGTCTTCTGTCAACACGACGAGACTATTACACACTTATTTTTCCAGTGTGAGTTCGCCAGGTCTATATGGTCAGCCATCCAGATAGGTTCTACCTTACATCCCCCGCGCACCGTTGCAAATATTTTTGGCAACGCGTTAAACGGTGTGGATCCTAGGTTTAAACTCTTCAGTAGGGTGGGAACGATTGCCGTTATTTGGTTGTTGTGGCTATGTAGAAATGACAAGATTTTTAACGATAAAAATGGTTCTGTTATTCAGGTTATCTATCGGTGTACAATAACACTACGAACATGGTCGGCCCTGCAGCGTGTGGAGCACCGAGACTTGTTTTTGGAGGTGGTGTTGCGTTTGGAGGCTGCGGCCAAGGAGTTATTCTCCCAGCATGAATGGCAACATAGTCTCCGGATCGACCTACCACCATCTTAGGCGGCTTTACAATTTCTCATTTTGATATGTAATTCGTCTTTTATTTATTTCCGAATTGGATACTGGTGAACTTGTGGCTGTGTGCATCCTAGCTATACAGAGGCCGGGTGTAATGTTTAAATCTTTTAAGTAATAAAATCTCTTTATCTAAAAATTTGACCACCACGTGGCATCGATTAACTTACCTTTTTTGACGAACCTGATTAACTTACCTACGTGGCAACTATTTGACTGATTAGTAATTACTCTGTCCCCGCGCGCGCTCTGGTCGTGGCCGGGCCTACGCAGGGTACTAGTCTTGCCCCGTGAGGCGCCCACGCCAGCCGATGTCGCCGTCGCGTGCCAGCACTTCCTCGACCTATGCATGTCCCTCGGCCTCGCCGGCGCCGCCGCCGACCAGGCCGTGCTCGAGGCCATGGAGTCCGAGAAGATCGTCCACGTTATCGCCGCACTTCCGCCTCACAGTCCTGCACTGTAACATCCCAAATTTGTAACCCAGCTTTAATAGCCAAAAATTGTGGGCCAACAAAAAACTTTTGTTATCTTATGTGTGTTTGTTTGTTTATGCTTGCTTGAGTTGTTGTTTGCTCTAAATAAAAACTTGAAGAAAAGAAAAGAAATAAAACAAGTGCTAAAACAATAAAAATAATGTGACAAGTGTCACATTAAATCTCCAAGTGAGAATTCTAAAATTCTTCCAAAACCAAAAATTCAGTGGGGAGAGTGTGACCCCTCTCTTTTCATCCTTAAAACTTTTCTCTCTCTCTCCCTAATTTAAATTGTATTCTAAATTCTATTTTCAAAATTCAAAATGTTTCTTTAACATTGGAAATCATCAAAATCACCAAGCTACACTTCCAAAATAAATACCCCAGTGGTACCCCAAACTTTGACAAAACATTTTGAAGCAAACCATGAAAAGAAATTTCAGAAAATCCAATTTTGGATTTGGTTCGGGAAATAGATCGAACACCTGCTGATCACCACTGTGTTCTTCCCTAACCCGAAAATCCAATCCAAAATCCGAGCTCAATTCGGAGCAATCCTGAGCCATTAGCGTTTCCACTCACTCACCTCACCTCACTCACTCGAAGGATGGAGAAGTGACACGCTCGTTGACCCCAGAGGAGGCAAGCCGGTGGCGCCACGCCATTGCCGTCCCTGGCGAGCTCCCGCACGGGTCATTTCGTGGAGAGGGCAGACGCAACGCTGAGACGACGCTGCGCCGTGCCCGCCACACCACCCAACTCTCTCCGCCCCTGCCCGACGAGACTCGACCGCCGCAGAGCCCTCTGGCGTGCGCTCTGTCCGCGCCAGAGCACGCCGAGCGACGCGGCGACGCCGAGGTCAACTACGAGCACCGCACGCCTCCGCGCTGCCCCACCTCACCCCTCTGGTTCCGTCACCTCCACCGCGTCGTATGCGAGCACCCCTGCCCCTCTTATGCACCGCACGCACTCTACCCGACCCTGCCATGGCCGGCCGAGCACGGCATCGACGCTCGCGCGCCACCCCTGTCCCCCTCGACCACCCGACCGCTTCTGCAGCATCCCCTAGCTCCCCGCAACCCCTCTGGCACCCCCAGCCGGACCCAGCGCCTCTCTTTCCCTCACTCCACCACCGCGCCGTGGAGCGCCGAGCGCCTCCGCCCGCTATAAAAACCCACCCCGCACCACCTCTTCTCCACACACCTCCACCACTTCCCTCTCACGCCCCTCACACCAGAGCATCGCCAGGAGGGCGAGCTTTCCATCGCAGCCACCGTGCACACGCACGGCAGTGCGCTGCCGCGCCGAGGAAGAAGACGATCACGGCCAGGTCGTGCCTCTCTTCCCCTGCCTTCTCTCTGCCCCTCACTCGCCTCACCATTACACCCTAGCTCACCCGCCGCGTTTTGCCCGTGTTTCATGCACAGCAGCGCCGCGGAGGACTCGCCGGACTTGAAGCACGGCCGCGGAGGAGGACCGAACACGCCGCCGTCGATTGAAGCCGTCCCAGCACGCACTACTCACCCCAGAGCTTCCCCACTCCCTCCGCCGTCGATCCCCGTCATCTCCGCCACCACCCGAGCCCCCAGGTGAGCGAATCGAGAGCACCGCCGTCGCCGGAGCCACGGCGCCGCCAGAAATGGTCGCCGCCGTGTCGTTGATCCTCAGCCGTAGGATTAAAGATCAAGGGTAGCGTACCGTTTCGTTTAAGTAGACACTGACTGGTGGACCCCACCCGTCAGCGTTTTAAACTTAAACCCGCGCGCGAAACGTTTTCCGTTGAGTCACTGACGAGCGGACCCCACCCGTCAGGATTTTCAACATTATCCAGTAAATTAGGTTTTTAGAATTTAAAACTCCTCTGCTTTTCAGTACTGGACTGAACTTTGAAATTCAATATCTCGAGATTTAGGAATCCAAATAAATCAAACTCAAATGATCTGGAAAGCTTATGAAATTCTTTAACTCACCAAAGTGGTCTCATCTCATTTAGTTAAATAATAAAAGTGTATTAATAAAAATGCTCCATAAGGTTTAAAACACCAAACCATTTGTTTCTGGAGTTATATTAGTCCAAATAACTTGAAACCAATTTTGGTAGCTTTGTACTAGGATCCTTTAGCTCCCCAAATTTTGGTAGAATTAATTGAGCAGTGTAAAATCCTTAGCCTTTGGTTGAACTTCAGTAAACCCTTCTGCACTAAACCAATTAGTGTGAATTAATAGTAGGTCCAATCAAACTAAACCAATTTTGTTAGATCACATTTAGCCAAGGTTAGTTACCCCTAAAAGGATTTAATTTATTGATCAATAAAACTTAAGCAGTAGCTAAAACTTGATTTAAGACCTTCTGAACTAAAACATTTGTGTAGGGAGTTTGATAACTCCAAAAGACCTCAATCCAATTGGGTTGTCTTCTACACATCAGTAGCTATCCATAGAATTTTAGTTTGAAATTTTGTGACCAACCTAGATTAATTGGTGAATTAATTGGTGTACAACTAGTTTCTGCCTTAGTTTGAAAATAATTAAATAAAGGTTATTCAATTAAATTGAAACCACCTTGTGTTGCTTGATGTATGCAGTGGCTATTTATAGCATTTGTGATTGTAATGATGTGATGATGCTTGAGTTAGTGTAGTGATTGTTTGTTTTGCTTGTTTAACGTTTAGACGATACCGTTGACGGATTTATCGAGGAAGGAGGTTTTGTTGAACCAGAAGATCAGGACCAGTACCACTTTGTTGAGCAAGGCAAGCTACTCCACTGAGCTTGCATTTATATACATCTATTTTTAATCTCAGGAGTTGTTCAAAAGTACCAATGATTTTGGAAAAAACCCTTTTTACAAATACATGAAAACTATTTTGCCACCCTATGTAGAAGTATAAGGTAGTTATTTAAAACTATAGGATGGGAAAAACAATGTTTCTCAAAACTCCTTTGAAAGTACTTGGTGAAGGTGAAATGCCGAAAGGTCGGTATTAAGTTGGAGAATGGTGGTGTTGTTTTTGAAAAAAATGCACATTGTGTCCTAGTACTATGACGACCAACCAATACCTGTGCGACCACATTTACCCCCATATGGGGCGGGGCGTAGTCATATAATTTGCTCGTGTTAGTACTGGATGCCTCAATAACGAGGATAACCTCGTTCCATGAGGGGATGGTCTGAGGACCTACCCCCTGACCCGGGTCCTCTAAAGAGAAGGACGCCTAAGGGCTGTTATGATTGAATTGGAGAAAGAGGATTTGTAGGGCCATTAAAATTCGCCGGGCAGAACTACGAGTCCTCACACTTAGTTTCTGAGGATTTAAGTGTCGATGGAAAGTGTCGTAGCGGCAGGATCCTATACTAGCATGAGCAAAGGACAGGCTATGGCCGGGAACTCAACTTCGCATACCCCTGGTATGGCGGGACGTGGCTGACACGATGAGTGACCGGATGGGTGTGGGAAAAGCGTGCTACCTCTGCAGAGTGTAAAACTATTCGAATAGCCGAGTCCTCGGATATGGACAGTTGGGAGGCTGTCCTAAGGCCATGTGCAAGTTTTTATAAAACTTTGAGTTTTGAAAAGAAAATGAAGTGGAAAAGGTTGCATACTTGTACCAATGAGTTGGTACAAGGTCGTGGAGTGAAATGGACCATGATTGAGATATGGTCGGAAGAAGGAGGAGTTTGGAGAAGTAACTAAAATGATGATTTCTTAAAGGAAGTTATAAACTTCTTCTTACCCCTTTTCGGTAAAAATTTAGAGATGTTTAAATAAATAAAAGTTTTAAGAAATAAAACTAAAACTAGTGCTCACTCAAGTTGGGGTAGTTTGCGAGTACAATCAAATGTACTCATATTGGTTTCGTCCCTGGCTATTGTCTTAGCCAGACTTCCAGGAGCCCTACGTTGAAGAGGAGTTTGGCGACGTCTATGCAAACTAGGATCTTCATAAGTCAGCTGCCTGTCGGGTGTTGTTAGGATGGATTAGCCCTACTACCGTAGCTTCCGCTGAATAAAGATGATTGGCCCTTGAAGGCACCTATGTATAATTAGGCCAGTATGGCCATGGTTGTAAGACTTTAAACTCGGTATTGTATGGATGTAAACTTTGATATTCAGTTCGGATTATGTGCAACGACAGACTGATCATGAGATCGTTGTGTTAAGCATAATCGGGTATTTCGGACGACTAGTCCGGGGTCCCCACATGCACGAGCACAAGGTCCTGCTCTGCCAGACGGCCATGGTGCTCACGAAAGAAGCAGAGCGCCTGGACGTGCCGTTCCAGTTCAACCCCGTGGTCACCCGCCTCGACGCCCTCGACGACGAATCCTTCCGCGTCAAGACCGGCGAGGCGTTGGCCATCACCTCCAGTCTCCAGCTGCATCGCTAGCTCCTCGCCACCGACAAAGACTCCTCCTCTGCCACCGCCGCCATTGCCAGAGACAAGGAGAGACTTGCGGCAGCCCGGACTCCTTGGGCTTGCTGTCCCCTTCGACCTCCCGCGCCGACGTGTTTCTCGGGGCGCTGTGGGGAGCAAGAGGTCAACCAGAACACGCCGGGCCTGACGGAGCAGTTCGTGGAGGCGTTGAACTATTACGCGGCGTTGTTTGACTGCCTGGAGCCTGGAGGTGGCGCGGGCGCGGCGCGCGGGTCCGTGGAGCGCTACGCGTCGAGCAGCGAGCGCCGGGAGCGACACGAGCGGTGGCGGCGCGGATGGAGGGCGCCGGGTTCGGCCGCGTCCCGCAAAGCTACTACGCGCTGCTGCAGGCGCGGCGGGCGGCGCAGGGGCTCGGGTGCGACGGCTTCAAGGTGCGCGAGGCGAAGGGCGTCTTCTTCCTCTGCTGGTAGGACTGCGCCCTCTTCTCCGTCTCCGCCTGGCGCGGCCGCCGCTTCGACTGATCCGCCGATGGCGAAGCATCCGCCGCCTGGCGCGTTGCGTCGGGTACAATTTAATTATTTTTCTACTGGTTTTAGTGGCTCGGTGTTTGTTTAGACTGAACCTACTGCATGCGTAGTATGCGTGTGCTTTGCCTCTGTTCATGGTGTGCCTTCCGCTCTGGTTCAGATTAATGGATAGATTTTAGCGTGAACGATGATGAAATGGATCTGCCGATTGACTAGATCGTTTGGTGGATGGTTCATCGAACTATCAATCTGTTTTTCGATCTCTCCATTCAGTTGAATCGTACCGAAGTGGGTAGGTTTGCCACGTAGGTAAGTTAATTAATGCCACGTGGCGGTCAAATTGGTCAACCGTATGCCACCTAAGCAAAATACGTATGCTAAATCGTACCAGTGACCATATTGAACCACTTAAGCAACATTAGTGACCGTAATTCGGGTATTCTAAAGGTCGGTGACCAAAGTGAGACCACGCCTCAAGTTGAGTGACCGTAGATGAATTTTTCTCTTGGCATAATCCCGTAGTCCATGAGAAGATTCAGAAGGCCGAAAGCAGCGATAAGCTCGGGCCGCCGGCGTCGTCGGGCGCCCGTGACCGTGAAAGCCAAAGATACCCTACATTTTTTTCCGCTCCTGGTATTTTCCCCAAGAAGAATCAAATCTGCGGTATGAGAGATGAACATCAACTGGTCCATCCAATCAGTCGGGGCACCCCATGTGTGAAATTTCACAAATTTAACCCTTTTGGCAAAGTTTAACGAAAAATAACCCTTTTTCAAAACTATTTCCAAATCTAACCCTTTTTTGTAGCGCCCAACGGCGGGGAGCTACACTCTCATGTGTAGCGCCGGCCGGCGTGGAGCTACACGTCTGCCAGCGTGGCATTCTGGGGCCCGCATCCCTTATGTGTAGCGCCGTGGTAGATGGAGCTACACATCAGGGTGTAGCGCCCTATCCGATTGAGCTACACTTTTATGATTTTGATAGCCGAAAGTCAGAGAGGATGCTGGCAACAAAAACTCAAAAATTCGCCAAGTCAATGTGTAGCTCCGCATGACGGGGTGCTATACTTCATATTGTAGCTCCACGTCGTGTGGCGCTATACCCCTGAGAACTGATAAGTCGTTAGGATGCGGGGTGGCTGGGCGCCCCGGCCATTCATTCGTACCCGACTCGCTTCTCTCTTCCTCTCCCTCTCCCTCCTCCTACTCAACCCCCCTCACAAATCACTTAAGTTTGGTCCGATTTGGCTCCAGAATTTCGGCTCCCCTGCGTGGAGAGAGGTAATCTCCCAACTAATTGGCATCGCAGTCACAGGCGAAAATAGTTTGTGATCGGAGCACAACCGATTGATCTGAAGAAGAGATTTCCGAATGAATGAGAGATTATAAGTAGAAAATACGAATGTGCTAAGCCTATTTAATGATGATGGTGCACATGGCATCGCAACGACCAATTATAAAGGATCTAATCAGTGATCAATCATTTGGAAAACCCAATTAGTTTCGATTACTCTTATTATTTGGAAAACCCCTCGAGACAAGAACATTTTGCGCATTAGTCAGTGAAAAGTTCGTTGACTTCATACTACTACTCTGTGATGAGTAGTAAATGGTACCTTGAAAGTCATCTAATTTTCCCTAGCTAGGCAATCTAGCTCTTTCATTCGTTCAGGCAGCTGCTGAATGCAGAGGTTAAGCATATGTCTGTCTGCCTCGTGCCCTTCATCCTCGACCTCGGAGGTTGAGCAATCGAGCTCATCTATGGCGATGGATTAAATGACCTACGCTCTCTGTCTCCAGAAAATTTACATGCTCGGAGCAGGAGCAGCCTGCATGCAAACAGGCTATCGACCGCTGGCCGCACGCACGCATGCACGGCGCAAGTCTCTCTGACTAGGGTTAGGCTAGGAGAGCGATGTGTTGGAAGATGAACTTCATAACAATGATATTGGTGATGTGGAGACAAATTTTAGGCATAAGAACATGTACCATGACATCTCTTATAACCGATGCTATGCATCGGTCTTAGATGACGACGGTCTGGAAGAAGATGTGGGAGATTACCTCTCTCCACACAGGGGAGCCCAAATCGGACCAAACTTGAGCGATTTGTGAGGGGGTTGAGTAGGAGGAGGGAGAGGAAGATAGAAGTGAGTCGGGTACGAATGAATGGCCTGGGCGCCCAGCCACCCCGCGTCCCAACGACTTATCAGTTCTCAGGGGTATAGCGCCACACGACGTGGAGCTACAATATGAAGTATAGCACCCCGGCATGCGGAGCTACACATTGACTTGGGCGAATTTTAGAGTTTTTGTTGCCAGCATCCTCTCTGACTCTCGGCTATCAAAATCCTAAAAGTGTAGCTCCATCGGATAGGGCGCTACACCCTGATGTGCAGCTCCATCTACCACGGCGCTACACATAAGGGATGCGGGACCCAGAATGCCACGCTGGCAGACGTGTAGCTCCACGCCGGCCGGCGCTACACATGAGAGTGTAGCTCCCCGCCGTTGGGCGCTACAAAAAAGGGTTAGATTTAAAATTAGTTTTGAAAAAGGGTTATTTTTCGTTAAACTTTGCCAAAAAGGCTAAATTCGTGAAATTTCACACCCCATGTGCGATTGATTTCTCGTCTGCTACCGACCGCATGCATGCACTTATTGACCACCAGTCCACCTCGCATCCGATCCCCGATCACGGAAACGCAACCAAGACACAGAGAAACGGTCGAATATATCCAAGTTTTTTGGATGACGCACGCATCGCATTGTGACTTGCGTTTGTTTTGCAAGTCCAAATGAGGCCACATTGCCCCTGTCAGACAGCTTCAATGGTGACTACTGATCTGGGTCCAACTACCAATGGTCAAGAAAGGTTAAAATAGAGCTCGGTCAAGAAAGGTTAAAATAGAGCTCTAACTTAACTTGTCGACCACGAATTATTTTTAGCCCGGATTTGGGGTGGCTACCGTACGAGCCACCCCGGTTCCGTACGGAGGCGTGTGTACCCGGTGCCGGCGTGCCCAGCGGGAGCTGCATGTGCGCTGCCTGGCTCGAAACACACCGGACAGTGACACCGCGCGCTCGGCAGTGGATCTCTGGACCGAGATGAAAAGTTTACCTGGCTGCACCCGGGATCCACAACTGGAGTTTACTTTTGACCCAGACTTTATTTCTGATTTTTTAACTGGAAATCCACTTTTCCTCGTACACCATGCACTTCCATTGACAAGAACGCATTTCACGATTTTTTTCTTCTTTTTAGACATGCCACAAAAGATGATCTTCTTTTTGGTCGAAAGTTTATGTCCGAACATAAAATGTCCAGATGTACAACTAATTTTTTTATTTTTATGTTTTGAAATGTTGTTAGAAATGTAATTTCCATTAATAAAGATATATTCTACTTTGAGTCAAAACATCGTTGCCCCTTGTGATGCATTTTCTTTCATGTGCTCAAGATGCAACGGCTTAATTTTGCCCCTATCCAGCTGTAAAAAAAAATCAAGGTCTTGATCAATTCGATGCCACGGTTTACTACAACCAATTCACAGTTTCGCAGCTCACAAGTCACCACTGTTTCACACATGCCTACCAAAAAGTTACTCCACTTAAGTTTGGCTCAGGAACCTGCATAAGGCTCGGACCAACTGCATCTCGGGGTGACTATAATAAGGAGAGTCGCGATTTGTAGATATGGTACATACGGAGCTCCTAGTAGGGCGAGGTAAAGCGCCCGTACTACCTTTATTTTTTGTGAAATAAAATTATATACGCATGTTTTTCTGAATAATTTGAGTGATCATACGTTAGAAAAGGACTTCGATGCTTCTTTTAATGAATATGACAAAAACCCGGTTCTGAGCTGAAAACAGGGATTAGACCTTTGCAATAGCTAATCGAACACGATGCTAATTGGATACCAACTCTTATATTTGCAATAGCTAATCGAACACGGTGCTTTGACTTGTAGGTTTAGATGCACATATTGTGAAAAATACATTATAAATGTATTTCAAAATGTCAAAAAATTAAAATACAAATTTTTGTTACTTACAAATATTCTATGTTCGTACACAAAGTTTCACGAAAAAAGATATTTTTTATAGACTGTGTAAAAAACAAAAAGGTTTGTCGTGAAAAGTTATTTAGAGTACCAGAATTTGTCTTTGTTACCCAAGTCACAAACATATCTTTTTTTTCAAAACCTTGTGTGTGAACGTAGAATGTCAAGATATACACCCGAATTTTTTATATGAGATTTTTTGACATTTTGAAATGTGATTTTTAAATAGCGGGTGCATATATCTACATCTATGAGTCAAAACAAATTTCCCTAACTAATCCTCAATCTAACAAAACCTGGCTATAAATAATGTCCTATGTTGGGTATTTAAGACAAACTTGGGAATATTTTGGCCAGCTCATGGGGCGAAACAACTATAGGTCTTGATGAATTATGTTTTATGGTTATATTTTATCTTTTTTATGTACCTAAAATTCTAATTGCATTAGTTTATTGGATGTCTCTAGTTACGGATGTGAGGACATCTGATGGAGCCCTTTTTTAAATGATGACAAATTGCGCAGAAAATGACATCACAATTTTAAATATGGGTGAAATGGTAACAAGGTAATAGGTTACTGCTGATTACTTTTATAGTGTGGCCAATTTTTTGTGTTGTTATAGACTTTATCATCATCGATTTTAACCATCACTTTAATTAGCTATCTTCATAGTTGTTTCAGAACTTCTCTCATCCCGACTCGACTCAACTCAGGACGCACATTTTTTTAATTCAATGTGAATAAGCTTACTCGTCTTATAATAACTTATTACATGTGTTTCTCTAATTGTGAGCATAAGCATCTAAAAGATAACATTGATCTATTCATCACCATACACGAAGAATTGAAGACTTTCATGATTGTCTTGATATTTAAAAGTCATGTAATGTTTTATCACCTCATAAAGTTGGCATTGCTTTTACCAGTGACTGCGACTACAGTTGAAAGCGCCTTCTTAGTGAGAGAGGTTATCAAAACCGAGTTGCAATAAGATGTTCGCAAGTGTCTTATTAATGATTTGATTATGTGACCCATCGAGTAAGGGATAGTCAAAATTCATGATCGATAAAAATTAATTAAAAAAAACTCAAAAATGGTTGAGGTTTCTACTGCCTAGGATTTCTTTGCGCCATTAAAGCTTTATTACTACTTTACTGGTATGATTTTAGGTTATAATATATATGTTTCTATTTCTATTGCATAACTGATTAGGTTCGAATCACATATATAGCATTAATGTTTTCGGACTATTTTTGTTTTGTGCATCATTTTTTGAGTTCGCCCTGACTGAAATTATTCTGTCCTCCACCACTGCCTAGATTGCTGCAATTGGTGCGTCGTCGAGACTTCCCTCAACTTCCGTAATTCGGAGTCACGCTTCACTGTGTGGTAGCTTTCTGCTTTTCGCCGATACCATTGGATATACAACCTCCGATCCATATTAATGTGATCAACTTTATCTAGATACGGATGTATCTAGTTAAGTGTTTATACTAGATGCATCCGTATCTAGACAATGTTGAGACCATTAATATGGATCGGAGGGAGTAAGTGTTTTCTTCTTATTCTGCTATAATAACTCTGACATATACACTGACCGCAGCATCACAATCTTCTTTTTGACGAAAACAGCAGGAATCACATCATCTAGCAATTTCTACGCTGTCATTTTTTCTTCGATCATCTTGGAACTTTCTACGATGTCAATCGTGAGGACTAGCACGAGACAGCAAAGCTAGTTGTGCATCGCAGTCTGCGTCCAAGTCCATACGTACTAACGCTGAAATAAGACATTTGAGCCAACTGTTCGTACAGGCAAAAAAATCTCAAACACGTACGTCAGAATAAACCGTGGATTAATATGTACTCACGCTTTTATTTAAAAGGAGGAAGAATCCGAGGAATGGAGCATACCACATGAAGAGAACGGATGGATAAGGCGATCAGCGACAACATGGCAAATTGCCAACTTGGTTTGAGATGCGATCTGTCAACATAATAGAATTGCTGTATTGGTTTTGGAGGTATGTTCTCCATGGATATAAAGATAATCTGGTGCAAAAGAAAGGCACATCTCGAGGAGCATGGACTGTGGCTGTATTCAGATTTGAGAATTCTTCCTCTGGTCGCGTGGTTTACTGTTGTTGGACATCGCTTTCATAAACTATGGACTAAGCTGTAGATCACTGCCTTCGACAGATGGGAGTGAGCTAAAGCTCCAAAGACCAGTGAGGCAGTGACACCCTGATAGGCAATAGCGTGAAATATGACCCTAATTTAAATTTCGAACAGGAGATGAAACTTTGTCCACGGTGCCATACTTACCGGGTGTGGGCCCACTCGGCAGATGTAGCACGGTCGACGGAGCCATTGACCAGGGCATTGTGTACTTTAGTATGGCGCCCGAGGGCTGGGCGGCATCAAAAAGCGTCACATGGTGAATTTTCTAAATTTGGGTTCATTCTATGTTCAAAATTCAAGTTAGGGTCAAATTCATCAATTTTCACGGCAATAAACCCCAAGTATATTTCAAGGGGTGCATATTTGTGCTTACTTGGTGTGGCAAGAGATGTACTTGCAGAGTTTTACGGTCCTCACAAAACACACATAATGAACCAGGATACTAATAACAACTTTTTGAGAAAATGAAAACAGTTATTGGGACCCCATAAGTATAAACTGAAAGGATAGGGGTTGATTAAAACAAAGGGTAAATAGTCGACTATAAATTTTATACATTTTAAGCAAATTTAAGAATAACAAAATATAGATTATCTAGATAGGCAACTAGATGAGGTCAACTTGTATGGCAAGATGCAAATAACTCACAAGAGCAACAAGACTTCTGCGAAAACAAAAAAAAATCTTGCTTTTCGATGTATTAGTAGAAATGAAAGTTTATGTGCAAGTCCAAAAAATGGACGAACACCACACCATATATTCAACCCAAAACGATCTCGCCTAAGGGTGTAACTGGTGAAGGCCACGAGCCCCTGTAGCTTACCTTAAACGAGCGCCGACCTAAACCGTGTCGACCAAGGAGGACACGGAAGGCCAAGCGTTATCGAAGAAGGTAGTGTTGCGGTGCTTCCAAATTCACCAAGCCGTGCATGATCGCCGACAAAGTGCACTCGCTTAGCGGGGGGGGAGGGGGGCTTATTGGCCATCGATTAATCTAAAAAGTTGTTCGCGGCAGAGGAGACCTAGAAGCGG
Organism: Poa pratensis; assembly: GCA_947311845.1. Lineage (NCBI taxonomy): Eukaryota > Viridiplantae > Streptophyta > Magnoliopsida > Poales > Poaceae > Poa > Poa pratensis. The sequence continues at coordinate 12,346,617 of CAMZMU010000102.1, forward strand.
ATCGAATCCAAGAAAACATCTCGTACCAAATTCTCAACGAGAAAAAAGGGCATCCATTAACGTCTCTATGAAGCTAGTGAGACCACGGGGATGTGGATGGTGAGGATAGAAAAGATGACCGGGAAAAGTGATATCAGGAGGGAAGAAATAAGGTCAAATTTAACTATAGGGATGTCTGGAGGCGTTACGTAAAATTTTGTCGCGCATACATGTAGAAGCGTGAGTTTTCACGCGTGCGTAGCAATATGCAATTTCGTTTGATCTATAATATAGTTTTAAATCTCTATTTTGCTATTATTTCTTAACGAAAAGTATAAACTAGAAAGACAATGGCAAATTATAAAGACTGGATGTTGCCTACTTATACTCCCTCTGATCGTAAAAGATTGTCGCCAGCCCAACTAATAGCTTGTTTTTAGATAAAGAGTATATATTAATATCACCGAGATACCAATTACACCCAGACTCTGCAACGACGCAATACCCTAATGGAATTACGGATGCACACAGCCGAAATAAGAAAAAGAAGCTAAAAAAGAAAAGTCCCGCTACAGAGTTCCAGTCCTTGCAGCAGCAGCACAACCACCACCAAGACAACACCTGATGTCCAATTTCTTCATAAGCAACGCCTTCAAAAAGGAAACAGTGCACTAGCACCGTCGTCGCCCGATCGAAAATCTTGGGTTTTCACCCTGGAGATAGTCACCGCTCTCAAAACAATGTCTTCAACAAGGCCATTGCCAGGCACAACCAATTAAGGTCAGACCTTGGATTTTCACCCTGAACCACTACCAGTACTTCAATCTCAGCCTACATGGCCTTCTCCGCCTCAGACTTCACCATGGATTTGCCCATGATGGCAACTGAAGCAGAGCTTCGCGCCGGTTCCTCGTGGTGCGATCGAATCCCACCGATCCAGCACTCTCTAGGTCTTAACGCCCATGGGAGATTGCTGGCGGAGCCTTCCGAAACCCGTCACTCTGGCCAGATCAAAGAGGACCGACGTCAGGCAGATCTTCACCTTGACGCAAGAGGAACCCTAGAACCGTCGCCATTATTCAGGCCGAGCCCCCACGCAATCGGCCATCCCGGAGCTAGTCGTGGGATCAACCACATCCAGCCCTGGTAGTCCATCTTCGGCGAAGAAGAAGGCCGCCGCCAACAATCCTATCCTCGTGTCAGCGTTGGCCGAGCCCAAAGCCACGTGGTCGAGGACGGAGGCAACCGGGCGAACTCGGCCCGTCTGCCCATTGGGTACAGCCAAGGCGCGCCTCCGCCTGGTGCCGCCGTCATCCCGCAGTCCTTGGCCGCCGCCATCAATCGGCCGAGGGATGGGCTCCTCCCCATCGGTTCGAATCCGGCCGAGGTAGCGCCGCCGCCGTCGCCACGCCACAAGGGCGGAGCCCTGCGACGCATCTGGCGACGGCGGCGGAAGGGTTGGTCGTGAGAGGGGTGCGGGCTGGAGGTGGTGACGAGGGACTCCCCGGTGCGGCGCGGCGCCGCCGCACGGGGGAGGTTAGGTCGGAGGAGGTTGGGTCGGGTGCTCAACTAATAGCTTGTACCTCGCAGTTCATTCCTCGCGACAATTAAACCCGATCGGAGGGGTATGTTTTTTTTCTTTTGGCAAACAAATGGTTAGTAGTGGAATACTGTACTATATATACCATGTACTATCAAGGTATTTTATTTTCGTGGATACGAACGGACCACCAGGTACCCACATGGCCCAAGTGTGTTGGCCGAGTGAGCATAGCATTTAGTAGGGTTTCACCATCAAGGGGCAGACAAGCCAAAGGGCCTTCATTTCCTTTTGTTTTCCCAGTCAGATTTGCTACGTCAAGGACAAGAGGAAAACAAGAAACGACCGCAGAAATTATATCTTTCTTAATCAGCTGATAAAAGAGAAGATAAAAAACGTCCCATTGCTGGACATTGTTTCTCTCACCATCAAAAATGGACTACTCATCATAGATTAGTTTTCTTTTCCGTGAGCGGTCGTTTTCACCCGTGGGATTGAACATGATTTGGTTGAAACCAAACAGGCTTTCTCGGCAAATCGGCCTTGCCTTTTCTAAAAACAAAAAGGACTGGCCTGCCTTTTCTACGAGGATTCCAGATTAATTTACACCAAATTATTGCCGAATACTTTAATAATGGGAGATCAAGTGAGGCTATTTTGACGGGGTCGCCATGATTAAGCTGTATTCTAGTCTCGCCGGACTAACCGACGACAGCATCTAGGATCCTCCCAAGTCCCTATGATCTATCAGCCATAGCTGGATCCAGGTTAATGTAAAAACTGCAAGTTTATCCTTCATCCACCTACTAACTCTACTCTAATCTAATTGCCATGGTTAGCTTAGCCTCATCCCATCATCTCCATCCCTCCCATCTCCCTCTGCCCACACACACCATGTGTGCCCACATTTCCCTAAATAGCTCGCGCTCTCCTGCGGCAATCCTCTCCTGCTCCTCACTGCCTATCCACTCCTCTTCCTAGCACGCCGACGAACCACCACGAGCTCTTGTCCCGGCCGGCCGGCGCGGGGTGGAAGCTTTCTGCAGCGCAGCAGCAGGGGAAGCTAGGATGATGGGCGCCAAGGCCGACGCCGACTGCGGGGAGTACGCGGAGGTCGACCCCACCGGCCGGTACGGAAGGGTACGGTACCACCACCAACCCCTCCCTCCTCTGCCGCCGTTTCTCGATTCATCTCCCTGCCACCCAGATCGCTGATCCGTTTGCTCCATGTCTCGCAGTACAGCGACGTCCTCGGCAGGGGCGCGTCCAAGACCGTGTAAGATCCGCCGCCCTCGTCGGTTGCTGCTGTTTTGTCCGTCCGTCCGCCGCCGCCGGCCTGAGCTGACGACGAGAGGTTGGTTTTGGTTTGCAGGTACCGGGCGTTCGACGAGTACCAGGGGATGGAGGTGGCCTGGAACCAGGTGAAGCTGCACGACTTCCTGCAGAGCCCCGAGGACCTGGAGCGCCTCTACTGCGAGATCCACCTCCTCAAGACGCTCAAGCACAAGAACATCATGAAGTTCTACACCTCCTGGGTCGACATCTCCGGCCGCAACATCAACTTCATCACCGAGATGTTCACCTCCGGCACCCTCCGCCAGTAATATAACCAATCTCATCTCAGCATCCCTCTTCAGTTAATCAATTAATTAATGCTTCAAACTTGTGTAGTATCCTTGTACGCTCAATCTAGAAAAAAATCTCGTTTTTCCTGCCCAATTGTAGAAAAGAGCCATCTTTAATTCTCTACTGGTATGCCTAATTGATTGCTCGTGATTTGTGGCGATTAGGTACAGGCAGAGGCATAGGAAGGTGAACTTATGGGCGGTGAAGCACTGGTGCCGGCAGATCCTCAGCGGCCTGCTCTACCTACACAGCCACGATCCGCCAATCATCCACCGGGACCTCAAGTGCGACAACATCTTCGTGAACGGTAACCAGGGTGAGGTCAAGATTGGTGACCTCGGCCTCGCCGCCATCCTCCGCAAGTCTCACGCTGTGCACTGTGTGGGTAAGCTTTGGCTGATCAGCTACCTACTACTAGAATGGAAGGATGTTTTCAGATCCCAAATGGTGATGGTTATATGGAAATTTGATGAGGTGAAGGTGTCGGATTGTTTCGGTAGGTACGCCTGAGTTCATGGCGCCGGAGGTGTACGAGGAGGAGTACAACGAGCTAGTGGACATATACTCGTTCGGGATGTGCGTGCTTGAGATGGTCACCTTTGAGTATCCTTACAGTGAGTGTACACACCCGGTGCAAATCTACAAGAGAGTGATCTCTGTAAGAACTAAGTGCCTCTTGGATCCCTTTAGCCATCTGCTGCTCTTGTGATTTTGTTGCATGGCTAGTTCGAAAATGTTTTACTGATTTCATCTAGTGGTTTGGTTGGTAGGGTACTAAGCCAGAAGCATTGTACAAGGTGAAAGATCCGACGGTGAGGCAATTTGTTGAGAAATGCCTGACCACTGCAGCCCGGAGGCTCCCTGCGAGAGAGCTGCTCAATGATCCTTTCCTACGCACCGATGACATGGCTCTATGTTCTGGGGATGGGGATTACAGCCAGTTGAACAGTTATCTGCGGCAGCCTTATTTAGGGCATGCTTATAGTAATGGGTCCATGATAAGCAATGGGCTCTCAGAAAGCATTGACGAAGATACGCCAACGGAAGACAGATGGAATTGCGAAGATGACGACACTAAAGCTGATGGCATGGACTTGTTCAACGGGCACGAAGATGAGCCTCTTGGCACCGTGGACATCACAATCAAGGGAAAAAAAGTGAGGATGGAGGAATCTTTCTCAGACTACGAATTACAGATGATGATGGTACACGCAATCTCTAATGCCTAACTCTTTGGTTGAATCCAGTAGATATGGAAATGTTAGTTCAGATATTTTGTGAAAACTAATTTCTCATATTGCAGGACGGGTGCGCAACATCTATTTTCCGTTTGATGTTGAGGCTGACACTGCATTGAGTGTGGCAACTGAGATGGTAGGCGAGCTGGATATAACTGATCATGAGGTTACTCGAATCGCTGAGATGATCGATGGTGAGGTTAGTGCATTGGTGCCAGATTGGATGGCTGGTCCAGGCATAGAGGAAGCTCCAGACACTACATACTGCCATAACTGTGGATCCAACGTGTCATCTTGTGGTTCACTTTTTGACTACATGTCGTCGGCCACCCGTGGGTGCCCATGTGCAGAGCTACATGGGAGGTTTGAGGAGATCACCTTCCAAGCTGCTGATGAAGACCAATCCGGTTTGCAGGATTCAGGAGGCAGCTCTGATGATATAAGTGGTCAAAAGGAGCAACATGTCAAAGACAAGGAACCCATACACATCAATGGGTTCCCAAAGATGGGTAGAATAGGTCTTTCAAATCGGCTTCGCTTCAGTTCTTTCCAAGAGCAGTCCTGCTCAGCTAATAATTATGAGAGCGATGGCGATCATCAGGCGAAAGGGTTCGACATAAAGCATGAAGTAAAGATGGCCAAGTACAAAGCACGGAAAATGGCACAGTTGAGGAGAGCTATTCATCCATCTCTGGACTTCGACAACTCGAGTAGAACAGGTAGGACGAAACCTACACTGAACAAGCTGCAGTCTTTCCATGTCGGTAAGCACCACAATTTCCGTGTACCGACCTGCCAGCGGAGCCCTGGCACAGGAAGCACCGATCAGCACTCGGTCATGAACAATCAAGCGAGACACCCTGAATCTCCAGGAGCGCAGAGGGCCCTGCGCCCACCGAGCAGCCCGGATTGTATGTTCACAGCCAGAAACTACTACACTGGAGCTCAGCTGCCACCAAACTTGCCGAGAACAAAATCTGTACCCCTCAGCGCCGTCGACGCCTGAAATGGTTTTATCACCATGTAAATTCTATAGAGAATTGTACATTCTTTTCGTTCTTTATGTATGCGATATGAAAGATAGTCTGTAGGCAAAGAGTCTGAAATGTGGCTGTGGATTATGCCTGAGCTGTAAACTTTCTTCTGCCCTGTGAATCTAGTAGAAGAGATCATTCTTGTAGCTACACAGATTGTGTCTGGTTTGGTAGCAGGTACCACTTGGATGTCTGATCTCATTGATATTGTCTTGGGAGATTCAGTTGTTGAGAGACCTATGATCTGTCGCTGTACCATGGATTTTTTTTCCATATCTTCATAAATGGCAGTGTCCTCTCTCTAGAAAAAAAGCAGTGTCCTTGCTGTTGGTTAATTATTATGCAGAAAGCAAGATGGCAAAGCAAAGTGCGCAATAAGCTATGAATCAGATCACGAGGATTAGTTAGGAGCTGGAAGAACTCACATCCTATGCTACACAGCAGCCGAGTAGCACACTGACACCTACGAAATGGACACCCACCATGCATCCTTCCCTAGTTGCAGCAGAATAAAACAGTGTGATCAAAGCTGTATCGAAGGTGCCGACATGCTGCCTGATAATTCAGCTGCTTAAGATGCCAGCTCGATCGGCTTGCGGGATCAGGACAAGGGTAGGTCCATCTCCATCACTCCACCAGTGCAGAAACTTATGGAGAAGACTTGTGCGATCTCATTTAGGGATGCAGGACCAGGAGATGTTTCTTTCCAGTGGGCTCCATCAGAGAGATGGACAATTTTATGGTCATGAAAAGCGGTGGTTAAAGGATGAATCCGGATAAAGTGACTAACTAATGAGCATAGCCTAACAAGTCTGTAAAGGCTGGGTGCTTGCATCTTTCAGATAGGCATGCTTTTTAAAAGAAAATTCAGATAGGGGGGATGAAAAGTGCAGTGGCCTATGATTCCCATTGAATAATCGAGCCGAGCAAGTTCACTACACGCAGCAATCAGTTTATCAGCACAAAACGGTACCAGGAACACACATTTGAGATGCCAAGTAAGTAGAATGGCTCAACATGGCTTTTTGATTTAGGAAATTCACTGCACCCACTGGCCTAACTTTCTTCTTTTGTAGCATGACCAATGAGCTTCCAGCTAGGTGGGCAAGAGCATGTATGGTAAGTAGACCATGAAAAGGCTATGTGAAGTTATCCAGAAACGTAGATAAGGAGGTTGCTTCTCTGGGGAAGAACCAGAGAGGTGCAAGTAAAGAGCCTAGTGTCTACTACTATCCCTAGAATTGCATTGTTCCCAGCACCACAAAGGTCTTTCTTTTTGGCCGGAAAGGAGATTTGCAGCTCAACAGAGACGGGAAAGGATAAACAGCAACATAAGAGGATAAGACAGGTAGAACTTGCCCTAGGTCGATGGAACACATCTGTACGGCTGGATGTACCAGCCAGCGATATCGGACCAACTACTACAGAAGATATCAAATCCCAGGAAATCCTTAATAAAACCAAGCCCGTACAACCGTAGCATAGATCTTCACAGATACTCCCTCCGTTCAAATTTAATTGACTATGCGTCTAGCTATCGCTGTTTCGATGTCCATGCCTCGCTTAATTTGGAGTCCTGATCAGCGGTGACAGTGGGGTTTCATTGGTTTGGTACAGGGAGCAATAGTTTAACAAGAAGCATTGAAGCTCCGTAAATGTAAGACCAGTTCTGATTTAATGTACTCCTTCCGTCACTAATGTAAGCCATTCTACTTAATATTTCAATATTGACCACATACATACTAAAATGAGTAAATATATGCACAAAATAAATATAGATACATTTGAATATAGAAAAAGCTAAAGTGCTTTACATTAGTGTACGGGGGAATACTATGATTTGGCATGAATTTTTGCATGTTCTTTTTCCAGAGGATTATGTACACCGTTGTTTGCAACAGCTGACATGGTAACCGTTAAAGGCAAAATTCAACTTTAACGATTTTGAATTGTCCGTTCTCAGTTCTCAGTTGCTAGAGGTTTCCACAATTTATACACGTTTCTCAGCTTTTGGATAACCATCCACGTCTATACTTCACTCCATATATGACACTTGGCTCAAGATCGCATTTAGATTAAAAGGTTGCACACCGTTTTTCCACACTTCTTAGTGTTGCCATTGAGAACTTGTCGTCGAACAGTTGGTAGTGGAACCGAGTGCGCGCCTAACTAGACATGGTTCGAGCCTCCGGTCTCCCATAATAGAAATCAAGAGATGCTAGTCCCTTGTTGGTTTCATCACTTTTTTAGTGTTGATATTTAGGTTCCATCAAATGCAATGGGAAAAAAGGACAAACCCAGTGGTAGAAACTCCCACATCAGGTGAGGTCTAGAGAAAGATTATACGAGGTAGACCTCTTAGTACAAGTGGGAAGTACTTCACCACTGCATCAGGCCTGTCCTTCAAGGGTCATAAAATGCAATAAGATATAGTCTTTTTCTCTCGAAAAGGAAGGTCATCTACCGACCTCTACATCCATGGATAGCATCCAACCATATTTATTTAATTAAGATGCATCTTTCAAGCAAAGTACATGAAATGAACGATAGTCGCAGACCTATTACAAGATGCGGCTAAAAACATATACAACAACTGGTAGAGCGGCAAGCAAGGTTGCCCTACAGAAACTCCGCCATTGTCCCCCGGCCTTGGATTGTGAGGTCAGTCACCCCCTCGTTAGTGCCAGAGATATCAGAGGATCGTTGTGCGCTCACGATGCCTTCCGCTTCCGTCTAAAGAATAGGGCGAGAGTATGGGACTACTCTGATGAGCGAAGAACACAGAGGCGTCGGGGGATTGGGTAGTGGGTAGGGTTTGGGCGAGGAGTGGTTACTTAATAGCATTGTTCAGTTCACCTTTTTATTTTTCAAAGTGAAAACATATAATTTGAGATGACTGATGTTAGTGAAAACCGTAAAGAAACAATAATCGTTAAAACTATTTCCATTCTTGCAGACATTTTGTTGTGTTTAGAGCATTATGTAATTATGCGTGATTCGGTATTTTTTTTTCTTCGCCTATGTGCGTTTGCGAAAGGTTGCCATCAACTTTTGTTTCAGGGATGTTGCCGTCAACAATTTTTTTTTCTTTTTTTGAGGGGAGTGCCATCGACAATTTTTTCTTCGCCTATGTGCGTTTGCAAAGGGTTGCAATGGGCTTTATTAAGCCGCTTAAATATGTGCACGGGTTTCCCTTTCAAACAAATAGGCATCGTGGGCCGAGCCCAGTTTGCAATACGTACCAATATAAGTGCCATTCTGCCAGCCGAGGGTTCAGCCACAATTTCGATAGGTTTCCTCTCCGCCGCCGCAGCACATTCTTGCTACCACCCTCTTCGTCGTCGTCGCCGCGGCCGCCCTCCGCTCGCCACCATGGGTCGCATGCACAGCAACGGTAAGGGCATGTCGTCCTCGGTGATCCCCTACAAGCGGGAGGCCCCGGCCTGGGTCAAGACTACCGCGCCGGACGTCGAGGAGCTCATCCTGCGTGCCGCCAAGAAGGGCCAGATGCCGTCGCAGATAGGCGCTCTGCTTCGCGACGTCCACGGCATCCCGCTGTCCAAGGCCGTCACCGGCGCCAAGATCGTGCGCCTGCTCAAGGCGCGCGGGCTGGCTCCGGAGCTGCCCGAGGACCTCTACTTCCTTATCAAGAAGGCCGTCGCGATCAGGAAGCACCTGGAGAAGAACAGGTCGGACGTGGACGCCAAGTTCCGCCTCATCCTCGTCGAGAGCAGGGTCCACCGCCTCGCCCGCTACTACCGGGTCAACAAGAAGATCCCCACAGCCTTCAAGTACGACTCCACCACCGCGAGCACCCTCGTCGCCTGATTCGGTTAAGCTTCGGTTCTGTGACTTAATTCGCTACAGCTTTGGTGTTCAGTTTTTGTCTTAAGTAGTAAGCAATGCTCTTAGCTATGTAGTATGCTGTAACACCTCCAACCTATCTCTCATGCACCTGGAGAGGAGTATTTTGAGGGTTTACTGAGACTGGATCAGGGTTTGGTCCTTGGAAGTTAAGATTATTCACAGTGTGTTGGTGTTTGGTAACTTTGACTAGGTTGGTGATGCTTTTCAGTGATGTTTTGCTATCACAGATCCTGCAATGAAACTTGGCAATGTGCTATTGATGTTTTATCCTGTTTGTTGATGTCATCTGAGTACTTATCTCACCATTGATGCAAACTAGATCTACTATGTAGTATAAGTTTGCTATCACCAAATTAAGGAGCCTTCGTTGAGATGTCTTGATTTGTGAGTGCTGTCGTTCTAGTTTGGACTTTGAAATGAGCTTTTCAGCTCTATCTGCTTGCTTGTACATAGTACATAGTATGCGTTAGGTGTACCCCTGTAAGAGTACACAAGCATTAATTGTTAATAATGCAATGTATCATGATGTTCTGATTCGATAACTACTAGTATTGGGTGATGTATGTACATGGTTATGCGATAAATCAACTAAGGCCGGTGACAATGGGTCGTCTCTTGCTGCCGTTTCTTCCTGCATGTTGTGCTATTAGAACCAACATCCCCAACGCGTCGTATGTTAAGCGTTGTATCTAACACACCTAAGATTTTAATCAGCTTAGGATCTATTCTAGTGTATCATATCTGGGGTCCATTTGTGGCAGCTAAAATAGGCGAGCCTGGTGGCTCGCACCCGTACCACTAGCCGCAGGAGATCAAAGAAATTAATTACTTGCATTGATCCACGAGCTAAGAGCCGTATCCCTGCTTACATACAGCACCATTCTCTTTCCTCTATAAATACACGGCCACGTCAGCGCTTTCCCTATGGTTTCGTGCTAAGAAACGCGCATTGTCACCGGCCTAAGGGTCTTTTTTTCCAGCTACCATGATCTGATATAAAGGGTCTTGACAATTTGACCTATTGCATTTAGGGGGGCAAGGTTATATCGAACCATTTAGCGATTCCTAGCATATACTGTACTTGGTTATGTGATGTTTATGTGTATCACCAAATAAAGCATCCTCTATGTAGAAGTCTTCATTTGGGCATGTTGTTTTTCATTTTTGGACTCTGAAGTGAGCTCTACAGCTCTATCTGTGTGCTTTTGCATAGTTCAGATTGTAGACATTAGGTAGTATAACCCTATAAGAGTCCACAAGCATTGACAAGTAAACAACTTGAATGATGGAAATTTTCATTGCGTAATGATGCAATGTGCAAAATATGTCATGCTAGAAATAATACTTGTATTGGCAGGGATATTGTACTTAAACATTTCTTTGTTCCAGCTAGCTACCATGCCCTGGAATCAAGGTCTTACCTATTGCATTTCTGGGATTTCAAGGTCTTGACCTATTGCATTTCGTGGGCTGTTTTGATGTAAATCGATTGTTCATACCATATAGGTATCCCTATAGCATGTCTCATCCTTAGTTCTGATGTTTTGTCTCTAGGAAGAAAAGCTCCAAGTACAGGGACATATATTCTCACTATCATCTCAATAGGGTATTCCTGTGGAAAGCCGTGATCGTGTGTCTCTCGTGTTAGTTAAGAAGCTTTGTAGCTGTATCTGTTTTGTGGTCTACTATGCTGTTAATCTGTGGTCTTGGAGCTTCTATAATCTAGTCTGGCAGTGAACTTGAATGATGTTACTTCCATTTCAGAGTCATATGCAATGTGTTACAGGCATTCACATTTTCGATTGTAGAACAAGAGACTTTTTGTTTGACACTCGTTTGTTCAGCTGACCCATGCTAGCATCCAAGGGGTTGAACTTTTTGGTTTGTGACAACCATTTCTTGTTCTTGATTATGTGTTTACTTGGTGAATGATACAGTGAAACATGCCGTGCTATTGTCTCATGTGTCAGTTGGATCCCCAAATATGCCATCTGACAATGCAAAATGTTTTCTCTGGAAACAGTCCATTTTTAATTCTTTGGCCCGTAACGACTCTTAAGAGCTGTAACCAAGCAGCTTAGACTGACTACGGGGTTGCAGCAATGCTCCAAAGATCTTCAAATCTGATATCTTGTCCGTTTAGTCTAGCAGTTAGATCAGATGGTCGCTCACATGAAGCAATTAGGCATGTTGTAACCGAAAGGCTAAACCCTTTCATCCTCTACAATGATTGATCGATCAACTGAAGCAGGTGCCTGCGCGGCTGGCGTGAATAATGGTGCGTACATGATCCCAATCAAGTTGGATGCTTGATCTGAATAGATTGCGGCTATCATACGCACTTGCCCTGTGGATTTGTTTGTTAGTTACATTTTAATGAAACGGAAAATGATGCTCCTCAACTTGCATACAGTTCCAACTTCCAAGTGCTGTGTTTAGGAGGCTTGACCTTGACTGGTCCTAGCTGCTTGTTTTAAGCTGGTTGCTGAGGGCAACAGAGGGTTTTATTAGTGTGGAATGATGCGATCCAAACCAAGATGCATGTCGGTATGCCAGGATTGGTGGTTTTAATCAAGCCGGGCAACTTGGTTCGGCTGCACTGTGCCGCTGATGTCGTGCTCTGTGTGCACATTTGTTTATGAGAGATGCTCTTGTTCTGTTAAATTTATTAATCTAGGTTGTGTTGGACCACTTTCACCACTGGCTTTACTGATATAGTGATGCCAACATGCTTATTCTATAAGCTGGTGCATAAGTGCTTAACAGCTTTGGATTCAACAAATTTCTTCTCGCTATGAAACTTTGCAACATACCCTCGGGATCTTTTACTTCTTACTACAATCTTTTCCTCAGATGCAATACTTCTTATAGTTCTGCCTTTTCTGGCCGTTAGAAAGCTTGAAAGCTTCCTTTGCTAAGTACCGGCCAGTTCAAGGCTGGTGATTTGAGTTGCCATTAGGCGCCTACTACAGTACTACTACACTAGTCACTAGAACAGTCCAAAACTAATCCTCATATGATTTTACAAATGTACTCTTAAATTTATCCAGTCAGAGACAGATGGGATCACGTTGTGGACAGTCAAAGGCGGGCAAGCATTCCCTGATGGCGCCAGATGCAGGATAAAACAAGGACATTCCGGTACACTTGCCATCTTTAAAAGGATCCCGCCCAATAAACAACGCATCTTGGCACGGCGCCGTTCAAGATCGGACAGTTCATTGCTGCGCCGGGCATTATATAACTCTGGATCTCATCTAACAGATCGACAACAAGCCCACATTGATCGTGTCTCGTCTCGACACTTCGCTACCCACTTTGCGTCCTCTTCTCCGATCGCTCCCTTGCATTGATTTCCATGGCCAGCCTCGTGCACCAGGCGGCGCCGACGATGCCGGCCGCGGCGGCTGCGATGGCGTGCAGCGACGACGACTTCATGCCGCAGAGCTTCGGCTGCTTCGGGCGGTCGCTGTCGAGGGCGTCGTCCAGCAAGCGGCTGGAGTACAGATCGCTGAGCGGCGAGGGCGCCGAGGAGATGAGGCGCATCGCGCAGGAGCGTTCCGCGAGGGCGAAGCTGCGGTGGAAGGCGGTGGCGCAGGAGATCATGGCGAGGAGGAGGGGCGGCGGCGGCGGAGGGCCGGGAGCGCGGAGGAGGAAGGCGGGGCAGCCACAGGCGTTCAGCTACGACTCCAAGAGCTACGCGCTCAACTTCGACCAAGGCGCCGAGTAGAGACCGAGCGAGCGACATCGCTGGCGAGATGCAGCTAGCGCTTGGATAGCGAGCGAGGGCGCGACGGCGGCCAACAGGTGTCGCGGCCAGCCGGCCTGCGACCTATGCCGGCAGATGAATCAAGAAAGGATGGCCAGTGGCTTGGCGTTGTGTAGAGGTCAGGTTTTGGGGTCGGATCTTGCTCCCGTTGTGGGTTCATTCTTTGGTTGACTACTGTTGACTGTCATGCATCCTCAATGGTGGGTGGATGCATCTTGACATATTTATGTGGTGTAATAAGATGAGCTGCATGCAATAGCTGTTTCAACTTTCATTCAAAGTATTCACTGCGTTTCTCCGCTTGCAATGACGTTTCAACCGGAAATGGATGGTTTCCCGGCAACCGTGAGAGGAATTGAAAGCCTGTGTTGACCAGTCAAATCGACAGCTTGGTTGCATCCGGCACCCCTAAATAATGTCGGCTATGAGACGCCGGACACTTCACTTCTCCGCCCCATTTGTTTATTTTTTTTTTATAAATTTAAGAGAAGCTAACAAATTTATTCATTTTTTTGATATTTTAAATTTTAAATGAAAGTCATTTACGAGATTGCGATGTATAATGGGTTTGCTCAGTAGAGATAGGTAGACCGCACAAGTATTGGAAAGAAAGTTTCACCCTTCTTGAAAAAAGAAAAAAATGTATGTATTAAACTATGATTTGAACTAGCCTAGTCCTCCTCCTCGTCGGAGGAGAGGTTGAGGATGTTGGACTTCGCCACTGACATCCGTAGCAATTGCGTGAGGCCACGCAAGGCGTGTAAGAGGCTCCACCGGCTCTCGTTTCGGGCTCGCGAGTACCAACGTGCCCCACGACGACGAGCTCTCCATCCTGGCGCTCCCCCGTGGACTGCGGCGACGTGATACTTCATGATGTGACTGAGCATTGCCTCCTCCGCTCCTCGGCATGGTACCTCGCTGCGAGTAGGGCCCAACCCCTTCAACCTCACAAGGGTGGCGGAGAGCCGGAGACGCTCTCATATAGTTCAGACACTAATTATCTAATCCCTCCGCTTCTAAATTTAATATGTTTTACCTTTTTCCCAAATTCATATGTATGTAGATATATCTAGACATGTTTTAATATATTTGTTCATTCCTTTTAGTCCGTATCTAGTCAACATGTACTATAGCTAAAACATCTTATATTTTAGTAGGTACATTATTTATTTAGCACAGTCCTCCCGTGGGCGTGCAGCATCATCATCAATTGGTTCATCACCCACCACTTTTTTAGACGGAAGGCTCGAGCAGAGCCCAGATTTGAATTAACAAAGCCAACAACCGGCTAACAGACTTACAACAACACCAACCACTCACACCACACACTCACACCTCACAACAACAGAGAATACAAACATGGTGTAAAATCAAGCTAAGCTAAGCTAAACTAAGCATGCTTGATCCGAAGGCGGCACCATGTCTTCTGTTGCACGGAGACGACGTCGGAGATGTCCACCCCAACGAAACCTCCACCGCACCATCATCGCCTCCGTCATGACATGCCATTGGGGAAGGGGCAATCCAGAGGCGAGGGCTTGCAGCAACGCCTCCAAGAAGGTGAACGGCGCTCAAAACGTCGTCGTTGCCGGCAGATACAAGTCTGGCCGAGCTTTCGCCCAAGCCCCAAGATACCAAGGGAAGTCTTCATCGAACGGACACGCCAGGGAGAGCAAACTGGGTCGGGGAGGCGGAGTCCGGCCGTTTGGAAAGAGGAGTTGTCTTCACAGCGATGCCTTCAACAAGGGAACGACACCGGAGGTGTTGTCATCGCCAGCAATGGTCGCAACCATTTCACGGTTTTCACCGAGACCCTCCCAAACCAAACGACGGCCGCCGACAAGAGGACGCGAAGAGGACAAAAGACGCAGCCACCGGCCTCTGAACCTCGGGACACGGTGCTAAGAGCACCGGAAAGAGCACGACGGACCGAAACCCAGCCCACGGGTAGCCCGGACCGCCCCAGCCCAGATCGGAATCTGGAGCCTCATGGTAAACACCACGGAGACTGGGGCAACTCCGGCAGATCGAACCGGGCAACTCCGGCAAGTCCACAGAGGACAGACCTCGGAGAGGCACACCCCTGCATCCACTGCACCGAGCAGGGACACAAAAAGGGGCGGCCCAGCCCGACCCAGATCCGGCCCAACGGGCTCTGGATCTGGCATCGACACGGCGGCACCCAGCAGGGCACCACCGGCAGGCACGGCCAACCGTCGACGGCGGCGCGACCGGCCAGTCGCCGTATAGGCGGCGCACGCCCATAGAAGGCGACGGCGCCGTGCTCAGCGAGAAGAGATGTGAGGGAACCCGGCGCACCAAGGAAGGACACACACAACGCACACACGCACCCCACACCCACCACCACCGCGAAGCCCCCACGCCGCCGCAGAGCAGCCGCGCCGCCGCGCCCACTCGCCCAGCGCGGCGCCCCCACCGACCGCTGCGGCCCGCGCCGCCCCGGCCACGCGAGGGAGAAGGAGCCCGCCGCCGCCGACGCCGCCCGGGCTTAGCCCGGCGACGCCCTCCGGCGGCGGCGGGGGAGGAGGGAGAGAGGAGGAGGGGCGGGAAGCGGCGGCGGCTAGGGTTCGCCCCGTCGCTCGCGGGAGGGACAGGACGAGACCGAGGGGAAAAGGAGATCAGTCAGAACGGCATCACCCACCACTCACCACCAAAGTACTTCATCAGAATTAAAACTCACCGCTAAAAAACAGTTCTTCGCCTGTTCCCCAGAATTACTCACCAAAAATAGGTCCTGGGAATTCACCGCCAAAAATAGCAAGTAATCGCACTAGTGATACAAAGCATCTGCCCGTAAAATACAAAGCCCCGGCGTCAGCGTGACCATCACTCTTCACCGATGGAGGCAGCGGCACGAGCACCTCGCCCGCATGCCACTGGCTGCCTCCCCGCCTCCACCGCAGGCCCCCGTGAACCGCGTTCCTCTTCGACCGGTGGGGATCGCGCCAGTCCCCCATCGAATCTAGGGTTGCTCCGACCCCGCGCCCCGCGCCTCCGCCTCGCGCCCTCGAGGATAGCCGGACCGCCGCTCAGAGTCCGGGGCTCCCGCGCCGAATGTGCCGGCGGCCGGTCGAGCGCGGACCACATCAGCCTAGGCATGTGCCTTCCTCCCCCTCTGTTTGTTCAATGCGGTCGCTGCTTTTTTGTGATCCGGGAGCGTGGCCGCGTGAAAATTTTCAGTCGCATTCTGACGGGCCATTTGCGGGAATTTCTAGATCGGCGGGGCGTGGCTTGTTTATAGGGGCGGGTTCCGCGCTAGAAATGTTTAATTTAAATGGTTAGAAACCAGGCGGGGTGGTTCGCCGTCATATCTGGTGGAATTGTTTTCTACTACTACGTATTAAATTTTGACCGGGCTCAGAAATCAGAATTGCTGACTGCCAGATGAGCTTAAGATAGAGCTCCTACTACTTGACAGTTAACAATGAGTAACTCTGTTTCGTTAAATTCATTACATTTTCCTTTTGTTTGTAAGGAAACTTATATCTTCATGGTGCCTAACCATTCTGTCTGATTGTAATCGTGTAGTAGGTGAGGACAGAGTTTTGGAGATGTCGTCCACTGTGCCCAAGTCAGCAAATATTTTCTGGCATGACTGCCCAGTGGGCAAGACTGATCGGCAAAAGCTACTGAAGCAGAAAGGTTGCGTTGTTTGGATTACAGGCCTTAGCGGTTCAGGTAATTAAACATGAATTTGTCTGAAACAGTTGTGTTGCCTTCATGAACGTGGATACATTTTTTGTTGATTTGCCCAAGCATGGATCATTTTAACAACAATTTTGGTCTGCAAACTGGTAGTATTTACTTACTTTAGATGAGCCGTTTCAGTTCTACACATTTAGTTAAGGACAAAGGGTGTGGATTTCTGAGATTTTTCATAGTTAAGCTGTTGAAATGTATATGTTATTTTTCACCCCATCTTCTTCGTATTTAATTTATCAGAAAATAATTTCCAAGTTATGACTTATGAAAGGGAAAATCTGTTAAATATCCAAGAGGCAAAGAGCACTATAAGCGAATATTATGCGATCTATCTGTCTGATGTTCATTGTGTTTCCAAGTGTTTCTTTCACTCTTTACCCAATGTCCAACAATTTAGTGAATCACAATCTGTTTTCTGTTATTTGATAGGACAATTTGCAAATGACATATATCCAATAGTTTAGCATTTGTTCTCAATATAAACTTCTCTTGTTTTGCTGATGCCTGACTAGTGCCTTTATTTTACTTCGTCTTCTCAAGGTAAAAGTACCTTGGCTTGCACCTTAGGTCGAGAGCTTCATACAAGAGGGAAGCTTGCTTATGTTCTTGATGGCGACAACTTAAGACATGGTCTTAACAAGGATCTTGGATTCGCAGCTGAAGACCGCGCTGAAAATATACGCCGCGTTGGTAAGCATTTCCTGATCAGAGAAGTTCTATTTGCAAACGTAACAATGCTTCTGTGAAGATAAAAAATTGTAAACAGCAAAGCCTTATCTTATATTTTCCACCATTGTCACTTACATTATTTCAACTGTTTTGAGCAGGTGAAGTAGCAAAGCTATTTGCAGACGCAGGTCTAGTGTGCATTGCTAGTTTTATATCTCCGTATAGGAAAGACCGAGAGACTTGTCGTGCATTATTGTCAGATGGTAGTTTTATTGAGGTGAGGGATTCTTCTTAGTTTACTCCCGTCTCTAGTAAACTTAGCTTCCTCACTAGTCTTTGTTATGGCTGCTCAACAAACTCCCATTAACTTTTGCAGGTTTTCTTGAACATGTCCTTGGAATTATGCGAAGCAAGGGACCCAAAGGGCCTTTATAAGCTTGCTCGTGCAGGGAAAATAAAGGGTGAGATTCATATAATCCTTGATGTCCGAGCTGAAAATAAGATTATCATATAATCGTTGATGTCCAAGCCGAAAATAATTAAGAGCTTACCCTGTGTTGCTGGGAAATGTAAATCTTTCCCAATTTTCACTACCTAATTGAATTACATTATGCATGTTTAAGGAAAGTAATACCCGAGTAGGAAAATACCATATCGGTCATTCTCGCAAAAAAAATCTTTAATTCTTCAATTCCATGAGGGCATGACTTGTAATTGCAACCTTGCAGCCATGCTAAAATTTGTTGATGCAGACACTCGATGCTTAATATGATGTTTCCATAGTGTAATCGTGTTATGTCTAGTGAACATGGGATCATTGTTAATAAGATTAATGGCAGGTGTCCCCAACAGTATTCCACTCTATGAAACGTGGGATCATTTTTTCTAGGCTAGGTTATGTCACTAGATCAGTATGCTTTAACTGCACAATTAGCCATCACAACAGTAAAATTGCCTCAAATAATATTTTATTTCCTTGTAGTTTAGTTCATATTTTGTGTTGTGAGTTTATTGGAGCTCCATCACTGTCAAGTTGTTTTTCTCTATCTCTAAAACAAAAACAGAACTGATATTTGAGTTGGGTTGCTGAAATACCAAGCTGGTGTATGCATGTTACCCCATTTAAACATCATTTTTGGGTGTCGCGTGTGCATATTTAAGTTGAGGTTAGTATCTAGCCGAGAATGGAAAATGTGAGGAAAACTGGAACTAACCTGGAAGCCCCTTTATCCAACTCTTGTGTAACTCCAAGCATCTTAAGAAGGAAATACTATGACTAAAAGTTCCTATATGGGTAGATTTATCTTCGCCCATTTGCTCTAGTTGACCATTGTTTGCCTAAATCTTGCAATAGTTTTTTCAGCCTGTCTTGTTAAACCATGTATAGTTCACTCATGCTTCAAGCCCTCACCCTCTAATCACCTGTTTCTGCAGGTTTTACTGGTATTGATGACCCTTATGAACTACCATTAAATTGTGAGGTACACCATCATATTATACTTGCTAATTGCCACTCCCTCCTGTACAAGGCCACTTAGTCTTGTCATAAGTTAAAGCTATTTAAGTTTGACCACTTTTAAAGAGAAGATATCAACACTTGCAATTCCAAATCGATATCACTAAATCTATCATGTAATATGTTCTTTTAGTATATTCACTGGGTACTGTGAATGCTGATATTTTTTTTGATAATTTTTGTCAAACTTAAATAGCTTTGACTTACGAGAAGACTAGGTGGCCTTGATATGATTGGATTAGGAACACAAAGCATGATTCATCATCTTCTTTCATTATAACATAGTCAATGTAGGATCAGAAGTATCCTTAACATGTTGAGGAGAACGGTAAATATTCTCAGTAGTCAAGAAGAAGAATAGAGGGTTACAAATGTTATTGGGAAGAGGTGGGACGTGGCCGTTTGCGTCCTATCGCTGTCGCGCAACCCCTCCGCCCCCTTTTCCTCCACGTCGTTTCTACTCCAATCCACCTCGCCGCCTACCACCCACCTACCCTCCTCCCCAACCTACCTCTTTTCTGACGCCTCCCATCATTTGCCCCTCGTCGCTCCATTGCAATATCTGTTACTGTTAACTTCCATAGTCCTCCTCTTGCCGCCATCCACTGCTGCTGGCGCCCTAAGGACTGGGGGCACTGTCAGGCTCTGCTACTGACGAAGAACACTAATTTAAGATTAAGTTAACTGTTCTTATCAGGCACCCGTAGTATCTGTCCTGCCTGGTGATGGAGGTGTCACTGTCACTGGCCAGTTCCTCCCCGCTCGCTCCTCTGCCTTCTTGCTCCATCCATACTGCCCTTCCTCTCTCTCCAGCTGCTGATCAGATGGCGTGTGACCATTTGCTCCGTAAGACAGGGAGTGAATGGTCATGCATTAGATTTCTTGAATGTTTGTTATAGTACATCATTAGACATTAGTGCTACAGTACACAATAATGAATGTAGAGTCTTCATCCTCGGAAATTCGCATTGGCACCTCCGGATGGCACCCGCCGGGTTCGGGGCCGGGTTTGGCACCCCCATACCCGCACCCGGCCCCTCCACCCGCACCCGCCACCCGCCCCATACCCGCCGGCGGGTCAAGATCTCTACCATACCCGCGAACCCGCCGGGTTCGGGTGACCCGACGGGTACCCGCCAAGTTCCTGTTGAAGCTTAGATAGATGAGAGGGAGAGGGGCGACGCGGTGGTCGAGCAGGAAAAGAAGAAGAATGGGGAAAAGGTGAAACTATAGCGGTGGTCGGCGTCTCCCTCTTGGTCGAGCTCGTCGTGCTCGGCACTGGCCAGGTCGCCTGTCCGTACGGCGGCGCGAGGAGAGGCGAGGTCCATCAGCAACCCCTCGACGGCGCGGAGGAGAAAGGCGTCGGGTTGGTGATGGAGGGGCACGGCCAGAGGCTGCCCTCGACGCCGCGGACGAGCAGCCGTGACGGCGGGAGTCCAAGCCTCGCATGGAGAAGGGTTGGCGGCGCTAGAGGGATCCATGGCGGCGGAGGATGGCCAGGAGTGTGGCGGCGGCGGATCTAGATCGGGGGGGAGCGAGATGAGGCGACGTCCTTGATCGGCGGAGTAGCTCCAGGGAGCGGCGGCGCTGGACAGCAGAAGAGCCGGCGGCGGCGGCTCGGAGTGGGGGGAGGAAATGAGACGAGAGGAGGGCAGGGAATCGGTGGGGGGAGGAAAGGAGACGAGAGGAAGGCGGCGGCTCGGGGTGGGGGGAGGAAAAGCCGTGGGGGCGTGGGCGCGTGGCTCTTGGCTGGGGGCCTGGGGTTACTGGGTTAGGGTTTCTTTGTACAATGAGTCAATGACAGGTGGGGGCGTGGCCGCGTGGGGCTGGGATGGGTGCTGGACAGACACTGACAAGTGGGGTCTCCCGGGTATGCGGGTTGGCGGGTATGGGTTTGGCACCCCCATACCCGCACCCGCCATACCCGATGGGTATGGAATTTTCCTGCTAAGCAGACCCATGGGTTTTTTTCTACCCCAAACCCTCCCATTTAAGGCGGGTACCCGTCGGGTATCGGGTTTGCGGGTTCAAAATTTGAAAACTTATCAAAAAAATCTGAAAAAAATCACGCACGTACCTGAGCATGGTACGCACCGCCGTGAATAATTTCGCACCGAAATGTCACCGTATGCGCCCTGGGCAAAAATGACAAATTTCTCATTTCCTGTCAGAAATTTGTCATTTTTGCCCAGGGCGCATACGGTGACATTTCGGTGCGAAATTATTCACGGCGGTGCGCACCATGCTCAGGTACGTGCATGATTTTTTTTAGATTTTTTTGATAAGTTTTCAAATTTTGAATTTTTTTTATAATACTGGGAGCATATGCTCCCGGGAGCCAAAACGGCATTCTCATCCATCCTTAAGTATTAAATTTATAGCTGCGGGGGAAATCGATCATTCTTGGTAGTTATTTTATATTAATATAAGATATAGCTTCTCAAGTAGTAACCACATCATGATTTCATATTCTCTTCCTTACCATGACGTGAAGCTGCAACTGCTTACTTTCTTATGCTTGTAGATTGAGATCAAGGAAGTGGATGGCGTATGCCCATCACCTTCTGACATGGCGGAACAAGTGGTAACTTATCTGGAGGAGAAAGGCTTTCTGCACGAGTAGACCAGAAACTGGAATCCATGACGCTGTTGTCGTGTTGGAGAGTATTTCTGCTAGATTAGGGGCAGAATAAGTCAAGCGCCAGTAGGAGGTTCTTCTGTACTTGTTTCGATTGATTGCGTGCGTTGATCTGGCTACCCGTATCTATATAGTTTCGCTCCCTTTTTTTTTCTCTTTGCTGCACATAGGAAAATGCCATGTGCAATGGCATTCTGGACAGAGTATTATGTATGCTCCTAGTATATTGGCTCTATAGCTGGACATGCTGTCCTGATAGACACTTGTGGTGGTTCTGATGAGGTGCAACAGCTTCGCTGTATGCCATTTCGATTTCCTATTATTACTGAGAGTCGTGTACCTTGTTGGTTACGGCACATACAGAAGTAAAAAAATGACTCTATATGCTTTGCATTATCCGAATCTAACACACACTTGCAAAAGAATAAGCGACATGTAGCGCGCATCTCGCCGAAGGGTTTGCATGGTCAACGTTGAACTTCAGGGAAGGGTCGGTAGGTATCATAGCCACGGGAACAACATCATGGAATTCATCAGGCCAAGCAGGAATGCGACGGCTGACTGCATGGGTTGCGTAGACCTAGACACATGGCTTTTACCCGAGAATCGTAGTAGAAGGGTCCAATTTTGGCCGGTGACACTGGGACGGAATGCCGGATGCTGCGACGGTAGTCCAGAGCGGACTAGTAGAACGTGTGCTTTCCTACGGGATCCATCCATCTCCATCGGCGATTCCAAAGGGGTTACGGCACCTCGCGGCGCGCCTACGATCAACCATACCGAAGGACAGATCGACCGTCCCGGGCACGCGTTCTGTGCAGCGAACCAGTGAGAAGCCGCGGAAAAACCAACGAAACCTCCGACGCGCGCCGCGGCGGAAGCGACCGCGATGGAGTTGGCCCTCGACCGTCTTCCCCGCCCGAAGTATAAAACTACTCCCTACATGCGTACCTCGCCCGACGCTCGCCGCGCCTCGCTCTCCCGCAACACCACGCCACCACTAGCTTCGACCGTCTTCTCTCATCCCAAACAAAAGCCCGCCCACGCAACGACACGAAGCGTATTGATCTCGCGCGCGCGACCGGATGGTGTTCAGCAGCGCGTGGCTGGCGTTGGCGGCGCGGGCGCCGGCGGAGCTGTGCCAGGGCCCGCCGCGGCCGGGGCAGCGGCCACGGCGGCGACTGCGGGCCGACGAGGTCCTGCGCGCGCTGTTCGTGCCGCCCGCGCAGGAGCTCGAGCGCCTCGCCGGCTGCCTCTACGTCTTCTTCTGCCTGCCCCTGCCGGAGCCGGACCAGTACTGGGTGCCCCGGCGGCCCGGCGTGCTGTACAGCTACCGGAGGTCTCTCTCGGTCTCCTCCTCGTCGTCATCCTCGTCGTCGTGGACGGAGACGGACGAGGAGGGGCTGTATTACTCGGACGGCTAGGAGATCCGGCCGGCCGCGATCGATGATGTGCATAGCAAGGATCGTGTCGTGCTTGCATTAGCTGTGGATGTGTGGTGTTGTTTTCTCTCTTCCATTCTTTGTATACGTAGCACTGTACATATTGGTTTCAACGAAAAATCAAGACGAATTTTCTCATTGAATCTTTTCAGCTCTTTTCTAGCTGAATCATTTCAATTCTTTGTGACACCTGTACAGAACACAAAGAGCTTATGCCCATACACTATTTTTGTGAAAGAAAACAAAGAAATTATTTGTCTTGTCGCTTCATGTGTCATCGACCGTGGTATTAATTTGGGACGCTTCAATGCGAAGAAAATATAATTCAGCTTATGTAGAGAGACGGGTTACTGTTGCTAGGGGTGTTGCTAGGGGTGGAAACGGGTTGGATAGTGCTTTTCCCACATCCGTTTTCATATTTTCAAAACAAATATGGATACAAATATGGATGTTGTCGGATACGAATGCGGAGCGGATGTTACTCGAATACAGATGTGGATCGGATGTTTTTTCAATTCGGAACGGAAACGAATATAACGAAATAATAGACTGGTTAGAATCGCCAAAACTGTCTAACATAATTTTATTCGAATACGGATATATCCATATCCATTTCCATATTCATATTTGTTCCAAACTTCAATACCACATTTGTTTTGTATTTGTAAAGACGAATCCGGATATTTACCACTTCCATTTCTATTACGCTCGGATTAGGATATTTATCACTTCCATTTTAAATTTGTCGAATATGAATTTCAGATAATTCAGATTATCCGCTATCAATTCCCACCCCTAACTGTTGCCAAGAGCATTCGCTGGTTTACGCGCGGGCTACTACTTGCAGCGTGTTTCGTTGGAAAGAATTATAACCATAGAGAATAGAAAATGAGAAGTACTGTACGAGGCAAATATTCTTGTATGATTTGGGGGAATGGGAGTTGAGAAGATAATTCACGGAGGGAATTAGAAATCAGAAGAAACTCCCATTTCTTTTCCCTCATGTTGCGAAGCACGATGTTAAGGCCCAATTGGTTCGATGTTTAGGCTCTAAAACTAGCATATTTTTCGCTCCCGTTGAAAATTATAGAAAAGGCACGAAATGACGATTGGTTGGTCTTTTTATCTATTTGTCGCCCTTTTTCAGAAAGAAACATCCAGAAATTTTAAAAAGTCATTGAGCTACCGATTAAAATTCGGTCTGAAGCCATGAGCAAGAACTCAGCAGGACACACCTCCGACCCCGTGTGCTCCCTATTGTCGCCGTTGAACCCGTTGTAAAGACCGATGGTCGTTGCCATCTCGATCTCGTGAAGAGGAGGAAGGAGAGCTCGAACGCTCGGATCTAGGCAGGAACATAAAGTAGAACAAGGAAACCAATGCAGAATAAACTTAGGGTTCATATTGTGTGTGTCTATAATGCCTTCATCCTCCCACTCATGCTATTTTATATCGAAAGAGCATGACCATGTTGTTTAGCTTACATCGCCTAAGTGCAATTAAGGAATAACTGGGCTCATCGCGCGAAACATACTGATATAAACTAACATAACAAAAGGAGATCACTTGCGGTTGAATGTTGCTGAAGCGTCTCTTCCTTGCATCTTGGTCGCCGGTTGTTGTTGCTTGCACTATCCAAAGATCAAATGTAGTTCTAACTGTGTGGCACCTAGCCAGGGCCCTGACAGTGCCCCACATAACTCAAAACTTCAAGACTTGAAGTAGGGGAAGGTTGTTTGCCACATAACTCAAAACTTCAAGACTTGAAGTAGGGGAAGGTTGTTTGCATGACCTCCACATCTTACAAGGTTGCACGTTTGACCGTCATATTGTCCCCGTTTATTGACCATTGGAGCATTGCAACATCATAGGAAGTTGCATTTCGAGGGACTTGACAGCATTGCAGAAAAGTAAGAGGGGTGACAGCATATTAGTCGCTGCCCATGTTGGGCAAGAATTCGTCGTTGGGAATTAGTCGCTGCCAGTAGTCGCGCGTGCGCTCCCCAAATACCTGATCGCCCCTCTCCCGTATAGGATCACAAGAGGCGGGGTGCCATGGTTGAGTTCGAACAACATTTTAACTTTTGAAATAAAGTTTGTCTTGTCTCTTGCTTCCCTGATTATAGGTGTAAAGAAAATAAAAAGATCATAAGAGATATCAAAACTCTTTTATATGTTCTTAGAACTAAATTTCTCCGTTCCATATTAGTTGTCAATTATTTAGTACAAAGTTGAACTCAACAACAACTAATATGGAACAGAGGGAGTAGGATTTTCCCGTTTCAGTGTTAATCTCCTGATTGTATTTATTTCAGTTTACTCCCAATGTAACAACTCTTGTATTGTATATGTACTGATCAATATAGTGTGAATTTGTATTATGTAAATTGTCTTCAGTTTTCCAAATTTATTTGCACTTGCGAACATTATTGTGAATTTCACTTTTAAAAATGATGGAAATATATATTTGACTTGTCTCATAATACAAATTCAGATACATGATTTGACTGTGATTAAAATTTTCGTAGAATTTGTATATGAATCAAATGACTTATGTCCCTTTGATGTGTTTCCTCGAAATATGATAAGCTGCAAAGATCATGTCAAAGTTTATCGCCCTCTTTGTCGACAATCTACGCCAGACCCTGAACGAGAGTGAAACCTCGATCCTCCGCTCCTTCATTGAATATGTTCCCAGGTTTTCGTATGCATGCATGTCAAATGCACAGATCTAATGTCTACCCTTGCGAACGTAAAACAACGGGATATGAAAAAATATTTGGAACTTTCAATGCAAGATCACCGTTAACCACACAGAGACAATAACACGGAAAAACACTAGACTTATTGGAAGTAAAATCGAGCAACAACATGAGAAGCCAACCAAGTGCCGCCAAATCACCTCCGAGCTAGTGATATGTTTAATCACAAAATCCATTTTGCCTCCTAGGCGTGGCAAGAACACATTCTACCTAGCCTAGGAGCATGTAGTAAATTCTACACTGGGATTACATATCGTCTTCTTACCGAAGTCTTGGCGCTGCGTGTTGACGTTATTTTTTCTCGACTTCGAGGATATCCAGAGGTGGTAATGGAGACCGGCTATTCCAAACAAAAAATTATATGTAAATATTACTTTTACGAGACATGAACATTTACATTACTTGATTTTTTACTTCTCTTTTTGGCTAAAAGAATAACATTTAAGCATTTTTCCAGAAACACAACAGAGCTCTACGGCCATCCGAAACCCTAGTTTGGGGTTTCCAGGTTCATGTTCCGGCACCCTAGTGGAAAGTGGATTTACCTCCAGAGCCATCTTCACTGACCTTGCTGCCTCCCATGATGATGCGGGAGTAGTCCCTCATCGGGACCGAGGGCTTCTACAAGAGCTATGTGGTTATCTCTATCTCCCATGGTGTGATCTTGATTTGATCATGAGCATTGTTAATCTATTTGAATTCATATGATGTTTCCCCTTCTTTATGTAATGGATATAATGTTGCTCAATTAATTTTATCTAGTATAATTTTCGGAGTCACCTTTGTCCCACAGTGACAAGCTTATTTTTGCTCGACTTCGAGGATATCCAGAGATTATATCTAGCAAAATTCTACCCTGGGACTACATATCTTCTTCTTACCGAAGTCTTGGCGCTGCGTGTTGACGTTATTTTTGCTCGACTTCGAGAATATCCAGAGGTGGTAATGCAGACCGGCTATTCCGAACAAAAAAATTTATACATAAATATTAGTTTTACGAGACAACATGAACATTTACATTACTTGATTTTTTACTTCTATTTTTGGCTAAAAGAATAACATTTAAGCATTTTTCTCTTTGTTTTACTTTTCTCTTTTGGGTAAATATGAATAGCATTTAAGCCTTTGAGGAAAAAAAAAAGCATTGGGCCCAATCTCTCACGGAGCTGGACAACGGAACGGCCCTCACCTTCTTCTCTCCAAATAAATCCCCTGCCTCCTCGCCACTTCGACCAAGAACTCCAAAACCACCGGAAGCCTCGCCGTTGCCCCTCCCCTAAAACAATCCCCTGCCGTCCTCGCCACTTCGACCAAGAACTCCAAGAACCACCGGAACCGGAAGCCTCGCCGCTCCCCCTCCCCTCAAACAATCCCCTGCCTTCCGCCCGAAGCCTGACCAAGAACGACGCCAGCAAGAACCGGCGGCAGTTCATGGCCAGGCGACCAAGAACCGGGGGAGCCGTGGCGACGGCGCACCAGGGAGGGCGCCCACAGCGCGGCCTCCGCCACCTACTTCGGCGCGCGGTGGCGCTCGGCGGCGGCCCCGTCAACGGCCTCCTCCTCCACCCTCTGCGTCTGCTGTGGCGCACCCTGCCGTCCCTCCGCTCCAAGAACGCGCGGAGGGCCAGTGCGGCCGCAGACATAGCGCGAAGACACTGGCGGAGGGATCCGGACGACGCGCCGCCACGGTCGACTTCGCTTCTCCGGCGAGCGGTGGCTCGCGCCGGCGGCACCGTCGACGCGGTGCTCTCCGTCCTCCAACGCGCGCTCGCCAAACTCCAGCGCGACCACTCCCCCAGCCGCGCGCTCGTCGTCGTCTGCAACTGGTTCCGCCGCCTGCGGCGTCCGCGGCAGCCTTGCCAGCCACGACGAGTGCAGACACCGCCGCCGCCGCCGCCGCAGCAGCAGCAGCAGCCCCCGCAGCAGCCCAGGGGTGCATGGATTTATTGGCAGCCTCCTCGTCCTTCCACCTCCCCGCCACCACCGTCCCCGCCACCACCGTCGTCTCCTCGGCGAAGCACTTACGTATGATTTTCCCTTCCCCTTCTTGCCTCGAATTAATTTCATTCGGAATCTTGCAATGTCCCAGTAGATTGGAAATAACTGGCCTAAAACATCTGGTTGCAACTCCCAAGTATTCAGTTAAATTTTCTTGGACACATTGTTCTTCAGACTTGTGGATCTCCCTGTCAAAAAATGCCATATATTAAACTAGCTGAAGTAAGTGAAAAAAGTGTGTTGAATCTGTCAGAAATTTCTCTTTTTTGCCTAGCCCGAAATATATCGATTTTTTTTCCGAAATTTCAGGCGTAGTTCCGGAATATGTATAAGTATTTGTGTAAAAAATTGCAGATATTTTGGAAGCAAAAAAGTACGATTTTCAAATTTTTCAAAAAACGGGAGCACTGGTGCTCGGGAGCTGCTATGGATTTCCGAAGTTCGTAGATTTATACTGAAAAACTTGAACCAACTACTTCCAGACTGGTTGGGTAGCAAGAAAGTGTTGATAAATATATGCCCTTTAATTCACTAGAATTCAAAATGCTCACTGAAACAGTGTCTTTGTAGTTAGGCTTCTCTGGGAATGAACACCAGATCAGATTTGCTTACATCTAGAGTGTGTCGATTCATCATTTATATATTGAGTTTGTAGATCAAGTATTTGCCTCATAACTTCTCTTATTTACTAGTTGAAATGATAAACATGTGTGCTGGTAGTATTATGAACAACAACAGAGGACTATCTTAATAGATCCTTGTATCAATAAAATTTGGATAAACATCATGTACAGATATGTTCCTTTTTCTGGCTGTACTCTTTTGAGTACCACACTGTGTTCTGCGGGATGTGCTGCAGTTTCTTATTTCCCATGTATTTAAGATTTAACTGAATTTGAGAACAATGGATTGTTGTGTTTAGTTTCTTTAAATAATGTTTTATTCATGCATCGGTCTTTGCCCATTTTCTTAGTCCCAATAGATTGGAACTGACTGATCTAAAACATCTGATTGCAAATTCAGTTAAATTTCTTGGACACATTGTTCTTCAGACTTGTGGATTTCCGTGTCGAAATATGCAATGTAATTACACTAGCTGAAGTTCATAGATTTATAATGAAAAACTTGAACCAACAAGTGTCATACTGGTTGGGTAGCAGGAAAGTGTTGATAAATATATGCCCTTCAACTCACTTCAATTCAAAATGCTCACTGAAACAGTGTCTTTGTAGTTAGGCATCTGGAATGAACACCAGATCAGGTTTGCTTACATATAGAGTTTGTTGATTCATCATTTACTTATTGAGTTTGTAGATTAAGTATTCTGCTCATGACCTCTCGTATTTACTAGTTGAATTGATACACATGTGTGCTGGTAGTCTTATGTACAACGATAGAGCACTATCTTCACAGTTCCTTGTATCAATAAAATTTGGATAAACATCATGTACAGATATGCTCCTTTTGCTGGCTGTACTCTTTTACCACAATGTGTTCTGTGAGCTGTGCTGCAGTTTCTTATTTCCCATGTATTTAACTGAATTTGAGAACAATGGATTGTTGTGTTTAGTTTCTCTCGATACAGTTTTTTCCATGCATTGGTCTTTGCCCTTTTTTTTGGTCCATTTACAAATAAGGAAGCATCCCAAGTTCGGTCTTCGGACTGAAAACACAATATTGACATACATCTGTTGCTAGAGTTCTTAACAAAACTTTATATACTGGTTTAAGAGCCATGTTTCTTTCAATGTCCAGACCGTTGATGGCGTTGTCGTGCCCGAGGGGGTCGTCAACAACTACGCCTTCTACTGCCGCCTAGCAAGCATCTGCCCAGCGAATTGGGCCATATGCAACTTCTGCGTCTTCGAGATTCAGAAAGCGGGCGGCTTCAGGGTCCAAACATTTCGAGTAAGTACTCAATTGATTGCTACATCTCATAACCTGGCTGATTCTCGAGCTAATCATTTTGTTTTCATTCGTAGATGTACCCTCACTGTAGTGAGCATCATGATGAGGTTACTCAGGGCGGGATTGGTGTTCGATGCGACAAGGCTGGGTGCAGCGCGAGGGTGCGACCAGGCCCTGAGCAGGCCCGGCATTTCTACTTCTGTCACAGGCTACCTCCTGACTGGTGGATGTAAACATGGTTTCGTTTTCTTTTGGTAGATATAGGGACAGAATGCTTACTGGTGGATGTATCATACGCTGTTCCGATAGCATGCTGGACCGAGTATTGCGAATGCCTTCTGCAGTAGATTAGCTTCTAGTGCCAACATACACTGTTATTGAAGTACATAGTTGCAAGCTGCTAGTACGCTGAGCTGAACGTTATGGGCGGCTTCTTGTCTTCAACCTGTGAACGGCCGATGTTGTTGTCTTCATTATCAGAGGAGAGAATGATGATGAGTTTTGTTCTTTGGGACAAGAAGAGCGAGAACGGGAGTGAGTTCTGTGTTGTCCTTACGAGTAAAAGATGATGGTGGGAACTTGAGATCTGGAGCGAGAGCTCTGCGTTTTCGTCCGTGGGAATGGAGGTTTCAGCTCGTCGTCAAAGAACTCTGTGCTATGATTGCAATTTTATTGTTTGACAGACCGCTCGTTGTTTCTTCGTGGAGGCAAAGATGCTGGGTCAGAGCTTGCTGTTGCGGCTCGTTGCTATAGTGCCAGGTACAAAGAACATAGTCATGATCTTTTCCTCACACAGATGGAACATGCTCACACACTTGCATCCACAACGCTCCTAGCACTGACCTCAGGCCCCCTTTCGCTCATGATGGTTCTACCATCGCCTCTGCTTCTCTGAAAAAATGCACTGCAAAATAATCAATCAACCGGCAATGCAAGGGAAGCAACCTGAAGAATCACATGTAAATATGCTAGTTCTTTCTTTAACTCTATAAATTTCATCCAAAATAGTAACCCCTCGACTATGCGATGAATATATTTGATTCTCCAAATTTTGTATCGCAATTTTGGTTGTACAGAATATTCCTAATGGTTTATTCTATTTTTGGTTTCCTTATTGGCAAAATCACTGTAAACATTTAACTAATGTATGGACTTGCACTCCAGGAAGCTAAAGTGGTGTCCGATCAACCAAAACGCTCAAGGAGATGACTATACAGAACACCCAGCCAGAAAAGGAAGAAAAGGAACCTAGAAGCCTCAGCTGGCAGTGAATGACACATATGTAAAGCAACTGCAGGCATGTTTCTTGCTAGAAAACACCATCTCCAAGTACGGAGCTACCTTTTCCTCTGTTCCTCTCGTGTTCTTTGTGTAAAATTAAATTGCATTTCTGTTCTGATTTGCAATATGTAATGTCCACTGTATTGTATACCAAACAGAACTACTGTATTACAGTTTAATTGGCTAAATACTCCAATGGTAGCAAACCTTCATCAGTAAGGTAATAAACAGTAAAAAAAGCCAGTACATAGTATAGCATTTTTGAAGATAAATTAGCAAGATGGACTATAAAATAACAACAGACAAGCCAGCAAAAGAAACAATTATATGAACGACCTACATATCACTGCCAAAATTAACTACATATTACCAAGTCTGAAGGAGAGCACTGACATCACAGAAATGTTTAATGCCAAAACTAACTACAGATTTCTGAGTCTGAAGGAGAGCAATGATATTTTTGTTACCACCAAAACAGTAGATGAAAGTATAATTAAACCACAATGTACATGTATGATCCTAAGGAGAGAGAGGAGAGAGCGGGACGGCAGGCAGTGGGATTCATGTCGGACTATGCAAATATCACCTATGCAAATAGAAAAGCAATAAGGAGAAACCAGGGAATCAAACCCGCAGCTGCAAATTCGGCGTGCCGAAGACGGAAGCAAAGGAGACCACCGGAGGGCACTC
Source organism: Poa pratensis (assembly GCA_947311845.1). Taxonomy (NCBI): domain Eukaryota; kingdom Viridiplantae; phylum Streptophyta; class Magnoliopsida; order Poales; family Poaceae; genus Poa; species Poa pratensis. Next base: position 12,378,297 of record CAMZMU010000102.1, read on the forward strand.
GCCGCCGAGACGACGGAACGTCAGGTGAGCGACCAGTATGGATAATTGGATATACGACATGGGGTGGTGTCACCGTTCTGGAACCTCATAACACACAAAGTCAAGTAAAGGCACGGTGACTTCTTCAGCACCAATCTGTTCAAATCATACGCTGTTCCGTTCCACATTGTCCAGTTTTCAATTCCAACATGCTTGGGAGTTGGGATCAATCTCGTGGCCACGAAATTGAAGAGTAATAGTACATTTTAAGGCAAAATGTAGTGCTTACCTGCCTGAATCTTGAGGGCTGATTTTTGGTTCAATCGAGTTGCCAACTTCTCTCAGTTATGAAACTAGGTTGCTAGATGCAAAAACTAACAAGATTGAAATCTTCCCTCAGTTATTTTTTCGAGAAAACACAAAGCCTTTGCGTTTGATTTTATTGATAAGGTAGAAGGGTTCACAGTTACAAGCCTCCTAGGAGGTACAGACCAAAACATGCAAAAATATAATCCATGTCGTGGACATGACCAGTCTCAGGCCCTGCTCTTGCCCAGACCACAGCTTCCTCCTGAATTCGCCCGATGGTGTCGCTGACAGACGGCTGGGTGCCCTCAAACACGCAATCGTTTCGCTGCTTCCAAACCATCCAAGGTATCAGGAAGGCCAAGGAGGAGAGGCCCTTGCGAAGCGGCTTGGGTGTTGCAGGTTTGGCGAGGCGCCAGCAGTCGTCGATCGCCTGATGGGGCCCCGGTGGCTGGAATGTCATCCGCAGCCAGGAAAGCGTCTCGTACAAAACTGGCGGGAGAAAGGGCACAGTCATGAGGTTCGGCATCGTTTCCATCACCTGGTCACACAGAAGACAAGCTTGCAATCAAATTTAGTAGATTATTATAAACTTTGAAAGAACATCAGGTCGAAAATATGTAGGAAAAGCAAAAAAGAGGGAAATAGGGAAGAACTCGCCAGAGACAAAGGAATGACGAGTACATCCTGCTTACGTGTGGCGCCATGGATAATTTGAAAGAGGGAAATAAGCAAAAAAGACTACGGTCCGAGCATTGCTCCAAAGTTGCTTATGCATGTCACACTTGTAACTGAAGATAATTTGATTTAGGAACCTGAATACTTGTCCCTGAAGATATGTGTCATCTATCTTGAGTGCAAAGAAGCACAAGTCAACGCTCTGGTGAGCGACCAGTACGGAGATACGACCATGGCGGTGGTGTCACCGTTCTGGAACCAGAGAACACACAAAGCCAAGAAAAGGCATGGTGACTGCTTCAGCATCAATCTCAAAAGGGCACTCGACGCCTAACCAGCTTCATATCATCTTAAATTCCCTGTAAGTGATAGCAGATGGTAATCGTGATAAAGAAATGAACAAACTTCATATTATTCCCTGTGTTTAGATTACAGGGCATAAAAGCTGAGCATGAATACATGAGATTACAGATAACTCCTGTGGCAGGAACAAATGTTGATGAACTTCTTCTCGGCCAAGTGTCCATTTTGAAGAAGGACAACCGTATCCTAAAATAGAATCCTACGGTGCTCCATCTCATCTGTTGTATTAGAAGTACCTCAGTGAACATCCGAAAATAAATAGTATGGTATGAAAAGAATAACCTAACCTACAGTTTACATCCAGCGAGAATAACAAATCTAAAAATATAAACATTAAGCTTTACCAATCAACCATACCACATCTTAAGCAGACCGACTGAGAGGACCCAGCGACGACGCACGCCTTCCTGGCACAGTTCAGCTCACGCAGCCCGCACAGAAGAGGGGAGGCGCCGCACACTGAGGGCACTAAAGTCAGGAACTCGGAGGAGAAGGGGAGGCCAGGAGCACCTGCGAGAAACACCAAAATTCGCGGTGAGGATGGGCACCTCCAGGCCAAGAACTAAAAGCAAGGAGAGAATAGCGGTGCCGCAAACTTAGCTCGAGTGGGGGAGACGTAGAGGCGCACACACCGTTCCGCTCCTGGTTCGCCAGCCGTTGTTCCTGTCCTCGGCTTTCTGAATTGAGAAAATCGTTAGTGATTTTCACGCAAGCTTTTTCCCCCAGTCATTGTCCACTCCGTTCACCAGCAGATCGCAAGAGCAGTGCACACCATTAATAGCACGCAAGAAACACCAGAAGATTTGTACAAGGAGGAGGCAAAGAGCTTGAGCTTTCTCACTTAAGGTAAGGTCTCTTTTCTATTGAAAGAATGTGAATTGCATTCCTTTGACAACCACATTGAATCCATGATCCTTGCTAGTTTAGTTGTCTAGAATCTTCAGCGCTTTGCTCTTAATTTTTTAGATGTAAAATAAAGTCCATGGCATACCATTTCAACGATCAATTGAAAAGGCAAATAGAAATAATAAATAAAACCTGATAATTGCAGTGTGAAATTTAGCAAATGAACTGTAATCAAGTAAGGGAATAGTTCAATAAAGCAACTCACACAAAAGGTGAGCACACGTAGGGATGCATAAAGTGCATAGCAAACTAAACAGAAAATATCAACAATCTGCTCGACGGCAGGATATTATGAGGTGTGAAACTCATTTGGACATTCATAACTATCGAAGGATAAGTAATTTATACCAACTCACTAAGATAAGAAATTGGCATTAACATTGCCAAGAATTACAAACGAAAAACATCAAGTTTTCCACCTGCACTTTAAATAATGTGGAGAACATGATTATAACATATGTAAGCAAATAAAACTCACGGCTCTTTATTCAGAGTCAACTAGGTCTAATCTAGTCTGTAAGGGCTGGGGTCACGCGATGATGACGCCCTCACGCACAGTCCAATGACCCCTTCAGTATTTTGTTGATAGCTTCCTCCAGCAGTCCCCAGTAACCTAGCGAACCATCCCGTTGTATGTTTATTGGACCCATTGAACTTTTTCATCAATCCTCCCATGAAGCCACGTTCAACTTCCTAAGATCAGGGGTAATCCACATGGGGGCTGGCAAGTTCAACCAAAGCTGAGGAGACACAAGTTCTTCCTTGCTGTTATCATCCAAGTTGAAAATTCCCATATCACGGTGATTATTCTTCAGTCCCGCTGTCCACAAACTATTGTCATCAGTAAAGTAGGCATGATTTGCTTTGAGTGACTGATGTTCATCAGCACTGAGACATAGCGATTGATTATGTCCAAGAAACAACACATGGTCACGCAGCCTATTGATTTCCTTAAATTTACTTCCCGAAGGGTCAAATTCATATATTTTATATCCTGTAGTGTTCCAAAACACAGGTGCCCCAGGCTCAGGTTCTGAATCTTGATACTCCAAGATTCTCCAAATAAGCAGCAGATCGCCCCATGGAGCTTGAACAATGTACATGGACCCACAGTCGTACACATTGCGCGTTCGTATAATCATCTCCATCGTGACAACAGGTCCACTCCTAAAATCAAAAGCATGAAGTTCTCCAATTCCAGTCACTGCATACAACATGCCATCCTTGTAAGTGCAGTCATCATAGTCTTCATGAGCTGGCAGCCAGGTCCACTTATCATCCCCTACTCTTGCAAAAGAGAGCTGACGCACAGGATTATGGATGAGCACCACAATGTAGCTTTTTCTGGAAGTATCCGGGAACACAAACGCCTTATAGTGGAGTGTGTCCCGCAGCTTGTCAAGAGCGAAGATCGACGGTGAGCTATTACAAGCACGGGTTCCAGTGTACCATGACAATTCATACTTGTGAAGAGCACCATACTTATCAAAGATTGGCTTCACGTGCTCGATGGTGACCACTGAAGGTAGAGCAATCTGTTCACATGTGATCGGATTGAGGAGATGCATCTCAGATCTCTCATCAACAGTAACCAACCAGCCATGAGAGGAGCCGATCAAACACCTAGTGCGGATAGGTGGATCCGGAAGAGTTAACTTGTACGATCTCTTCTCAGTGAGGCTGTAGAGGCAAGCAACACTGTCACCGGTAGATTCAGAAGTATAGAGGAGGCACGGCGTCTGCGACAGGTTATACTGCCCAAGGCTTCGTAGGCTGGTGTACGCTGATCGCCAAGAGGGGCAGACGACGCCGGCACGTACAAGGTCAGGGATCTCAAGGGCGGCGAAGATACCCATCAAGACGTCCTGAGGCAGCTCGGGCAATGTGGCCATGATAGTCTCGGTCAATGGTGGATGAACATGTTTGCAGAATTTCTCCAGTAAACTGGGAGTGAAGCCTAGCAGCTTGGGCAAAACTCTGAAGATCAGGCAGCACGAGTGTGTTCGTTGTAGAGCTAGACTGCCTAAGCTCATCATGGAGGTGACGCTACATAATTCCATGGGGGAAGAGCCTAAGTTGCACGGACCTGATGATTCTGGACAAAGCTGAATTTTTCTTCAGTACCTCCCTAAGTTGCACGGATCTGATGCTATTGGACAAATTTCTTCAGTTGTTCTGCCTATTACTTATATATATAGATCACCAACCGAGGCCACACCTAATTCGAATAGGAGAAACAGCTCCGAGTCCAGGACAAATTCGGACTTGTGCCGGAAGTTGTCCGAGTCCCGCTGGGTTCGTTCCCCGAAATTTCCCCTGTCAAGCTAGCGCTAGAGATAGAGCACTAACCGGCGCAGGCTAGAATTAATCCGCTGGGGAGAGAGTGGGAGAAGCCGGCGGCGGACGCGGGGAGCATAAGGGAGGAGCACGCCGGGTTCGCGCCGCCGTCCGTCGGCGGTGGCGGTGGCGACGGTGGAGGAGCGACGGGAGGAGTTTCCTTCTCAATTTCTTCAGAGTGGATAGCTAGTGGGCCAACATTTTGGCGTCGTGCCGTTTAGCCTGTTTTATTTTTGAAGATGCGCCGTTTAGGCTCTTTGTTGGAGAAATTTACTTTTTACTATCAGGGAATCTATAACGATATACGCTAATCTCGACGCACAAGAGTATCCACAATGCATGACACTTGTATAAGCGTTTAAGTAATGAAAAAATAATCTCACAGAATAAAATGTTCAGCTAAGCGAGATACTCCCTTTGTACGAAAATACTAGCCTAGGTTTGTCTAAATACGAATTTATCGTTACGTGTCATCGTATATAGATACTCCGTGTTTAGCCAAACCAATGCCAAATATTTTGGAACGGAGTGAGTACGTTGCTAACAAGAACAATCCGGGCACGTCTAGCGAGCGCTGCTGTGCTCGATAGGTTAACAGACCACACCTCCTAAACCCTCAGGGCCGCCCTCCTTGCCTCTCTACTCCGTCGGCCGCGTAGTTACCCTTAAGCGCGCTTCGCTAGCGTAACAACATCGAAGGAGCTAGCCGGTGTTGTTGCCCAGCTCGCTGATGAATCTAGTAGCCTCGCCAATTTAATGCTCTATTAGTTGAAGGGATAACTAATATCGAACGGGTGAGGATGATTTTTCAATTTCATTGTAATATCCTCGTTGTATTTATTTCAATTTATTTCCAATGTAACAACTCTTGTATTGTATTGTATTTGTATTGTATATGTTGTGATCAATTTAGTTTGGATTTATGTAAATTTGTATTTTCATAATTTATTTGCACTTGCAAACATTATTGTGAATTTCAGTTGAAAAAATATTGGAAATATATTCTAATTGTCTCATAATTTAAATACAGATACATGAGTTAAATGTAATTAATTTTTCATAGAATATGTATGTGAATCAAATGACTGATGTCCCTTTAATGTTTTTATTTTAAATATAATAAGTTGCAAAGATCATGTCAAAGTTTATCGCCCTTTTTATTGAAAATCTATCGCTAGACCCTCGATGAGAGTGAACATCAATCCTCCACCCCTTCTTCATTAAAAAAATTCAAACATTCCCCAGGTTTTCATATGCATGCATGCCAAATGCACATATATAATTTATCCCCTCATGTATGGAAACTACGGGATTTGATAGCTACTAATGCAGCCATGACCTTATGTCATTAGCAAAATGCATGTTTTTAAACATTTGTCAAAAATTCAAATTTTATTCTGAAGAACTATGTCTATCAGTCTTCATGGTTGTCTCATAAGTTTCCTTTTTTGCTACGATCGTTGTTCCTGGAACATGGAGTGGTTGGCCACACTTTTTACACTCTTTAGAGGTGTCTTACTTTACCCAAAACTCTTTCGCACTTCTTGGTGTGTTTTGGCTTTGTCTAAGGTCCACAAGTCATGACGAGTTATTCTCCGTGACGCCACATATCCACCCTTGTCGTAATGTAACACTGATCACCAATCGTCCTCTTAATTAAATGCAGTTTAGAACCCTCGATCATCCATTACCCCTCCTGAGACATTAATACGCCCACCTGGGAAGTTCACGACACTTCCATGCATGTTGGTCGTCCGCCACGACTCAGCCAAGTATAGCCATCTGTGGATAGGAGAAAGGAAGAAGGTACTTGAGCATGAACTACTCATTGTAATGCCTCTGTGATCCTTTTACTTATGATTTCCTATGTTAGGTTCATTGTTAGGTCGTTGCTTTATTTATAAAGCGGTGCGAAAGCCTGTTTCGTGGATGTTAGGTTCAATGTGGTGCCGCTTAGGAGTTTGTGTGCATAGTGTTCATGACGTAGCTTTTTATGCCTTCATGTGTTTCTTCCATCTCCTATACCTCTACACAGATTTTCTGCTTGCAAGATTTAGCTATATATATGTTATATACTGGATAGTTTGCACTTGTGTGTGTATGTTGTGTATTTACTAGATAAAAACAACTGCGTGTCTCTCTTTGTTCCTCTCTTGCTTGTGCCTTACTCATAACAATTATTTTAATAAAGCATAATACTAATAAGAACATATCCTACTAGATGTTAGCATATGCCATGATTCGGTTCTACCTATGTTTTAGGAGATACAACAACCTGCGCCTTCACGTTATACCGCCTTCTCCCATCTGCTTGGATTTATTCCTAGAGTATATTTTTCTAGCTACAATGATCCTGGTGTTCTTTAGATCTTGAACATATCTTGTGTGGGTTGGCTTGCTCTGTTCGTTATTACTCTTATAATGTTTAGACCTTGTTCCCAGGATTAACACCTAGACAATTGCATGTTGATGTAAGCTTCTTACTTGTTCCTAGATGGTTCAAATTAATTACCACCATGCCAGGTTCATTCCTCTTTAATGATACCTTCATCTGGTTTTACCTTATCCTGTTGGCTTTATTTTTTCGACTGCCAAAAGTAGCCGTGACTAGACACTTTTCCTTACGACTTTGTATTATCTAGTGTGTAGTGTCTTTGAATCAGATTGGTTCTAGGTACCAATTTAGATTCCATTTGCTTGTGGACTTTCCTCTCTAGCTAGAACTTAATTTGATTAGAGGTGTATGTGTATTGCCTATTGTTGTTCCCTTAATAAGATCACTAGGTCATGCTCCATTTGTCCCTATATATTGGCATTAATTGATCAGGTCATTTCCAAATTGTCAGAATTTTTCCTTGACTTGCTTAATGGCCTGATGATGCATAATTTCCTTAAGGTCGCCTTTGCCCCTTGCATGAGCATGATCAATCTTAATATGATTTAGTCCCTCATGTTGCTCGTGTTTAAATATCATTGCACTCTAGTCTACATTGTGTTGCTCAGGGAATAATCTTGTGTGACCATGGCGGAGTTCCAACAACATTAACTTTTGAAATAAACTTTGTCTTGTCTCTCGCTTCCCTGATTATAGGTGTAAAGATAATAAGAAGGTCATAAGAGATACCAAAACATTTTATATATGTTTTAGAACTAAATTTATCCATTCCATATTAGTTGTCGTTTATTTAGTACAAAGTCGAACTAAATCAGCGACAACTAAAATGGAACAAAGGAATTAGGGTTTTCCAGTTTCAGTGTAATCTCCTGATTGTATTTATTTCACTTTATTCACAATGTAAAAACTCTTGTATTGTATATATAATGATCAATATAGTGTGGATTTGTACTATGTGATTTTTTTTCCAGTTTTCCTAATTTATCTGCACTTGCAAACATTATTGTGAATGTCGCTTGTAAAAATAATGGAAATATTATTCGACTTGTCTCTCAGTTAGATGATTTAAACGTGATTAAATTTTTCATAGAATTTTTATTTGAATCAAATGACTTATGTTCCTTTTAGTTGATGATTTCTTGTGTTAGGTTCCATGTGGTGTCGCTTAGGAGTGTGCATAGTGTTCATGATGTAGCTTTTTATGCTTTCATGTGTTTATTCCATCACCTATACCTCTAAGTTTATTTTGTGCTTGCAAGATTCAGCTGTATGGTTTTTACTGGATATCTTGCACTTGTGTGTGTGTGTGTTGTGTATTTGCCGAGAAGAACAAATACACATGTCCCTCTTTGTCCCTCTCTTGGTTGTGCCTTATATATTGCAATTATTTTGCTAGGCGTAATACTAATAAGAACATATCCTACTAGATCTTAGCATAGGTTATGATCCGATTCTACCTATTGTTGTAGAGTAGCTTATTTTTCAGGAGATACAACAACATGTGCCTTCAGGTTATACCTGCTTCTCCTAGCTTCTTGGATTTATTCGTGGAGTATATTTTCTAGCTGCAATGATCCTGGTGTTCTTTAGATCTTGAACATATCTGGTGTGGGTTGGCTTGCTCGGTTGGTTATTACTTTTATGATGTTTTAGACCTTGTTCCTGGGATTAACACCTAGAAAAATGCATGTTGATGAAAATTCTTACTTGTTCCTAGATGGTTCAAGTTAATTACCACCATGGCCATGTTCATTCCTCTTTGGTGATAGCCTTCGGCTGGTTTGCCCGTATCCCGTTGGCTTTATTTTTCAAATGTTCCCTTGTGACTTTGTATCAATGGTGTGTTAGGTTTGATTTAAGCTTTTCTTAAGTTACAGTGTGGCTTTGAATCAGATTGGTTCTAGATGCCAATTCAGATTCCATTTGCTCGTGGACTTTCTTCTCTAGCTGGAACTTAACTTGATTAGGAGGGTGTCTGCACTATTGCCTATTGTTGTTGCCTTAATAAGACCACTAGATCATGCTCCATTTGTCCCTATATATTGGCTTTCATTGATCAGGTCATTGCCAAATTGTTGGAAATTTTCATTGACTTGCCTAATTGCCTGTTGGGTCCTTAAGGTTGCCTTTGCCCCTTGCATGAGCATGATCAATCCTAATATGATTTAGTTCCTCATGTTGCACGTTTTAAATAGCATTGCACTCTATTATACGTTGTGTTGCTTAGGGAATAATCTTGTGTGACCTTTTTTTTTAGTCAATTGTGTGACCATGGTTGAGTTCCAAAAATAATATGCCTCACTCCTGTCATGGGGGGAAAAGCCTTGGGCCCAATCTCTCACGGAGCTGGACAACGGAACGGCCCGGTTCCCTCACCTTCTTCTCTCCAAATAAATCCCCTGCCTCCTCGCCACTTCGACCAAGAATTCCAAAAACCACCGGAAGCCTCGCCGCTCCCCTTCCCCTGAAACAATCCCCTGCCGTACTCGCCACTTCGACCAAAAACTCCAAGAACCACCGGAAGCCTCGCCTCTCCCCCTCCCCTGAAACAATCCCCTGCCTTCCGCCCGAAGCCTGACCAAGAACGACGCCAGCAAGAACCGGCGGCAGTTCATGGCCAGGCGACCAAGAACCGGGGGAGCCGTGGCGACGGCGCACCAGGGAGGGCGCCCCCAGCGCGGCCTCCGCCACCTACTTCGGCGCGCGGTGGCGCTTGGCGGTGGCCCCGTCGACGGCCTCCTCCTCCGCCCTCTGCGTCTGCTGTGGCGCGCCCTGCCGTCCCTCCGCTCCAAGAACGCGCGGAGGGCCAGTGCGGCCGCAGACATGGCGCGGAGACACTGGCGGGAGCCGGACGACGCGCTGCCACGGTCGAACTCGCTTCTCCGGCGAGCGGTGACTCGCGCCGGCGGCACCGTCGACGCGGCGCTCTCCGTCCTCCAACGCGCGCTCGCCGCCCTCCCGCGCGACCTCTCCCCCAGCCGCGCGCTCGTCGTCGTCTGCAACTGGTTCCGCCGCCTGCTGCGTCCGCGGCAGCCTTGCCAGCCACCGCCGCGCGCAGCAGCAGCAGCAGCAGCACCACACCACCACCACCACCACCACCAGCAGCGGCAGCAGAAGCCGCCGCGGCGGCAGCACAGGGGTGCATGGAACTATTGGCAGCCTCCTCGTCCTTCCACCTCCCCGCCACCACCGTCGTCTCCTGGGCGACGCATTTTCGTATGATTTTCCCTTCCCCTTCTTGCCTCGAATTAATTTCATTCGGAATCTTGCAAATAGATTGGAACTGACTGATCTAAAGCATCTGGTTGAAAATTCAGTTAATTTTCTTGGACACATTGTTCTTCAGACTTGTGGATTTCCCTGTCGAGCTATGCAATATGTTAAACTAGCTGAAGTTCATTGGTTTATACTGAAAAACTTGCAGCTAGTGTCATACTGGTTGGGTAGCAGGAAAGTGTTGATAAATATATGCCCTTCAATTCACTTGAATTCAAAATGCTCACTGAAACAGTGTCTTCATAGTTAGGCATCTGGGAATGAACACCAGATCAGATTTGCTTACATATAGAGTGTTTTGCTTCATCGTTTACTTATTGAGTTTGTAGATTAAGTATTTTGCTCGTAACTGCTCGTATTTACTAGTTCAAATGATAAACGTGTGTGCTGGTAGTCTTATGTACAACAATAGAGGACTATCTTCATAGTTCCTTGCATCAATAAAATTTGGATAAACATCATGTACAGATATGTTCCTTGTGATGGCTGTACTGTTTTGAGTAGCACACTGTGTTATGCGGGATGTCCTGCAGTTTCTTATTCCCATGTATTTAACTGAATTTGAGAACAATGGATTGTTGTGTTTAGTTTCTATCAATACTGGTGTTTTTTCATGCATCGGTCTTTGCCCATTTTCTTAGTCCCAATAGATTGGAACTGACTGATCTAAAACATCTGGTTGCAAATTCAGTTAAATTTCTTGGACACATTGTTCTTCAGACTTGTGGATTTCCGTGTCGAAATATGCAATATAATTACACTAGCTGAAGTTCATAGATTTATAATGAAAAACTTGAACCAACAAGTGTCATACTGGTTGGGTAGCGGGAAAGTGTTGATAAATATATGCCCTTCAACTCACTTCAATTCAAAATGCTCACTGAAACAGTGTCTTTGTAGTTAGGCATCTGGGAATGAACACCAGATCAGGTTTGCTTACATATAGAGTTTGTTGATTCATCATTTACTTATTGAGTTTGTAGATTAAGTATTCTGCTCATGACCTCTCGTATTTACTACCGTAGTTGAATTGATACTCATGTGTGCTGGTAGTCTTATGTACAACAATAGAGCACTATCTTCACAGTTCCTTGTATCAATAAAATTTGGATAAACATCATGTACAGATATGCTCCTTTTGCTGGCTGTACTCTTTTACCACAATGTGTTCTGTGGGCTGTGCTGCAGTTTCTTATTTCCCATGTATTTAACTGAATTTGAGAACAATGGATTGTTGTGTTTAGTTTCATTCGATACAGTTTTTTCCATGCAAGGTCTTTGCCCCTTTTTTTGGTCCATTTACAAATAAGGAAGCATCCCATGTCCGGTCTTCGGACTGAAAACACAATATTGACATACATCTGTTGCTAGAGTTCTTAACAAAACTTTATATACTGGTTTAAGAGCCATGTTTCTTTCAATTTCCATACCGTTGATGGCGTTGTCGTGCCCGAGGGGGTCGTCAACAACTACGCCTTCTACTGCCGCCTAGCAAGCATCTGCCCAGCGAATTGGGCCATATGCAACTTCTGCGTCTTCGAGATTCAGAAAGCGGGCGGCTTCAGGGTCCAAACATTTCGAGTAAGTACTCAATTGATTGCTACATCTACTAACCTGGCTGATTCTCGAGCTAATCATTTTGTTTTCATTTGTAGATGTACCCTCACTGTAGTGAGCATCATGATGAGGTTACTCAGGGCGGGATTGGTGTTCGATGCAACGAGGCTGGGTGCAGCGCGAGGGTGCGACCAGGCCCTGACCAGGCCCTGCATATCTACTTCTGTCACCGGCTACCTCCTGACTGGTGGATGTAAACATTTGGTTTCGTTTTCTAGATATAGGGACAGAATGTTTACTGGTGGATGTAGTCATACGCTGTTCCGATAGCATATGCTGGACCGAGTATTGCGAATGCCTTCTGCAGTAGATTAGCTTCTAGTACCAACATACACTGTTATTGAAGTACATAGTTGCAAGCTGCTAGTACGCTGAGCTGAACGTTATGGGCGTCTTCTTGTCTTCAACCTGTCAACGGCTGATGTTGTTTTCTTCATTATCAGAGTAGAGAATGATGATGATGTTCTTTGGGACAGGAAGAGCGGGAGTGAGTTCTGTGTTGTCCTTAGGAGTAAAAGATGATGGTGGGAACTTGAGATCTGGAGCGAGAATTCTGCGTTTTCGTCCGTGGGATTGTGGGAATGGAGGGTTTCAGCTCGTTGTCAAAGAACTATGTGCTATGATTGCCATTTTATTATTTGACAGACCGCTCGTTGGTTTCTTCGTGGAGGCAAAGTGGCTGGGTCAGAGCTTGCTGTTGCGGCTCGTTGCTATAGTGGCAGGTACAAAGAACATAGTCATGATCTTTTCCTCACACAGATGGAACATAGTCACACACTTGCATCCACAAGGGAAGCAACCTGAAGAATCACATGTAAATATGCTAGTTCTTTCTTTAACTCTATAAATTTCATCCAAAATAGTAAATCCTCGACCAAGCGATGAATATCTTTGATTCTCCAAATTTTGTATAGCAATCATGGTTGTACAGAATATTCCCAATGGTTTATTCTAATTTTGGTTTCGTTATTGGCAAAATCATACGCTGTTCTGTCCCACATTGTCCGATGTTCAATGCCAACATGCTTGGGAGTTGGGATAAAGGCAGCCAAGAATTGAACATTAAGAGTACATTTTAAGGCAAACTTTAGTGCTTACCTGCCTGAATCTTGAGGGCTGATTCTCAGTTTAATCGAGCAGTCAACTTCTCTCAGTTATGAAACTAGATTGCTAGATGCAAAAACTAACAAGATTGAGATTTTCCCACAGTTCATTTTTTCGAGAAAACACAAAAAGCTTTTACGTTTCATTTCATTGAAAAGGTAGAAGGGTTCACAGTTACAAGCCTCCTAGGAGGTATAGAATAAAACATGCAAAAATAGAATCCATGCCGTGGGCATGACCAGTCTCAGGCCCTGCTCTAGCCCAGAACGCAGCTTCCTCTTGAATTCGTGCGATGGTGTAGCTGACAGACGGCTGGGTGCCCTCAAACACGCAATCGTTTCGCTGCTTCCAAGGTATCAGGAAGGCAAAGGAGGCGAGGCCCTTGCGAAGAGGCTTGGGTGTCGCAGGATTGGCGAGGCGTCACCAGTCGTCGATCGCCTCAAGGGGCTCCGGTGGCTGGAATGTCATCCGCAGCCAGGAAAGCGTCTCGTACAAGACCTGGCGGGGAGAAAGCGCACACAGTCATGAGGTTCGGCATTATTTCTATTACCTGGTCACACAGAAGACAAGACCTTGCAATCATTACAGCGGAGTAATTAATATGTCGACAAAAAGTATAACATGGTCCTAGCCGTTCGTGTGAAGAGCCGATGTACTAGGTTTCTAAATATCGCACTTACATACATCACCATGATCTGCCTTCCTGGTTAGATAGCAGGCCTGGGAAAATCGTTTTTGTTTGCTATTTGACAGGAACAGAGACATGATCGAGGGTGAAAATCAAGAGGGGCGCCTGCAGCTGCTACTTGGAAGGCAAAGCAACACCAATTAACTTGTGGAAGGGAGCAAACGTGCTACATGGCAAATAGAACTTTTTCACATAGACGAATGTTTCAACCATATGTAGACGACCAAAGGCATGACATCGTACTGGGGACTTTACTGGAAATACTTATTAATATGACAACTAACCAGCCTAGAGGAATCAAAATTATGATGGCATTAACATTCTAGAATGAATCTGAAAGGAAAAAAAAACATTTCTTTGCAACGATTTAAATAAACAGAAAGAGGGGATGTGAGCTTTGATCCTCAGGGGAGGATCAAGACACACCATATAACTAAGGTAATTTAGTCCATCACTGGATTACGAAGAAATATGCATACACCTTGTAGATAACACATAAGATATAAACTATAAACCATTCACAATACCACCAAAAGTCTAAAACCATGGTAAACTTTGAAAGAACATCAGGTCGATAATATGTAGGAAAAGCAAAAAAGAGGGAAATAGGGGAGAACTCACCAGAGTCAAAGGAATGACGAGTACATCCTGCTTACGTGCGGTGGCCATCAGAGCAGAACTGTTGCGTCCCCAGAATGAAGAAGAGATCAAGATATTAAACCAGCATGAAGTGACAAAAGGTTTTATACACACGGACTGCTTCATACCCTTGCCGGCGACATCGGAGGTGAATCTGTAAGAGAATCAACAATATGGAAAGATCAGATTATAAATTGCAAGATCACATATGAGTGTTAAATGCGAGCAATCGAATCTGTAAGAGAATTAACAATATGATCTTATCATATAGATTAATAAGCATCTCTAAATCTTATAGCCATTTCTAACTCCAATTGGAGATATGGGGTCAGAGTAACCATCCAGTTGCAATTTTCATGGCATTCTTTATAACTGTTATACTGTAATTTAACCCCAATTATTTTATCGATTACCTGATCTACATTTTTTTTAATTGATGACGGTTTTACTCTGTAAGCCGATTAACAATAAAGCATAGAACTGGATCGAATTGTTATATGTTAGTACACATTTCTATATTATATCACCATGCCACACTCCTAAAGTAGCTACAGGTCAAAGTAACCATCTACTCTAGGCCTAATATTTTTGCTCCTAGACAGCTAGGCCTAACTCATGAAGGATGTACATGACTACAACCACTAAAGTATGTAGAGGAACAACCATATTGTTTTTACCTAACTACAACCACAATGAAGTCTAATTGACAAAAAGTAAATGGAAACAAGCTCTCTATAATAGATTAAAACCATCCATAAACCACAACATGGAACAACCGGCGAACTAAGTACACGAAAATGAAAGCAAAGTTTGAATCACCCAGAGAAGAAGAATCAAGAACGTGCAGAGAACAAATCCAGATCAGAAAACCACACGAGATAAAATAGAATCCAGATGCCCTTGGACCTGATCAACCAAGAACAATCCAACCGAAATGAGATGCCCTCGAAGCAGATCAGCTAAAAGCTTGAAATAACCAAATCTATATGTCTTCAAAGCAGATTGGCCAAGCCTGCAACATGAACAGAAAAATAAGGACATAAATAAGATAAGTAAAGGTATGGCCAAAGTAAATCTAGAAAAAGGACTACGGTCTGAGCATTGCTCCAAAGTTGCTTATGCATGTCACAGTTGTAACCGAAGATAATTTGTTAAGGAACCTGAATACTTGTCACTGAAGATGTATCATCTATCTTGAGGAAAACCTTCACTTACACATGGATAATATACCAATTTATCCTCAGCTGAACAAATGTGATGTCGAGGGAGTCATCGGTTCAGCGCAAAGCAGCACACGTCAACACTCAGGTGAGCGACCAGTACGGAGATACGACCATGGCGGTGGTGTCACCGTTCTGGAACCAGAGAACACACAAAGTCGAGTAGAGGCAGGGTGAATTCTTCAGCATCAATCTCAAAAGGGTACTCGACGCCTAACCAGCTTCACATCAGCTTAAATTACCTGCAAATGATAGCAGATGTAATCTTGATAAAGAAATGAACAAACTGCATATTATTCCCTGTGCTTAGATTAGGGCGCATAAAAACTGAGCATGAATACATGACATTACAGATAACTCCTGTGGCATAAACAAATGTTGATAAACATTTTCACGGCCAAATGTCCATTTTGAAGGACAACGGTATCCTAAAATAGAATCCTATAGTGCTCCATTCTGTTGTATTAGAAGTACCTCAGTGAACATCCGAAAATAAATAGTATGGTCAGAAAAGAATAACCAAACCTACACTTGACATCCAGCCAGAAGCACAAATCCGAAAATATAAACATTAAACTTTACCAATCAACCATACGACATCTTAAGCAAACGGTCTGAGGGAACAATGGTCAGGAACTCGGAGGGACTGTGGAAAAGAGGGGAGGCGCTGCACACTGAGGGAACAATGGTCAGGAACTCGGAGGAAGAAGGGGAGACCAGGAGCACCTGCGAGAAATAGAGAGGTGAGGCAACAGTGTAAGAAGGGCAAAGACCGAAGTTCGCGGTGGGGATGGACACTGCTCAGTTCAAAATCGTTCCTGTCCACGCAAGTCGTCAGTGATTTCCATGCAAGCTTTTCCCCAGTCATTGTCCACTTCATTTACCAGCAGATCGCAAGAGCAGTGCACACCATTAATAGCACGCAAGAAACACCAGAAGATTTGTACAAGGAGGAAGCAAAGAGATTGGGCGGGACAGCTATTTGACAGAAGCGTTCAAGGTAAGGGGTTGATCATGGGCTGTAGCACCAGGCAGGTGGTAGAAAAAACTCAATAATTAGCTTGAGCTTTCTCACTTAAGTTATACCCACAAAGTCTCTTTTCTATTGAAAGAATGTGAATTGCATTCCTTTGACAACCACAATGAATCCATCAACCTTGCTAGTTCAGTTGTCTAGAATCTTCGGCGCTTTGCTCTTGATTTTTTAGATGCAAAATAGAGTCCACGGCATACCATTTCAACGATCAATTGAAAAGGCAAATAAAAATAATAAATAATACCCTATAACTGCAGTCTGAAAATTAGCAAATGATCTGTAATCAAGTGAGGAAATGGAATAATAAAGAAACTCACACAAAAGGTGATAACACATAGGGATGCATAAAGTGCATAGCAAACTAAACAGAAAATATCAACAATTTGCTCAACGGCAGGATAATATGAGGTGTGAAACTCATTTGGACATTCAGAAATAATGAAGGATCATTAATTTATACCGACTCACTAACAGAAGAAATTGACATTAGCATTGCCAAGAAATACAACCGAAAAAACATCAAATTTTCCACAGGCACGTTAACTTGTGTGGAGAACAACATGATTATAACATATATAAGAAAATAAAACTCGAGGCTCTTTATTCAGAGTCAACTAAGTCCAATCTAGTCCGTAAGGGTGACCCCTTTAGTATTTTGTTGATAACTTCCTCCAGCAGCCCCAATAACGTAGCAAACCATCCCTTTGTATGTTTATTGGACCCAATGACCTTTTTCTTCAATCCTCCCGTGAAGCCACGTTCAACTTTGTAAGATCAGGGGTAATCCACATGGGGGCTGGCCAGTTCAACCAAAGCTGAGGAGATACAAGTTCTTCCTTGCTGTTATCATCCAAGTTGAAAATTCCCATATCACGGTGATTATTCTTCAATCCCGTGGTCCACAAAAAACTGTCATCAGTAAAGTAGGCATGATTTGCTTTGAGTGACAGATGTTCATCAGCACTGAGACAGAGCGATTGATTATGTCCAAGAAACAACATATAGTCACCCAACCTATTGATTTCCTTACATTTACTTCCCGAAGGGTCAAATTCATATATTTTATATCCTGTAGTGTTCCAAAACACAGGTGCCCCAGGTTCAGGTTCTAAATCATAATCCTCCCAGATTCTCCAAATAAGCAACAGATCGCCCCATGGAGCTTGAACAATGTACATGTAGGCACAGTCATACAGATTGCGCATTCGTATAATCATCTCCATTGTGACAACAGGTCCACTCCTAAAATCAAAAGCATGAAGTTCCCCAGTTCTAGTCACTGCATACAACAGGCCATCCTTGTAAGTGCAGTCATCATAGCCTTCATGAGGTGGCAGCCAGGTCCACTTATCATCCCCTACTCTTGCAAAAGAGAGCTGACGCATTGGATTATGGATGAGCACCACAATGCAGCTTTTTCTGGAAGTATCAGGGAACACAAACGCCTTATAGTGGAGTCTGTCTCGCAGCTTGTCAAGAGCGAAGATCGACGGTGAGCTATGACAAGCACGGGCTCCAGTGTACGACGACAATTGATACTTGTGAAGAGCACCGTGCTTATCAAAGATGGGCTTCACGTGCTCCATGGTGACCACTGAAGGTAGAGCAATCTGTTCACACGTGATCGGATTGAGGAGATGCATCTCAGATCTCTCATCAACAGTAACAAGCCAGCCATGAGAGGAGCCGATCAAACACCTAGTGCGGATAGGTGGATCTGGAAGAGTTAACTTGTACGATCTCTTCTCAGTGAGGCTGTAGAGGCAAGCAACACTGTCACCGGTAGATTCAGAAGTATAGAGGAGGCACGGCGTCTGCGACAGGTTATACTGCCCAAGGCTTCGTAGGCTGGTGTACGCTGATCGCCAAGAGGGCAGACGGTGCCGGCACGTACAAGGTCAGGGATCTCAAGGGCGGAGAAGATACTCATCAAGACGTCCTGAGGCAGCTCTGGCAATGTGGCCACGATAGTCTCCGTCAATGGTGGATGAACATGTTTGCAGAATTTCTCCAGTAAACTGGGAGTGAAGCCTAGCAGCTTGGGCAAAACTCTGAAGATCAGGCAGCACGAGTGTGTTCGTTGTACAGCTAGACTGCCTAAGCTCATCATGGAGGCGACGCTACATAATTCCATGGGGGAAGGCAGGCTCCAGACCCTAAGTTGCACGGACCTGATGCTAGTTTTGGACAAAGCTGAATTTTTCTTCAGTACCTCCCTAAGTTGCACGGATCTGATGCTTGCTGACAAATTTCTTAAGGTCTCCTGCCTATCCAGTACTTATATAGATCACCAACCGAGGCCACACCTAATTCGAATAAGAGAAGGAGAAACAGCTCCGAGTCCAGGACAAATTCGGACTTGTTTTTGCCGGAAGTTGTCCGAGTCCCGCTATTTCCCTTGTCAAGCTAGCGCTAGAGATAGAGCACTAACCGGCGCAGGCTAGAGTTAATCCGCTGGGGAGAGAGGGGGAGCAGCCGGCGTCGGACACGGTGAGCAGCAGGGAGGAGCAAGCCGGGTTCGCGCCGTCCGTCCGTCCGCGGCGGCGGTGGCGGCGGTGGAGACAGGAGCGGTGGAGCGACGGGAGGACGGGAGGAGTTTCTTCTCAATCTATCCAGGACAATCCGTTTAGGCTCTTTGTTGGAAAAAAAAAATTACAGTACGTGTCACCAGGCGATCTATAACGACAGACTCTGATCCCGCATGCACAGTGCATGACGCTTGTATAGGCGTTAAATAATATATACTCCTCTGTACCAAAATATAAGAATCTTTCTTAATTTGAGCTAATTAATTTGAGCACCAGTGCTCTCTCCGTTTGAAAAAAATCAAAATAAATATTTAAAAATTTAAAAAATCTGAAACAAAATGTGCACGTTGTCAATCAGATATTGTACATGCATGCAAAATCACAATACAATTGTATTCTAAGCTACACAAAAAGAGAATTTTTCAGATCTGAGTATAGTTGTTTAAATTTTCCAAAGTTTTTCATTATTGTGTTGTCCATAATACAAAACATTTGGTATTGTAATTTTGTACACTTGTAGTATACATCATTTTTTGAACATGCATGATTTTATTTTGGATTTTTTAAATCCTCTAAATATTATTTTTGAATTTTTTAAATGGAGGGAGCACTGGTGCTCAAGAGCAAATGTGACTTTTGGCTAATTTATACGTATTTAGATATGTTTTAGTGTGTTGATTTACTCATTTAGAAACGAATCAGGATAAACTTAAAAGCTTAGAAAGTTTTATATTTTGATACAAAGAGAGTACGTAGAAGATAATCTCACCAAATAAAATAATTCAGCTAAGCGAGGTATGGAGGTAACAAAAATAATTAGGGCCCTAATAGAACAAAACCGACCTCCTAAATATGGAAAACACGTCGAACGAGCGAGTCAAGCCTAGTATAAATTATGTGTAGTGGGGCTTAGTGTGTTTGATTGTTTTTGTTTATGACCTTGTGCTGTTGTTTATCATTTACGATGTGTTGGTGTTCATGAGCAAGTATTGCTTTTTATGAGAATGTTTTTTTTTTACAATACGCTATTGTTTATAATGTGCTGATTTTATAATTATGGTTGTATGTTACTAATGTTTATGGCACGTTTCGCCTCAATCTGTCGCGTTGCAAACGCGGGTATTTTTACCCGTGGGTACCCTTTTTACCCTATCGATCGAAGGGTATGGGCAAAAACTATACCCGTTGAAGGGTATGGATACGGATAACGGGCAGGATTAAGGGGCACGAGTAAGGGTACGGCCGTATGGGATGGCTCCACCTTGCACCCATACCCTGCATGTGGTATCACTAGTCAAGCGAGCGGCGCGTGTGGCGGATGTAATTTGACCACCCACGGGATCACACGTAGGCCCTAGACATCTTTTATTTGTTTCTCCCTCCCGTGATGTGGCGCCCCGACCCGACTGCTATACAGTGATGTTGTGTGTCACCGGTTAAGCGATACAACCGGAGGTTACGGGTTTACCAATCCCTGGCCAAAACCTTTGGCAGGCGTTGCTTGAAATGGATCATCGGCAACGCAACACCCCGATTGATGCCTTAACACAGGCACAACTATCAATGCATAATAGAGAGATCAAGACTTGTGGAACAACTGGCACATCACAGACTCTACGACACAAAGCATTATAGTTCAACTCTTATAATAGAGAAAGATAGCAAATTACAACCAGAGGTCACAGACCCAACAGTACAACATGCGGAAGCAAATTAAGTTGTTCTAAACAACAAGATCCAAATTATGGCCTAAGAGGCCCACAGATAAACATTGCAGCGCCAGCTGTTCCGGGATGTCCCAAGCTGCCACCTGGGAACCCCAGACTACTCGTCGACGTCCACAAAGAACCCACCTTCGAGGTCGGTGAAGTCCTCCTCTGAAATAAAACAAACGACGTTGAGTTCGACGAACTCGCAAGATTAAATATAGAGCTTTAGCTCGATGAGGCTTTCAAGGTTTTATGGCTGTTTTGCATAAAGCTGATTTTATTTATGAAAACATAACTCCATGGCATCGACTAATCAGAATATTTTCAAAAGGGGTAAGAAGTAACTCTTTTCTCTTGATCACCTTTTTCATCATCAACCACCAACATCACTGTACCTGTTCTACAAAGGCACCTCACCGAATCACCCTCGAGGAAGCTAACCTTGCATTCTTGAGCAGTACCTTTAGTACTCAAGTTTTAATCATTTCGTTCAAGTTTTCTATGATCTTATCGTCCTTTCCCAAGTCGTCCATAACCGTGGACACGGCTTTTCGAAAAGATTTAACCCTGCAGGGGTGCACTGTGTTTAACCTTCGGTACCGCCCGGCTCATTGCCTACGCTTAGCTCTCTTCCGGGGAAAGCCGGCTGAGTGGGAACGGTTACAACCTTTACCTTGCTTGAGACTAACCCAGGATCATCAGTGAGGACGGGACAGGTTCAGTGCCTCCAACACTCTGCCCCGTGGCCACTCATTTTCCTAACACCACCATCCTCATTTCTGTCTTGGCCACCATCTCAACGCACGCGCAAATGGAAACTCAAACTAGAGGACCCTGGCTAGCCCCGCACAAGTTAGTCGGTCGACGAGGGCTCCATATACCCCACCGAAAGGAAGCGCGCTCATTCTTGGTTCAAGAGGTAAAGAACTCGCACCTAGGCGGCGAGAGTGAGACAAAGCACCACCATACCAAAGTGGCATCTCATCCCCACCTTTAAGCATTTTATTACATATCACCACAATTCCTCCACCATCATCTGAACATTTCAACATCTGTTTCCAACATGAAATATCCATCGGTCGGCTAAGCATTTAACTAAGCATGGCTAAGCAACAACATAGCATAGTTAAGTATCTCAGGTCAACAATACAAACCTATGGATAATAGGAGGGAACCAGGTAATGGCATCGGAAACTTAATGCATCTATAGGATACTCTAGTCCAATCAAATTGACATTTGGAACCGCATGCAATATTATAGTGGGGAAAATATTTGCGGAAATATAGGATAAGACATGCTCAGAGGGGGGATTACGCTTGCCTTGCTCAACGTGCTGGTAGTACGGATCGTCGAGGTATTGCGGCGTAACCCCGGCTGCTTGATCTATCGTAGCATGAAACACGGGAAGAAACAATCAATCACCACACATGCTTTAACAAATGCAATGCGCAAACACATGATGGCATGACAATTTAAATCCCCGAGAGGAGGATGATTCAAGCTATTCAACTTAAACGGAGTTCGGATGCTTAACGGGCGCATCTCGAATATACCGTGGAATTAAGTAATGTATCATCTTTGCTTGCTGATTAGAATAGATGAACCCTTGAGGATATATGCATGGATTATGGTGATTATACATGGTTGAACTGGAAGGAAAAAATATTAAGCCTAACCGATGATATCATTCCTAGTTGGACATGGTATGATAATTTATATCATTGTTATACCACCTAAAATATTGCTTCTGTGTATTAATAGGTTTGAGTTCATGGAGAACATGGCGCGGGGAGAGGAAAGTGCGCGCAAAGAATTGCAGTACGACGTCCCTAATGGCGCGAGGGAGGAGCGGGAGGCATGCACAAAAGGGGAGGACGAGAAAGGATCCGCGAGTAAAAAACACAGGTAAACCAGCCTCCCGGCCGGTCCAGGCCGGTTTCCAGGCCGACCATGTAACAAAACCAACCGGCCTTCAGCCCGGTTTGGACCGGCTATGCGCCCGTGAGAACCGGCCCTCAGCCCGGTCCAGGCCGATTTCGCGACCGGACATGCGAGCTACGGCGACGGGGGCCACGGCTACGGTGGCTACGGTGAGCAGCATGACTCGAGGATACAGAGCGCTAGGAGGAGACGGGAGGGGTGCTACGGCACGGGGAGCTCACCCTCAAGACGACGGAGAGGTCGGAGACGGCGGGGGAGGTCGACGGCGCCGGATTCGAGCAAGGAGACAGCGGCCGGCAGTGAGGAAGACGAGTACGGCGACGCCGATTCGCAGCGATCCGGCACGATTCCTTCTGCGTGGGGGTAGAGCAGATCACGGCGGAGCTTGTGGTGGTCGTCGATCTGCTCCTCGCGTGCTCAACCGACGGCGGCGAGCAGCGGCATCCTAGCTAGGGTTTCGGGCTCGGGAGGAACAGAGGGAGAACGGAGAGCAAGATCTTTCGGGGGAGAGAGGGAGAGCTGCCACGGGGTGGTCTCATCCACCTCACGCCGTCCAGCGGGGAGCAGGGAAGGCACGGCGGCGAGCTGGCGCGGCTCGAGCAGCTCGCGCGGTCGCTACAGGGGAGGACGACGGCAGTTTTGCAGAGAGCCCCTGCCCTTCTTTTCTTATTTACCAACGAGCCCTTTTTCTTAAAAAGGCCGTTATGCTTATTACTAAACTTGTTGAAGAGATGAAATAGAACCAAGGTCTATCTTTTTGATCAGAGGTTGAATCCATCATCAGAAGAAGAATTAGGCCAAAAATTAGGATACATTCTGGGAAAATGAAACTTCCATTGAAGAGAAGCAAATGAAACGCTTTCATAAAAATTCTCGTAGAATCGAGAATGAAGTTTTCATTCTGTACATGCCAGATCATGAATTAGTAACTGCATCCAATCTCCGAAAAGTCCCGATTGTTTCGATTTTTCTTTTATTTGAAATCAAACCAGCAGCATTTCAGTGATTTTATTAAGGCACTTAAACGTTTTACAAAAATCTGAGAAAATTCTTGTAGCCTCCCAACAGCATGTAGAAGCACCACAAAAATTGGGGTTGCAAAATAAAATGTTTTAAGCAACATTTGTTCATTGAGGTTTAAAAATAGGGCATTTTGCTAAATTCCCAAATTATAATCCTTTAGAAATTTTAGAGCAAGTTCAAAATAGTATTTTGAACTCTTGAAACTTCCTTGACAAATATAAGATGTCAAAGTATTTGTGTTTTGCAAGTTTGAATACTCTCATTGATTTGAATTGTAATTGAAGCAATTCATATTAGAGGTTTTGCAATGTTATAGTTTCTTGAGCATTTTTAATTAAGGATGCCATGATGCACAAGAAATGAAAAGCGAAAATTTTGCTCAGGTTTTTAGGTTCTCAAACTTTGGGCTGTTACACGTGATTATTGGCTCCCTATGCTCAGCCATTTGCATCCATGGTGGAGAGGCGGCCATGAAGGAAGTCGTTGGACACAGGGCCTCCTCGTCTCCCTCATGGGGTCTGTCGCGGGCTATAGCTGGAGTCGATGCCCCTGAAGGTCGCCCTTCCTTGCTTGTGCGCTTACTCACCCTTCGCCGACACCTGGACGTGCTCCGTTGGCGTCGAAGGAGTTGGCCAATGTTGTTGCCCAGCTCCTCCATGAATCTACTAGCCACGCCAATTTAATACCTAACGCCTTTGGGCGGCGCAAAGTTTGTATTTTAAGATTTTTTGTAGCGACTTTTTTCAAACAAAATTAGCAAATTATTCTGTAACTCCGAATGAGCTCATATTTGAACTGTAGTTGCAACTTTTCATCCTCTGTATGCATGAATTGTTTTGGAATTTTTCGAGAAAGTTTGGTAGGGTAGAAAAATACGTTTTGCTGCTGCTGTTTTTCTGGACAGATTCTGTCCCATTTTGTTTGATGCATGCTTTGAGCTTTTAAGTTGAATCTTTTTGATCCAATTGAGTTTATGAGTAGGCATACAACATTATATACTTTCTGGACATTCATATGAATTTTTTGTTCAAGGATTATATGCAGCAAGGAACCTATTTGTTTATCACTATTAATGCACCCCACAGAAAAGAGATGGGAGAAACGGTGTTTTGAAGTTTTTTCACAGGGATTGGAGGAGATGCACCAAGAGCTATCCAAGGATGGTGAAGACCATAAGCTTGGGATGTGAAGACAACCCCACTGGACCTACACACTCTCGGTTTGCACACGTCCAACTTCTGTTTTTCGATCGAAACACTTTATCGCATAAACTTGGAGCGTCGTTTTTTGTTTTTGTTTGAGTCTTGAGAGACCACCACACTATCAATTATATATGAGAGAGCTACTGGAAATATGGGTTGAAATATGTTGGATGCTTTTATAAGATTGGGAAAAGGGATGTTTGACTTGATTTTTAATGATACATATAGTTGCATGATTCATGAGCTTGTTTATGAGTAATTTTGCAAATTCTTTTTGTAGAGCTATCACTTATTCATGTTTTGGTGCTGATTGTTATTTCACTTGGTTTAACATGGATTAGTTAGTTCTATGGACACTCATGCATGCATCTAGATGGTCAACTTTCTCCCTTTTGCTAGCCCAAAAACTCCAACAAGCAAAAACTTGTTTCCAACACCTTCAACCAAAGTTATTCCAGTGAGTCCACCATATCTACCTATTGGCTTTATGCTATTCCGAGTATGTTTAACATGTTATTTGTGTTATCTTACCTCTGAATGAAAATGTTTATGTTATTGATTGCAATGGGAAAAAAATTGGTTATATAGCTCTCACGAACTTGATGCACAATGTTCTTTTATTTGCATAATAAAACATGACCCATTGTGATTAAGATTATGATGCTAGTGGCTTGATAAATGTTCGAGGTTGGGAGTTAGCCCATATGTGCTGTCACATGCAAAGCTTTCAACATGCTCCTTCATCTCATTTAGTTGATATCATGTACTTTTGTTTATGGATGCCTATCATGGTGAAATGAGGTGGAAATGAAGTAGTCAAATGAGTTTGTATAAATGGTTAGAGAGACGCCTGGGCCGCTAATCTAAGCCATGCATTATTCATGGTGGAAATTTACTTACATGCTATGGTGAATTTCTATGACGCACCTTACAATAAAAAGCTATTCCAATGGTAAATAAAAAGGGTGTTGAGGTTTTCATTTGTTTGTTTGTCTTGTCATTTTGATATGGGCTTGTTCCATATCCTGGGACAAGAGGTACCCCAGTTGACGCTCTTGATGATACTATTATTACTTACAATGATATAACTTGAACTTGCTTTGTTTCCTAAGTTGAGTAATCATGGTGTAGGTACTTGTATTCAAGGGGCATGAGACATCCAACCTTTACTTTGTCAAGCACACTACTCATATTTGCTTTCACTTTAACCTTAATCATTCAAGATGCTATGATAGGGGCAATGAGAGCTTGACACCAATGAATACCTTATTGCAATCATTAACTTAAGTAGAAGAGTTTGGAAGTTGGATGAAACTTATGCATGCTTTACCTCTACTCACATATACATCTTTCCAAAGTGTACACCTATCATATTCAGATTTTCATCTACACTCTATGACCATTGTAGGATGTTCTACTTATCATTATGCATACATGTGTTCCATATTACTTGCTACCATGTTACACTTTGTGAACTATCAATGAACATCCTTGTCTTGAATACTTGATATCACTTCATAAACTATTTGCATATTGCTACTCCTTTGAAGAATGAATCATTTGACTATATGTAGCAATAGTAATCATCTTTGATATCCATTGTTAAGTATTAAATTGCAAAGTCCATGTTAGTTTTATCATCTTCATACTCGAGGACGAGCATGGATTAAGCTTGGGGATGTTGATGCATGTAAAATGCATACATGAACTTTGCACTTTAATTGCTTATATTCCAATCATATTTGCATCATATAAGGGTTATATCAATGTTTTATCATGATTTTGGGAATACTTCATAGTTTTCCCATTTATTTGGAATTAACCCTGCACAGGCAGAAAACCCTAGTTTTGTATTTTAATGTTTCAGGGACCCAAACGTCAACGAAATCACCTGGAAATTTACGGGCGTCAATATTTGGAAGGAAGAAGGACTACGGAAAAAGGAAGCAAGCAAACGGACCCGAGGGCCAAACGGCATGGCCCACGCGGCCAGTACAGGCCGCGTGGGACCCACCCGTTGGGCCTCGTGGCTCCGTTGCCGTCGATCTTCGCTCCACCGCCTTCGTCTTGACCTAAAAACGCCTATAAAAAAGGTCCCCCGACGTTCTCTGGAAGGAGCGCCGCACAAACACAGAAACACCGAAACGGAGATCAGGAGCTGCAGATTGGCGTGGTCTCCATCTTCTCCATCGACTTCTCCACCGTCTCCATGATGAAGAGGGAGTAGTCCACCTCTGGACTATGGGTTTGTGGAAGTAACTTATGTATCTCTCCTCTCTTGAGCTTCACTAATTAGCACCGTATGAGCTGCTGAACATGATTACGGTCACCGTTGTAATACCTTTGTGGTGGATCTTTATGAGTTAATATATGTTTGAGATTGCAATGTTTGTTTCAGTTATGAGTATAGATGCATATTATGTACCCCGTTCTTGTCTACTTGTTTTGATCAAGCATGTTTATGAGAGCTGTGTGGGGGAACGTGTGCATTAGTTGGAGTAACGGGGGGTGGCTAGTGCAGTGAACGTGAGAGAAAGTTCTGCGATCCACTTTGGTATCTTTACCTTACTTTGTTACCTCACTAGGGATAAACTAAAATACCATGCTACCGGGGATGTGGGCGTGACCATTGCCACTACTCCATGACTAGATCTAGCATGTTCTTATTTTCACTTCATGTCATGATACTTAATGCTATACTCTGAGTTATCTTAATTACTGAGGTGTTATGATTTAGTTCGCATCTTGGTGGAGTATAAGAGAGGTTAATAACCAAAAGATCTCTATGTTAGGACGTGATGCCCATATATCTAAGTAACTTGTTATCAAACCCTGTGTTGCAATCTCATATGTTAACTGTGTGTTCCATTGTCTACCACTTTATAAAGAGAGAGTGCATTTGTGAAACCATGAACCCCAGTCCATTTTTAATCATAAGAAACACCTTTCCAACACCATATACCACTTTTCTATTTTCAGCCATCATTAAATCCGAAAATACAAAAATACTTTTCATCTTGCATACATCATTCAAAAACCCAAAAATATCATTTATCATTGCATCCACCATCATTGCATATTTATTTCTTGTTTGCATTGCATAACTATCCTGATATCATTCTTACACCTTGTGCTTGACAACCACAGGTGAGGTTGAGGACCAAAACATCTAACCTTGTTTTGTAGGTAACCAAAAGAAGGATAAGAAGATAAATCTACCACTTCAGATTCCCCGAGAGTTCGATATTAAACCCTCGAGTCACCCCTCGTGGGGAAAACTGTCTTCCACTTACTATACACTCTGCACTTGGAGTCTCAACCTAATCCCGTTTATTTGTGCAGGCATCAAGACTTGCTCTTCGGGATCAAGACGTTTTCTGGCGCCGTTGCCGGGGAATCGTAGCTGAGAGATTTATCCAAGGGTGTGCATCATCGCATTCATCTCACAACAAAGTCAACGTCACCAACTTGTGCTAACACCTAAGCTTGGGGAGGTTGCACCTACGTGAGCACCATCTTATCCATCTTTACTTACAAAGCAATTTATTTGTTTTGTTAGTGTCATTGCATATCATATCATATTTATTTCAGTTTTGCATAAAAAATTAAAAATACCAAAAAAAACTTGCTAAAATGGGAGAAAGAACTAAGCTGTGTGACTACACAAACACTCCTAATGATCAATTTATCACGAGAGCTATTGCCACACCTAAGATAAATGCTGAGAGTTATGAAGTAAGTCCTAGTTTGTTGAACTTGATAACTAGGGAACAATTTGGTGGTAGTGCTATGGAGGATGCCTCTATGCATCTTCATGACTTTGTTGAAATATGTGACATGCAAAAGTTTAAAAATGTGGAAAGTGATATCCTAAAACTGAAGTTATTTCCTTTTTCACTTAGAGGAAAAGCTAAAGAGTGGTTGCATTCCTTGCCATCTGGTAGTATTAATTCTTGGGATGATCTAAAAGAAGCTTTCATTAAGAAATATTATCCCCCTGTTAAAATTTTGCAAAATAGAAACAACATCCTTTCTTTTAGGCAAAATGAAAATGAACATGTTGCTATGGCTTGGGATAGGATAAAACTTATGCTTAGAACTTGTCCCTCACATGGAGTTAATGAATGGACCATATTACACTCTTTCTACAATGGTTTAAACTACATGTCTAGAAACATACTTGATTCTGCTGCTGGAGGTGCTTTTATGAGTAAGACTATAGTAGAAGCTAAAAATATATTGGAAAGCATTTTACAAAACTATAGTCAATGGCATACTGATAGGGCACCTAATCCTTCTAAGAAAGTGAACTCTATTGAAGAAACTAATGATTTGTCATCTAAAATGGATACTATTCTTGCTTTGCTTAATAAACCTAGTGTTGAAAATGTTCCTTTGCAAGAACTAGTTGGAAACAATTCTGAAAATATTGATGTCAACTTCATTAGGAACTATGGTAATAATGGGTATGGTAACAACAATTATAACTCTTATAATAAACCCCCATATGTGCCAAATAAATATGCTTCTAGTGGTAATGTTTCTAGTGACTTGGAAAACACCATTAGATCTTTTATATCTACCCAAAAAGAGCTTAATAAGGAATTTATCTCTAAGTTTGAAAAACAAGATGCTTTGTTTGAAAGGGTAGATCAGCTTACTAAGGAAGTCTCATCATTAAAGAGCATCATTACAGCCCAAAAACA
Organism: Poa pratensis; assembly: GCA_947311845.1. Taxonomy (NCBI): domain Eukaryota; kingdom Viridiplantae; phylum Streptophyta; class Magnoliopsida; order Poales; family Poaceae; genus Poa; species Poa pratensis. The sequence continues at coordinate 12,407,951 of CAMZMU010000102.1, forward strand.
TGAGGAAACAATAAAATATTGCCAAGAGGTTATCAATAAGTCTTGGGAACACATTCATGAGCAAGAGAGAGTTGCTAAAGAATCTATTGGGGTAATGAAAGAGGTTGAAGTTGAGGAAGTTAAAATGCTTAATGAAGTCAAGGATCCTTTGCTTGACTTAGAAAATTGTAGCTTGCATGAATTAATATCTATCTTACAAAAATTTGCAAGTGATCCTTCCATCAACACTAACCAAGCAGGTTTTGGTTCTTATATTGCTAATCATGTCTTGAAAGAAAAGATTGCTAGGTACAACCAAGAGGCTATGATACCACCTAAGCTTGGGGATATGTGGATACCTAAGGTACTAGTAACTATTGGAAAAGAGACACACCATGCCATACTTGATCTAGGATCTAGTGTCTCTGTTTTATCTAAAGAACTATATGAAGTGCTTGAATTGAAAAATCTTGAAAAATGCTCTATTGAACTAGCACTTGCTGATGACTCTATTAAACATGCTTTGGGAAAAGTAAGTGATGTTATGGTAGAGTTACATATGACTTTTGTGCCTGTGGATTTTCTAATCATGGATATGGGGAATAAAACCTCTAGTCCTATTATTCTTGGAAGACCTTTTCTTCGTACCACAGGTGCTATCATTGATTCAAAGGAAGGGAATGTAAAGTTTCAGTTTCCACACAAGAAGTGCATGGAACACTTTCCAAGGAAGAGGGAACCACCAAAGTTCAAGCTCCCTCATGAGCTTCGTCCACAATAAAACAACAAGTAAGAAGCCTAGCTATATGGCTATAAAGAAAGCGCTTTGCGGGAGGCAACCCGGTTATTTTTGTGTGTGATTTTTCTTTGTGTCCTCTTGCTGTAACAAGAGATTTTGTGTCTAGTTAGGTTCTGGAGTTTTTAATAAAGTGCCAAGTTTTACCCTTTTTGGTTTGAAAAAGTTGCTTATAGCGTTCGGAGATTTTATTCCTGCACGAGTCAGTGCACGGTATGATTTTTAATTCTTATTCTGTAACTCCGAATGAGCTCATATTTGAACTGTAGTTGCAACTTTTCATCCTCTGTATGCATGAATTTTTTCGGAATTTTTCGAGAAAGTTTGGTAGGGTAGAAAAATACGTTTTGCTGCTGCTGTTTTTCTGGACAGATTCTGTCCCATTTTGTTTGATGCATGCTTTGAGCTTTTAAGTTGAATCTTTTTGATCCAATTGAGTTTATGAGTAGGCATACAACATTATACTTTCTGGACATTCATATGAATTTTTGTTCAAGGATTATATGCAGCAAGGAACCTATTTGTTTATCACTATTAATGCACCCCACAGAAAAGAGATGGGAGAAACGGTGTTTTGAAGTTTTTTCACAGGGATTGGAGGAGATGCACCAAGAGCTATCCAAGGATGGTGAAGACCATAAGCTTGGGGATGTGAAGACAACCCCGCTGGACCTACACACTCTCGGTTTGCACACGTCCAACTTCTGTTTTTCGATCGAAACACTTTATCGCATAAACTTGGAGCGTCGTTTTTTGTTTTTGTTTGAGTCTTGAGAGACCACCACACTATCAATTATATATGAGAGAGCTACTGGAAATATGGGTTGAAATATGTTGGATGCTTTTATAAGATTGGGAAAAGGGATGTTTGACTTGATTTTTAATGATACATATAGTTGCATGATTCATGAGCTTGTTTATGAGTAATAGTTTGCAAATTCTTTTTGTAGAGCTATCACTTATTCATGTTTTGGTGCTGATTGTTATTTCACTTGGTTTAACATGGATTAGTTAGTTCTATGGACACTCATGCATGCATCTAGATGGTCAACTTTCTCCCTTTTGCTAGCCCAAAAACTCCAACAAGCAAAAACTTGTTTCCAACACCTTCAACCAAAGTTATTCCAGTGAGTCCACCATATCTACCTATTGGCTTTATGCTATTCCGAGTATGTTTAACATGTTGTTTGTGTTATCTTACCTCTGAATGAAAATGTTTATGTTATTGATTGCAATGGAAAAAATTGGTTATATAGCTCTCACGAACTTGATGCACAATGTTCTTTTATTTGCATAATAAAACATGACCCATTGTGATTAAGATTATGATGTAGTGGCTTGATAAATGTTCGGGTTGGAGTTAGCCCATATGTGCTGTCACATGCAAGCTTTCAACATGCTCTTCATCTCATTTAGTTGATATCATGTACTTTTGTTATGGATGCTATCATGTGAAATGAGGTGGAAATGAAGTAGTTTAAATGAGTTTGTATAAATGGTTAGAGAGACGCCTGGGCCGCTAATCTAAGCCATGCATCATTCATGGTGGAAATTTACTTACATACTATGGTGAACCTTCTGTGATACACCTTGCAATAAAAAACTATTCCAAATGGTAAATAAAAAGGGTGTTGAGATTGTTCATTTTGTTTGTTTGTCTTGTCATTTTGATATGGGCTTGTTCCATATCTGGGACAAGAGGTACCCCAGTTGACGCTCTTGATGATACTATTATTACTTACAATGATATAATTGAACTTGCTTTGTTTCCAAGTTGAGTAACATGGTGTAGTACTTGTATTCAAGGGGCATGAGACATCAACCTTTACTTTATCAAGCACACTACTCATATTTGCTTTCACTTTAACCTTAATCATTCAAGATGCTATGATAGGGGCAATGAGAGCTTGACACCAATGAATACCTTATTGCAATCATTAACTTAAGTAGAAGAGTTTGGAAGTTGGATGAAACTTATGCATGCTTTACCTCTACTCACATATACATCTTTCCAAAGTGTACACCTATCATATTCAGATTTTCATCTACACTCTATGACCATTGTAGGATGTTCTACTTATCATTATGCATACATGTGTTCCATATTACTTGCTACCATGTTACACTTTGTGAACTATCAATGAACATCCTTGTCTTGAATACTTGATATCACTTCATAAACTATTTGCATATTGCTACTCCTTTGAAGAATGAATCATTTGACTATATGTAGCAATAGTAATCATCTTTGATATCCATTGTTAAGTATTAAATTGCAAAGTCCATGTTAGTTTTATCATCTTCATACTCGAGGACGAGCATGGATTAAGCTTGGGGATGTTGATGCATGTAAAATGCATACATGAACTTTGCACTTTAATTGCTTATATTCCAATCATATTTGCATCATATAAGGGTTATATCAATGTTTTATCATGATTTTGGGAATACTTCATATTTTCCTATTTATTTGGAATTAACCCTGCACAGGCAGAAAACCCTAGTTTTTATTTTAATGTTTCAGGGACCCAAACGTCAACGAAATCACCTGGAAATTTACGGGCGTCAATATTTGGAAGGAAGAAGGACTACGGAAAAAGGAAGCAAGCAAACGGAGGCCGAGGGCCAAACGGGTGGCCCACGCGGCCAGTACCAGGCCGCGTGGGACCCACCCGTTTGGGCCTCGTGGCTCCGTTGCCGTCGATCTTCGCTCCACCGACTTCGTCTTGACCTAAAAACGCCTATAAAAAAGGTCCCCCGACGTTCTCTGGAAGGAGCGCCGCACAAACACAGAAACACCGAAACGGAGATCAGGAGCTGCAGATTGGCGTGGTCTCCATCTTCTCCATCGACTTCTCCACCGTCTCCATGATGAAGAGGGAGTAGTCCACCTCTGGACTATGGGTTTGTGGAAGTAACTTATGTATCTCTCCTCTCTTGAGCTTCACTAATTAGCACCGTATGAGCTGCTGAACATGATTACGGTCACCGTTGTAATACCTTTGTGGTGGATCTTTATGAGTTAATATATGTTTGAGATTGCAATGTTTGTTTCAGTTATGAGTATAGATGCATATTATGTACCCCGTTCTTGTCTACTTGTTTTGATCAAGCATGTTTATGAGAGCGTGTGTGGGGGAACGTGTGCATTAGTTGGAGTAACGGGGGTGGCTAGTGCAGTGAACGTGAGAGAAAGTTCTGCGATCCACTTTGGTATCTTTACCTTACTTTGTTACCTCACTAGGGATAAACTAAAATACCATGCTACCGGGGATGTGGGCGTGACCATTGCCACTACTCCATGACTAGATCTAGCATGTTCTTATTTTCACTTCATGTCATGATACTTAATGCTATACTCTGAGTTATCTTAATTACTGAGGTGTTATGATTTAGTTCGCATCTTGGTGGAGTATAAGAGAGGTTAATAACCAAAAGATCTCTATGTTAGGACGTGATGCCCATATATCTAAGTAACTTGTTATCAAACCCTGTGTTGCAATCTCATATGTTAACTGTGTGTGTTCCATTGTCTACCACTTTATAAAGAGAGAGTGCATTTGTGAAACCATGAACCCCAGTCCATTTTTAATCATAAGAAACACCTTTCCAACACCATATACCACTTTTCTATTTTCAGCCATCATTAAATCCGAAAATACAAAAATACTTTTCATCTTGCATACATCATTCAAAAACCCAAAAATATCATTTACATTGCATCCACCATCATTGCATATTTATTTCTTGTTTGCATTGCATAACTATCCTGATATCATTCTTACACCTTGTGCTTGACAACCACAGGTGAGGTTGAGGACCAAAACATCTAACCTTGTTTTGTAGGTAACCAAAAGAAGGATAAGAAGATAAATCTACCACTTCAGATTCCCCGAGAGTTCGATATTAAACCCTCGAGTCACCCCTCGTGGGGAAAACTGTCTTCCACTTACTATACACTCTGCACTTGGAGTCTCAACCTAATCCCGTTTATTTGTGCAGGCATCAAGACTTGCTCATCGGGTATCAACCGGTAACTCCAATTGATAAGAAAGATCTTCTCGCTTAGCCAGAACGGTGAAAGGGCCAACGTAGCGAGGGGCCAATTTCCTTTGATACCGAAGCGGCGAACGCCACGAAGGGGAGAGACGCGGAGATAAGCTTTATCACCAATTTTTTTTTTTGAAAGAAATGCGGTAGGGGAAGCCCCTACAGCGTTTTTTTTTAATAAGAACCCAAATCCGCGTCCGCGAGGACTTGAACCTGGGTGGCTGGGTTGTACATCCACTTCCCTAACCAAGTGAGCTGGGCTCACTTCTTCTTTATCACCAATTCATAGTGAATTTCCTGATGGTGCTTATCATAGTAGCTCTTCTGCCTGAACTGAGCAATCTTCAGATTCTCTCGTATGATTCTAACCTTCTCCTCAGCTTCATTGATCACATCTGGACCAAAGAGTGCTCTCTCTCCGGTCTCGGACCAATTTAGCGGAGTGCGGCATTTCTTCCATACAGAACCTCGAATGGAGCCATGCCCAGACTAGCTTGATAGCTATTGTTGTAGGAGAACTCCGCGAAAGGTAGATACTTTTCCCAACCCTTGCCAAAATAGATTACACATGCCCGAAGCATGTCTTCCAAAACTTGGTTCACTCTTTCGGTCTGACCATCAGTTTGAGGGTGGTAGGCGGTACTGAAGTTGAGACGGGTGCCCATAGCAGTTTGGAAACTTTGCCAAAATTTGGATACAAAGATACTTCCACGGTCCGATATGATCCTCAGAGGGACCCCATGCAATGGAACAATACGAGCCATATATAACTCGGCAAGTTGACTTGCCCGTATATCATCACGGACTGGTAGGAAGTGAGCAACCTTGGACAGTCGATCAATGGTTACCCAGATAGCATTGTTGCCCTTTTGAGATCTGGGAAACCCGGTGATGAAGTCCATACCGATTTCATCCCATTTCCACTCCGGGACTGCAATAGGGCGAAGAGTGCCGGCATGCCTTTGATGTTCAGCCTTTACCCGTCGACAGGTGTCGCATTCAGCAACATACTTGGCAATTTCTCGTTTCATCCGAGTCCACCAGAATTGTGGTCGAAGGTCTTGGTACATTTGGTACTACCGGGATGAATAGAAAGAGGTGATTCATGAGCTTCTTGTAGGATCAGCTCCCTCAAATTCTGTTCCTTTGGCACTACCAGACGGTCAACAAAGTAAACAACTCCAGATTCATCTTCCGAGAAACATTTGTGAAAGGACATTTATTATCCCCTCTATGTTTTGTGTGTTAGATAACAACACCGTGAAAGTTTAATATGTTGCTAAGTGATTTCAGAAATCGTCCGGTATCTCTCCATATTCAAAAAGAAGAAAGAAAGTTCGGGAAATCGGATAGATGCGCGGTGCCCTGGGTGGCCGGTTCCCAGGCCGGCCAGACCGGGCCTCAGGCCGGCTGGCTCAGCTGGGTAGCCGGTTCCCAGGCCGGTCAGTCCGGCCCCTGGCCGGCTGGCTCGGCTGGCTGGCCGGTTCCCTGGCCGGCCAAACCGGCCCCCATGCCGGCTCCTCTGCAGAAGGCCACAGCACGCCAGGCCGGCTCCCAGGCCGGCCAAACCGGCCCCCGAACCGGCCAGTCTGGCATCTTCAAACGACCACTTTTTGGAGGAGCTTTAAATAGTCCTCCACCTACCTTGAGACAAGCAGCTTGAACACATTGAAGAACACCATTGATTGCAAGCTCAAGATTTGATAGATCTCCTAATCCCTCCACCCAAACTCGTTGATACTTGGAGGATTGAAGGAGAAGCCCCGGATCTACATCTTCACCAAGCCGTTCTTCATTTCCCCTCATTCACTTGAGGGACCCTTTGCTAGGATTTCCATTGGAAAAACTAGCCTCATATTGTACTCACTTGATTGTCTTTGTGACAGATTTGTAGCTGTTCGGAGCCCCCAATCCTCTTGTGGGTTGTGCCCCGGATCGTTGTTGTAAGGGCTCCGGATTCCGCCTTGAAGGATTCCGATAGTGGAAGGTGAACCAAACCTTTGTGGTGCGGTTCATCGGAGAAGAAGGTGCGTCCGCCTTTGTGGCGGTTGAGTTTTGACCTTTGTGGTAGCTCACACCTCTCCAACGAGACGTACTCCCCTAAAAAGGAGGAACTCGGGATTACATCCGTGTCTCCGCGTGCTTTCACTTCGGTTACTCCTATCCTTGTTTATTGTCCTTACTTCGTGTATCTTGTTTAGTTGCTAGCTTGTCATATGGGTAAATTCACCGTAGTTGCATATCTAGAGAATTTACCTTTTAGTGTCAAGCCTAATTTGAAAAAGTACTAAATTTAAGTAGCACCTATTCACCCCCCCCCTCTAGGTGTCATACGATCCTTTCAATTTGGCCTTTCCGCTAGCAATGTTCTTCTTGATATTCAGGATACCCTCATCCAGCTTCTGAGCATCCTTAATCTAGTCTACAAGAGTAGCTTTGATCTCCAGATTTGCAAGGTAGCCAGAGGGAACAATTTCCAGGTTCAAACGGGCGAACTCTTCATGAAGAGCAGGTTGAGCCTTCTCAACCATCAGGTTGTTGCAATAAGACTTCCGACTCAGCGCGTCAGCCACGACGTTTGCTTTGCCGGGTTGATAGTTCAGACTCACATCATAGTCCTTGATTAACTCCAACCAACGCCTTTGCCTGAGATTTAAATCCGGCTGGGTGAAGAGGTACTTCAGACTCTTGTGATCCGAGAAAATCTCGCAACGGTTACCAAACAGGTATGGTCTCCATTGCTTCAAAGCATAGACCACCGCGGCAAGTTCTAGATCATGAGTTGGGTAGTTGTGCTCATGCGGCTTCAATTGGCGAGAAGCATATGCCACCACATGGCCATCTTGCATTAGCACACAGCCCAAGCCTTGCAGAGAGGCGTCACAGAAGACGACGAAATCCTTGCTGTGTCCGGCAGGACAAGCACAGGAGCGGACGTGAGTTTGGCTTTCAGTGTTTTGAAGCTCTCTTCAGCTTGTCCGTCCATACGAACTTTTATCCTTCTTGAGAAGGTCAGTCAGAGCCTTGGCTATCTTGGAGAAACCTTCGATGAATCGGCGGTAGTAACCTGCCAATCCGAGAAAGCTACGAATGTCCTTGACTGACATTGGAGTTTTCCAATCCAAAATGGACTGAATCTTGTCGGGAATGACAGCCACACCATTAGCGGATATCACATGACCAAGGAAGACAAGATTATCCAACCAGAACTCACACTTGGAGAACTTGGCATAGAGGCGGTGTTCTCGAAGTCGTGTCAGAACCAACCGAAGATGTTCGGCATGCTCTTCATCGGTTTTGGAATAAACGAGGATGTCATCGATGTAAATGACGACAAACTTGTCGAGATAATCCATGAAGATGGAGTTCATGAGCCTCATGAAAGTAGCTGGAGCATTTGTGAGACCAAAGGACATGACGGTATACTCATATGAGCCATAGCGAGTAACAAATGCCGTCTTTGGATATCCTCCTTTCTGATCTTGATCTGATGGTATCCTGACCTCAGATCCATCTTGGAGAATACTTGCACCAGCTAACTGATCCAACAGATCATTGATGCGAGGAATAGGATACTTGTTCTTGATTGTCACCGCATTCAACGGTCTATAGTCAGAGACTAGACGAGGCACGGTAGAATCCCTCTTCTTGACGAAAGTACCGGACAACCCCAAGGTGAACTGCTAGGCTGAATGAAATCCTTCGCTAACAGCTGATCGATTTGCTCTTTCAACAGAGCCAACTCTCCACCGGCATACGGTAGGGCTTCTTGGAAATCGGAGCAGTACCGGGAAGCAGATCTATGACAAACTCCACACTTCGGTCAGGAGGCATGCCAGGCAATTCTTCCGGGAACACATCCGGGAAGTCACACACCACGTGTATGTCCTGGATTTCAGGAGGGGATTCGCCTTCCATAAAGCAAAGGAGGATCTCGGGTGAGTTGGGTATGACTGAAGATGGAGGTCTTGAGAGTGCAGACCAATACTCTACAATGTCACCGGAAGAAGTGGTCACGGTAATGGTCTTGGCAGCACAGTCGAGATTAGCCCGGTATTTTACTAACCAGTCCATGCCCAGTATGACATCAATGCCACTTGACTCAGAGCTACCAAAGCAAAGGAAAAGACGAGTAACCTATGGTAATCTGGACTTCAGGAGTAACCCCATCGGTTTGCCATTTGGAGCCAGGAGTGGAGATCACCAAGGGACGTCTCATTTTCTCGAACGGTATTTTGTGGTCTTTTGCAAAAGCTATGGATATGAATGAATGCGATGCTCCAGAGTCAAACAAAACTGTAGCAAGATTGTTGTTGATTCGTAGCTCACCCATGAGGACGCCGGGGTCCTCTTCAGCTTGCTCAGCAGAGACGTGGTTCAGGCGACCACGCACAATAGGTCCAGCCTTGCCAGCTGGAGTGGCAGGGGCTCGTGCAGGAGTTCCCGATAGGTGCCTTCTGGGGGCACTCCCTGGAGTAGTGGCCAGCCTGGCCACAGGTGTAGCAGGTGAGTCCAGGTGGAGCAGGTAGCTGAGGACGATACCCACTTCCGCTTGCCCCAAGTGTCGAAGTAGTGGGGCGCGGAGGTGGTGGCCTGTATCCCGCGGCCCTCGGCATAATGGAGCACGCGGCACAGCGCTGTAGGGAACAAACACCCTGCGCTTCTTGCTCTCAGAACCCGAGGAACTCTGGTGGTCCCCGTGTGCTGGCCTCTTGGAAGCCTCGAGTTCCTTCCTTCCCTGCTCAAGAGTAAGAGCCTGGTTGAACAGCTCCTGGTAGGTCTGGAACTTGAAGGGCAATAACTCATAGCGGAGCTGCGGCGCAAGACCCTTGCGGAACAGCTCTTGCTTGTCAGCATCAGTGGTCACGTCCCTTGGGGCGTAACGAGAGAGATGGTTGAATTCACAACCATAAGTGCGGAGGTCCATACGTCCCTGTTGCAAATCCAGGAACTCCCTCCTCTTCAAATCCATGATCGGCTGAGGGATGTAAGCCGCACGGAAGGCAGTGCGGAAATCTGCCCAAGTGAAGACATGGTTGGCCGGAAACAATGCCACATGGCTTCCCACCAACAGCCAGCCGCACCAACCAGAGGTAGGTGGCGAAGTTGACTTGCTCGGCCACTGGGACATGCAGCGCGGAGAACTTGCGCTCCAGAGCACGAAGCCAATCATCAGCTTCCAGTGGCTCCTTAGCATCAGCAAAGGTGGGTGGCTGCGAGCGCAGGAACTCAGTGAGAGTGTTGCAGCCATTCCTCTGTGCATTCTGCTGCACCAACTGCTCAAGCAACGCTCATTGCGCCCACGGTTCTCCTCAATGGCCATCAAGACCTGAGCCATCGAGGGTGGTGGCGGTGGTTCCTCATCATTGTGGTTACCACGGCCTCCTCGAGCCATTCTGGAGAATTTACAATGACACAGTTAGTATCTTCTCCGAATGGTTGAACAATAGCATTAGCGTCTACTCAAGTACACAGACTAGGGACGATAATACATTGTGTAACAACTAACAAGGGATCAACAAGATAGAACTTGGGTCAAAGATCAGCATCATGTACTACTAGCGTGGGATTCAAATGTTAAGAAACCACGTGATTCAACACACTCTAGTTGGCACAATCCGGGACCTTCTGTTCAAGTCCTTGGGTTAAAACCCAACGAAGGAATAAGTGATCAGACTCGGTAGAAACATCTGAGTTGATTTGGATTGCAACGCAGCGGGAGCAACCGGACACATAACACTAAAGGTAGAACCCAACCCGTGATCCTAAAGTTTTGAGTAACAGAGAGAAGTAAAACTTTAACTCAAATCGAGGTAAGATTGCTCCGAGATTAGATGTAACCAGATAAGGAGTAAAAAGAATCCTAAGATGGTTTTCACAACTCATTTTTAGGTTAAAATATTTTCACAAACACTAGACTCAACGTCGACCAGTAGAAGGGTTTCCTACAGGCAGTACTGCTCTGATACCAACTTGTGGCGCCCCGACCCGACTGCTATACAGTGATGCTGTGTGTCACCGGTTAAGCGATACAACCGGAGGTTACGGGTTTACCAATCCCCGGCCAAAACCTTTGGCAGGCGTTGCTCGGAATGGATCATCGGCAACGCAACACCCCGATTGATGCCTTAACACAGGCACAACTATCAATGCATAATAGAGAGATCAAGACTTGTGGAACAACTGGCACATCACAGACTCTACGACACAAAGCATTATAGTTCAACTCTTATAATAGAGAAAGATAGCAAATTACAACCAGAGGTCACAGACCCAACATACAACATGCGGAAGCGAATTAAGTTGTTCTAAACAACAAGATCCAAATTATGGCCTAAGAGGCCTACAGATAAACATCAGCGCCAGCTGTTCCGGGATGTCCCAAGCTGCCACCTGGGAACCCCAGACTACTCGTCGACGTCCACAAAGAACCCACCTTCGAGGTCGGTGAAGTCCTCCTCTGAAACAAAACAAACGACGTTGAGTTCGACGAACTCGCAAGATTAAATATAGAGCTTTAGCTCGATGAGGCTTTCAAGTTTTATGGCTGTTTTGCATAAAGCTGATTTTATTTATGAAAACATAACTCCATGGCATCGACTAATCAGAATATTTTCAAAAGGGGTAAGAAGTAACTCTTTTCTCTTGATCACCTTTTCATCATCAACCACCACATCACTGTACCTGTTCTACAAAGGCACCTCCCCGAATCACCCTCGAGGAAGCTAACCTTGCATTCTTGAGTAGTACCTTTAGTACTCAGTTTTAATCATTCCGTTCAAGTTTTCTATGATCTTATCGTCCTTTCCCAAGTCGTCCATAACCGTGGACACGGCTTTTCGAAAAGATTTAACCCTGCAGGGGTGCACTGTGTTTACCTTCGGTACCGCCCGGCTCATTGCCTACGCTTAGCTCTCTTCCGGGGAAAGCCGGCTGAGTGGGAACGGTTACAACCTTTACCTTGCTTGAGACTAACCCAGGATCATCAGTGAGGACGGGACAGGTTCAGTGCCTCCAACACCCTGCCCCGTGGCCACTCATTTTCCTAACACCACCATCCTCATTCTGTCTTGGCCACCATCTCAACGCACGCGCAAATGGAAGCTCAAACTAGAGGACCCTGGCTAGCCCCGCACAAGTTAGTCGGTCGACGAGGGCTCCATATACCCCACCGAAAGGAAGCGCGCTCATTCTTGGTTCAAGAGGTAAAGAACTCGCACCTAGGCGGCGAGAGTGAGACAAAACACCACCATACCAAGTGGCCTCTCATCCCACCTTTAAGCATTTTATTACCTGTCACCACAATTCCTCCACCATCATCCGAACATTTCAACATCTGTTTCCAACATGAAATATCCATCGGACGGCTAAGCATTTAACTAAGCATGGCTAAGCAACAACATAGCATAGTTAAGTATCTCAGGCCAACAATACAAACCTATGGATAATAGGAGGGAAACAGGTAATGGCATCGGAAACTTAATGCAACTATAGGATACTCTAATCCAATCAAATTGACATTTGGAACCGCATGCAATATTATAGTGGAGAAAATATTTGCGGAAATATAGGATAAGACATGCTCAGAGGGGGATTACGCATGAAACACGGGAAGAAACAATCAATCACCACACATGCTTTAACAAATGCAATGCGCAAACACATGATGGCATGACAATTTAAATCCCCGAGAGGAGGATGATTCAAGCTATTCAACTTAAACGGAGTTCGGATGCTTAACGGGCGCATCTCGAATATACCGTGGAATTAAGTAATGTATCATCTTTGCTTGCTGATTAGAATAGATGAACCCTTGAGGATATATGCATGGATTATGGTGATTATACATGGTTGAACTGGAAGGAAAAATATTAAGCCTAACCGATGATATCATTCCTAGTTGGACATGGTATGATAATTCATATCATTGTTATACCACCTAAAATATTGCTTCTGTGTATCAATAGGTTTGAGTTCATGGAGAACATGGCGCGGGGAGAGGAAAGTGCGCGCAAAGACTTGCAATACGACGTCCCTAATGGCGCGAGGGAGGAGCGGGAGGCATGCGCAAAAGGGGAGGACGAGAAAGGATCCGCGAGGAAAAAACACAGGTAAACCGGCCTCCCGGCCGGTCCAGGCCGGTTTCCAGGCCGGCCATGTAACAGAACCAACCGGCCTTCAGCCCGGTTTGGACCGGCTCCAAGACCGGCTATGCGCCCATGAGAACCGGCCCTCAGCCCGGTCCAGGCCGGTTTCGCGACCGGACATGCGAGCTATGGCGACGGGGGCTACGGCTACGGTGGCTACGGCGAGCAGCACGGCTCGAGGATACAGAGCGCTAGGAGGAGAGGGGAGGGGTGCTACGACACGGGGAGCTCACCCTCAAGATGACGGAGAGGTCGGAGACGGCGGGGGGAGGTCGACGGCGCCGGATTCGAGCAAGGAGACAGCGGCCGGCAGTGAGGAAGACGAGTACGGCGGCGTCGATTCGCAGCGATCCGGCACGATTCCTTCTGCGTGGGGGTAGAGCAGATCACGGCGGAGCTTGTGGTGGTCGTCGATCTGCTCCTCGCGTGCTCAACCGACGGCGGCGAGCAGTGGCATCCTAGCTAGGGTTTCGGGCTCGGGAGGAACAGAGGGAGAACGAGAGCAAGATCTTTCGGGGGAGAGAGGAGAGCTGCCACGGGGTGGTCTCATCCACCTCACGCCGTCTAGCGGGGAGCAGGGGAGGCACGGCGCGCGAGCTGGCGCGGCTCGAGCAGCTCGCGCGGTCGCTACAGGGGAGGACGACGGCAGTTTTGCAGAGAGCCCCCTGCCCTTCTTTTCTTATTTACCAACGAGCCCTTTTTCTTTTATTTGAAATCAAACCAGCAGCATTTCAGTGATTTTATTAAGGCACTTAAATGTTTTACAAAAATCTGAGAAAATTCTTGTAGCCTCCCAACAGCATGTAGAAGCACCACAAAAATTGGGGTTGCAAAATAAAATGTTTTAAGCAACATTTGTTCATTGAGGTTAAAAAAATAGGGCATTTTGCTAAATTCCCAAATTATAATCTTTTAGAAATTTTAGAGCAAGTTCAAAATAGTATTTTGAACTCTTGGAACTTCCTTGACAAATATAAGATGTCAAAATATTTGTGTTTTGCAAGTTTGAATACTCTCATTGATTTGAATTGTAATTGAAGCAATTCATATTAGAGGTTTTTCAATGTTATAGTTTCTTGAGCATTTTTAATTAAGCATGCCATGATGCACAAGAAATGAAAAGCGAAAATTTTACTCAGGTTTTTAGGTTCTCAAACTTTGGGCTGTTACACGTGATTATTGGCTCCCTATGCTCAGCCATTTGCATCCATGGTGGAGAGGCGGCCATGAAGGAAGTCGTTGGACACAGGGCCTCCTCGTCTCCCTCATGGGGTCTGTCGCGGGCTATAGCTGGAGTCGATGCCCCTGAAGGTCGCCCTTCCTTGCTTGTGCGCTTACTCACCCTTCGCCGACACCTGGACGTGCTCCGTTGGCGTCGAAGGAGTTGGCCAATGTTGTTGCCCAGCTCCTCCATGAATCTACTAGCCACGCCAATTTAATACCTAACGCCTTTGGGCGGCGCAAAGTTTGTATTTTAAGATTTTTTGTAGCGACTTTTTTCAAATAAAATTAGCATGTTAAATTTGTATGCCCATTCTTTCACAAGTTTCTCGGTTCGCCACTGACTTTGTTTTTACTGAAAATTCATTTTACATAATTTATTTAATTGTATTTATGTTCCAGAATACATTCAAATTAGAACTGAATTAAATTACAGGATAAATAGGGTGAAATCAACTAAAGTACCACAAAAAATGGAATTTCATCAAAATCTGTATTTTGAATGTATATTATTGATTTTGTTGTTTTTATCAAGCAAAATACTAGTGGTGATGATGATGATGCGTTTGCAAAAAAAAAAAAAAATCATTGTCGCACCTCTGAGCCGTATCCGGAAGAGCATTAATTTTCTGGGCCAAAATCGGGAACGTATTGGCCGTTTACTGTTAGAGTAACCCGCCGTGTCGAACGCGGAGTCGCAAACGAACCCAACTCCCGCGAAAAGCGAACCGGAAACCACCGCACGAACCATCTCAGCCGTGCGCTCCCACCCGCCGACAACATCCAACGGCCCGTTCACGCTCCAAAGCTAATCAATCCCGGCTCAAAACCAACGCGTCAACCTCCCGACGGAATCCCCACCTTCTTTCTTCACCCTTTCTTTCCTTCCCCTGCAAACAAACGCAAATCGCATCGTTCGCGAAGCAACGAATCGGATCGAAAAATTCAAAGGAATCGCCTCTGGTCCCTCTGTCCAATCCAATCCACCGGCGATGCAGCACGGCAGCGGCGACTACGCCGCCTCCGCCCCCGCGGGGGGCGGCCACTACTACCCGCACCAGTACGCGCCGCCGGGGCCGAACCCCGCCGCCGACGCCCCGATCCCGGCCGGATACGCCTCCGCGCCGACCTACTCCGCCGGAGCTTACCCCGAGCATCCGCCGTCCGCCCCGTCCTACTCACATCCGCCGCCCCAGTACGCCGGGTACCCGCCCTACAACCCCGTGCCCTACCAGCCGGAGCCCTACTACGCCTACCAGCAGCCCACCCATCCGGCTCCAGCGCCGGAACCCAGCCCGCAGCCGCTTCCCTATGACGCCCCCTACTACGGCGGCGGTGGAGGGTACCAGCACCAGCAGCAGCCCGCCGCTGGGTATGGCGACGACGATTACCTGGACGAGGGCGCGTATGCCTATACCGGGGACGGTGGCGCCGAGCTGTACGGCGCGCGCGGCACGGCGCCCACGCGATCAGGAGCTGCGCTATTTGATGACTACGGCCGGTCGATTAGTTCCCCGTCAGGAGGGGCGGAGCAGCCGCGGGGCGGCAGCGGCGGCGGCAGTGTGGGTGGGAGCTTTGGGAAGATTGCCAGGGCTGTCCCGAAAGCAGAATCCCATGAGGATGCCGGTGGTGGTGCGCAGAAGTTTCGGGTTAAGCTGCTGCCAGAGGGTGCCGGAAGCCCTACTGATGTGCTTTGCCAGGTATAGCTCCTGCAGTATGCATAAGATATCAATTTATGCATCCTCGGTACAATTTGTAGGAAATAATTCTGAGATTATAGGAGGATTCTTATGATACATGAAATATGTACTTGCTATGCTGTTGCAGGTTGGTCTCGATGGAATTCGCATGCTTGATCCCAGCACAAGCAGGACCTTAAGGATTTACCCCCTTGACACACTGACGAAATGGGAGGTATGCTGGATATCATTGTTGCAGAAGATGATGTGAACATTCTTCTCATCATACAGAGTGAGGTGACCTAATGGTTGATCACTGTGCTTATTTAGGTATTGGATTCAACCGTATTTGCGATTTGGGCAAAGACTTCAGTAGATTATGAACCAAAGAGAATAAGGCTGAAGTCAAGCAGCTATACTTCCAACACTTTGCTTGACACCGTGACAGCAGCAACTGTCCAGGTATAACAACACAGCCATTTATTTCGGTCATCATCAATTAATAGCATCCTATTATTGTTGAAAACAATGCAAATCGTTTTTCTTAATGCCTTAATTTCATTATTATGTTTTTGTTTCTTTGTCGGTGTTACTGTTTCAAATTTCAACCATACCTGTAATAATAACTCAAATGAGTTAATCTAGTTCGCTAGCCATGCTACTGTCTTGCTTTGGTACTTCTTTTGGTTCAGGTTACACGTTTATTCAACTTCATTCTGGTAGAACAAGGAGCTAATGTCTTAATATTTACATGGTTTGCCCTTAGATGCTGATATATCAATTCTACTATCAATAAACCATTAATAAGTTTATTTGGTGGGAAGTGTTCAGTACTGAGACGACATGTATTTTGGACTGGAGATGGGTAGTTAAAACCAAATTGTGTATTAAGTCGTGAATGTTCCATGTTGTGTTAATATGACTGGATATCTAAGACACGCGACATTACAAAGTGTAAAATGTCATGATACTCTTTAGCCCCATGTTATCATCATTTCATCTATTTCATTACAGCACTTGTTGCGCTTGAACTCCTCCGTGTTTGCACTGTTTCTAGTTTAGCCATATATATTTTTAGGGAAATAAGTTTATTTTTATATTCGATATTTGTTTGCCTAGGTTGGTTTGAATGCTGAAAGGTCACTAGCTTAGAACTACATACTTGGCACATTTGATTCTACATGTTACATTAAGAACTTTCACTTCTATGATTCTGTAAAATAGTTTAAGGAGATCGGTGAAGATGCAAGAGCGAATGGAGCTGCGGATGATGGCAAATCCTCGATACAGTCAAATGAGAAGAAGAAAGGATTTGATTGGATGTTTGCGAAACCTGTTGATGAAGTTAAAGATCATTGGGTAAGATAAGCTGCTGCAATATCAATTTACTACTCAATAGTAGTCGCAAAATCGTTGGGTACACTTCAGTTTACTTACTTTTTTGCTTAGTCCATTTGTTGCTCTGGTATAATATTTGAATGTGTGCTTGATGCTTCTGCATGCATGCATTTGGCTTCTCGGTACATCTTTTACACAACAATACAGTTTCTAACAATTTGATTAACCATTCCATCAAGTCACACCCTTCAGTTCTGTTAGCTGTATAGCTATTCACGGATCATTGCTCTAACCTCTTGACTTTCTTTACCATCCTGCATTATAGTCATCTATCTTATGATTGCTTTTATTCTCATATTCTTGCATCAAATTGTGCAATATACTTAATATGTATTATCTCCTCTTTCAGGTTCCAGATGAGGCTGCTAAGAAATGTCAGTCTTGTGCTGGTGATTTCAGTCATTTTAATCGCAGGGTAATTTATACTTAGTTCAGATGTTCTTGTTATTACCGAAATAATCAAGTTTTAATGTATTGAGCCGAGTTTGTTCTGTTCCAGCATCATTGTAGGAACTGTGGAGAAATCTTCTGTGATAAATGCAGTCAAGGAAGAATTGCTCTGACAGCTGACGATAATGCTCCACTTGTCCGAGTTTGTGATAGATGCATGGTACGTTCTGCTACTGTCTGTTTCGTTATTATTTGTATTTTACATTTGCTGGACTAAATATAATGTTACTTTCTTTACTTGCCTACTTTGTTGTATCGGACAATAATTATCTTATTAATTGAAAAGGTGTCTAGTTTGTACTTGTCATTCTTTTGATGCTAGCCATTTGGTAAAAGAATTAAATTGTCAAGTTTGTTACAGCCCTTGAGCTTTTGTTTAGTCGCTTAGTATTTCTCCCTATGCGTGTATTTGACTTAGTTGTCATTTTTTTTTGTCATCCTTCAGGTTTATTAAAACTCATTTTGTATTCTTTACTGGTGTTTTTTCAAACTGGATGTCTGAAATCTTTTGCAGTGACTCGTGTTTTGCTATTATCAAAGCTGCATCATGTGCAGCATTTGACTGTACATAAAACTATTCTAGCTATTGAATAGCTGTGAATAAAATTCATTATAATTCTTATCTTTCACAGGCAGAGGTTTCTCAGAGGCTTAGCATGGCACAGGAGGCTGCCAAGAGATCTGCCACGGTGCAAAGTCATGGAGATCTTGCAAGAAAACTTAAGGTAATATATTAGATGGTCTTTTTTCTAAATGATGCACCCATTAAAAAATACTAGACCCACGGGCACTAGCACCCAGGGCATCATTTTAAGAAGTGATGCACCTTGCGGAAGATAAGCCTCGGACGTGGCTAGGCGAGCCGCAGGTGCGCGCTGCCAAGCGAGCATCAGTCGGTTCTCAGGATACATCCATTTGAGTAGCAAAATAAGTAACCAGACACAAGCCAAGTCCGCCTAGATTTTTTCTGTGCATATGGGTAGGTACCGCGCGTATCGGGCTATTGACATGTTTTAGGGTGTGAGCCTACATCAACTTGGAGCCATGGACCCAATGCACAGTACAGTACTTTTTCTTTGTGCCTATTGAAATTACAGGAAAAAGAAAGATAATTAGTGGTCGCCTGGTCGGTCCTGGGCTCATATCTCAGAACTCAGAACCAAAATAGATGACCAAGGTAGGCTTTGTACCTGTGCATGCATATGTGGACCAGAAACTTCCCAAATTTGGCAACTCTTACCTTCATACTAATGGAACCCAAAGTGTCACTTGTTGGTAGTGCAGAAGTCTGTGAGATCTTCTTTATTGAACTTTTTGGCAGTGTTGCATTGTTTGGCAGGGTCTATTGCTTTAGTAACTAGATCTTTTTTACTATTTTAGTCTAGAAAATTTGAAAATTGTATCTGGATACTATTAGTAAACTAGATTTTCGACAGTTGAGCTTTTATCATAGTTATGACAGTGAGAAGGAAGAATGCAACTAGTATAATTAGTTATGTGAAATTCATGATTTACCAAATTTATCCTTTGATCGACAGGAGGAACTGGAGAGGAATCGCAAGTCTTCAGGTACTTTCATGTTCCTGTAAAGTGTATCATTTGACATAGATAATAGTGCAACAACATTCTGAAACTTCCTCTCTCAAAGGCTCCGCGACTGGAGGTGCATCTGGAACCAGGATGAGAGAAGTTGCTTGTCCTACCTGCACGGTCCATCTTCAGGTGTGTCTCAAATTCTAGGCAGTGTATAGCTTGAATATGAAAGGCTTTTGTAATAATATTTCACTGATCCCTAACAAATTAATGCATCTGGAATTGCAGGTCGAGATTCCAACGTCTGGTTCTGAAACAGTGGAGTGTGGAGTGTGCCAGCACGCTTTCCTTGTCAGCGCCAATTGATACACTGGGAAATTAGAGCGTGCTGTTGCAAATTATTATGTTCATAACTCTATTTGTTTTCCCTGTCCTATACCAAAATAAGTGTGTTCAACTTGTAGGTATTTTTGTTTTGTGGCTGTGTTGGTGATTGCGAGAGGTGTATTTATGTTTTCTTGTACATGAGTGAGTTCTTGCTGAAAATGCTGGGTGTTTGTGAAGAATACCAACAGAGTACTCGTTGGTGAAGACACCAACAACAGATATCTATACCGACTGACGACCGTAGTTCTTCCTACCGACTGAAGTTCTAGCATGCTTCCTTTTTGTGTAAAGCTTATGTGTTCTTGCAGAAACCGTAGAGTGCTGCTGAGGAAACTTCATGATGCCATGACTGGTGACATCTTGTCTTTAGCTGGATTTGAATCACCAAGATGCTTAGGGACCAGATAACATCTCCGTCAGACTTCTTCCTTTCTTTCTACGAATACATTTTCGTCAGACATTTCACTGGGCCAAAATCCCCAAGAATCTTACACTAAACATAGGGTGTCCTCAAGGTGATCTTGTGAGGCAAATGCACTTGATTGGTTAAAACACTTCTTTACACGACAGGAGCTGAAGGCGGGGTCGTGATAGACACTCGGAACCAATTGCCGCGGCAGGAATTAGTACTGAGAACCAGGCTCTGCTCTCTGGGTTCGTTCAACGGTTTCATCATCTCTCGGAGCAAACATTCCTGACGAACCTGCGGCCATGGAATGATCGTCCGAGCCCCATGGCGATCGGCCAAGCCCAAGCAGCTGCCTGCATCTATCCATCCAGCTCCTGGCAACGCCATGACAGGCGGCATCCATGTGAGTGGACTGGTATCCATGGACGGGGCCACGCATGCATGCAGCATGGACATCAAGTGATAAAACTGCATCGATGCGATGACAATCTTCCCCAGTGAGAGAGTAGACGGGATAGGGTGATCCTGTCCTGTTTTTTGATGCTATCTTTTTACTGCTTTTTTAAGTTTAGCCTCGGCCCTGTTGTGTTTGCTCCTTCTATATACTAGTTGGCATGTACGTGCAACGCACGTGTTCAAAATTTAATAGGAAAATTTACAATTAAAAAATGATCGTACACGACCGATTAAACATAACAATCCATTAATTTACACGTATCTAAAGTAAACATAGATTCAATAGCATGCGTGTAACTCGTAACTACAAGACCGATTTAACACAACAATCCGTTAATTCATATAATGTATAAATTGTATGAAGAAAAAATTCATAGTTTGTCATGAGGGCACGCCATAGCAAATAAAGTCTCATTTTTTGGTAACTTCTTCAGTGACCATCTTGAAAAAATAATAACTAAAGTGGCATCTATAACATGTGAACTGCCGTATGGAACAACACAAGTAGATTGTTTAACCTAACCAGGTAGGAAAAAACAACATGTTATCGATCATAAGTAGGTTGCTCTATGAAGCAAAGTTCAAAATTTTAGTTAATTTTTTGTACTGCACGAACTATACAATCAGCAGTGCCATCTCGGTTTTAACATAACAATTAACCAAATTGTACTCCTGCAGAAGTGGAGGATGACAAAAACAAATTCAACCAGCTGAAGACTACATAATTAAGCAAATAAGCACCTGGTCAATGCAATTGCTGCAATTGAGCTAGTACCAGCACTTTGCTAGTCAAAAGATAGTCGGTTTTCAGTAGCACAAACACTATAGTTCAGTAGCTGCTTGCAATATATCCGATCTGTCGCAGCTAGTCTGAAGCATGGCAGTACAAAAGTGACAGAATAATGCAAGTAGTTCAGCAGCACGATAACATGACTTGGTAAGAAGCAGATTTCGTTCCCTGATGATTCTGAATACTTGCGTCAAATACGCCGATCAGCATCTTCGAGCCGACAGCATCCGAGTTTGCAGCCACCTTATGTGGTGGCAACACAACCTCGTATGAAGTCCAGCCTCCCGTCATAGCCTCCGCGATGGAGGACAGCGCACAAATCAGCCCCGCGTCATATAGCCTCCACCTGACCCTATCCCGCATGTGCAAGTCATGGCCATGCAGCAGCTCGCTCGATCCTCGTCTGGAGCAGAAGCCGCAGACCAACCCGCCTGATATGGAGCAACAATGGAGGCGCGGAAACTCAGTCCTGGCGCGGTTATGGAGTTTGGCGAAGGAGATGCCTGATCGCTGCTGGTGTGTATGCCCTGCCGCGTCGGTGCGGCCTGCGGGTCAGGCGCCCGGACAGATCAGCGAGGGATCTGGAGAGTGCGGCGGTACGGGTAAGGTGATGTGCATGCGGGCGGCCTCCCGCTGTCCTTCCTCATCCCCGGCTCCGGCTATCCGACAGGGACACGCAGGCCATGGCCGCCAACCAGCCGGAAGCGGGCGCCTGCACCCTGCCGTCGGTGATGATCGTGCATCGCTTCTCGCCGTCCAGGCCGCCATGCTACAGCCGCGCGGCGACCTCGCTCTCGGCGTCACCGTGCACCACGCCGCCTCAGCCCGTTTCTTTCACCGGTGGCAATTCTTGTAATTATAATAGAACTGAAAAGGTGTGTTGAGGTGCTCAACGCGTTGGAACGATCTGGTCAGTTGATCTGATATTGAACGACTCAAATTTAATGTATCCGCAACATGTTTGCTCTTTTAATAGTAGTATAGATTATCTATCTATACTACTATTAAAAGAGCAAACTTGTTGGGATACTTTAAATCTGGACCTTTCAATATCCGATCAAACAGCCCAGATCGTCCCAATGTTTGACAACTCAACAATGTCCGATTTTTCCCGTTTTACCCTCTCACCAAATCACATAATACTACTAAATTGCCACTCATCTCCGAATCGTTATTTTTGTCTTTCCTTGAGTTAGGCCGCCATCGATAAAATAAACGGTTGGTTAATCGTCCGCTCGCACCCACGACGCTGCTCCTCGGCTGCTGTCCCTGCGATTCCGCCATCGCGGCGGAGCTTCTCGGGCACGGCCGGCCTCCATCCCCACCAGCCGCCTGCCCTACGCGGAGCCAGACCCAGCATTCCGGCCCGGGCAACTTCCCGTCACCGCTGTCCGCTCCTTGGCCTCCGGTCGTCGTCCCTCTGTGCACCACCTCTGCCGCCAAGGAGCGCTGCGACGGCGGCCAGTCATCCCCATCGAGCTCAGGAGCTCACGGTCATCCGCGCGGTGCAGGAGTTAAACACTCGAGCTGGTCACATCTTTTGCCTCGTCTAGATCCGGCCAACGGAGGGGCAGACGCACGCGCACTGGCCTGTACACCCACGCACGCTCCACACCGATCCAGTCGACCAGGCCGCGTCGATCCACACCTGCGATAACCAGCCGCACGCTTGGCTCTAACCTGCAGTTGCCACCGGAGCTAGCTCACCTCCCGTGGCTGCCTAGATGGATCGATCGCTTCGTGCAAGCTAGCTCAGCTCTTGTGGCTAGCTACCTCAGCCAGGCGCACGCGCAGCATGACGACGGCCGTTGTACTACTAGATTAGATGGATGGATCGATTGCCCGGCAGTTAGCTCAGCTCCTGTAGTATACTTTATGGATCGGTGGATTGTAGCATGCGGAGGGATTGAGGAACGTAAGAAGAAACCGCAAAGATTTGTTAGAGAATATTTTGTTTCACTACTCGGATTTATGGGGTCTGTTTGGCCGCATCCCAAACCAGCCCTTAAAACACGTTTTCCGCATTTTAAGGGTCTGCTAGAGATGCTTTTAAGGCGCCGATGTACAACTCGCTGCCCGAGATGGTTTGCGAGCATCTGGTCCTCCTCCTCTGTTGGGATGGATCAAGCTCAATTCTGATGCTTCCTTCATCGGACAAGGCAACCCCAGCGGGGCGGGTTCTATTGTTCGGAACCATCTCAGGCACGTCGTGATGGCTGCCTGCATCCCATGCATGGCTCATCAGACCCTGAAGATGCATAAGCCAAAGCCGCTCTGAAGGCCATCAAGCTACTGGGGACTGGGGCCACGAACGCATCATCGTCAAGCTCGATTGTGCCGGAGTTGCTGCTGCTCTGCGCTCATCCGTGACGGACAGGTCGAAGCAGTGGGACATTTACGAGGAAGCCAAAGAACTCCTAACGAGGTTAAGTGAGTTCAAAATTAGTATGATTAGAAGAGAGAGTAACAGAGATGCAGATTGCCTAGCTAAACTGGCTAGATCAGCGGGCAGCTGTATCTGACTTTTCTCAATAAAAATAATGTACAACTCGCTGCATTTAACTTTCAAACACCGTTTCTCACATGTTTTCACATCTAGGTTTATTTAAAATATGTGAAATTTTCATGGTTGAAATCAGCCTTTTTAATAAGGAATTTATAAACATTATAATATTTCTATTTACTTAACTATGTCATATGTTTTTTCATGAAAATTATTACTCTTGGGTCATGTATTTTATTGGAGATGAGTCCTTTGTATTTTTCCACAAAAATCATCTCATTTTGAAGTTCCACTCTACAATTTCAAAGGTATGGATATTCTCATATTAAATGAAGATGATAATATATGAAGCTCAGATCCACGTACTGGTCTTAATTCCATATTCTCAAGTACGACAAGCTGGGCATTTTTTTCATATTATGTTTTTCTATATGGATCTTGATTTGTTATTCACGCTCTTCTGTCTTTTATTTCTATTTTGAAATTTTAGATCAACTACGAAGTGTGGTTCAGTCCTAACAGTCAGACATTAGCTTTGTGCACACTTGGTGTGTACTGCCATAACTTTTCTGCAGATGATGAGTTATGGTACCACATTAATAGGTATATGTGTTAATATATACTTGCATCGAATGAAGTAATCTAGCTAGGTACAGCTTTTGCTACTTGTAAATTGTCCTTTTTTTAGCCAAGCGTAAATTGTCCTATTTAATTGTGACTTATAAATTATCCATTTAATTGTGAAGACGTGCGTTGCACGTACATGCCAACTAGTACTACTATTAAAAGAGCAAACATGTTGGGATACTTTAAATCTTGTCCGTTCAATTTTCGATGAACGATCCATATTATCCAGATGTCGAGCACCAAACACTTTAAATCTTGTCCGTTTATTTTTCGATCAACGATGCAAAGGAATCGCGAGAGATTAGGAAAAAGTTAAACGCAAGCGAGATGGTAGCACTCTGATCAGAATCAGGTGTCTGTTTCCGATCAGGACACGATTGGCACGCTGATCGCGAAGCATTGAGGAGCAGGTTGAAGGAGCGGACCTCTAGGTCGACGTTTCGGATCAGCTCCAGGCAGAGGGCGCTGACGCCGGCGAGCCCTGCCCGCCGATTGACTCAAGCAAGACTCCGACAGAATCGAATTCGTAGAAGTCCGGTTTCTCACGGACGTCGCGCGAATCGAGTCTGGTCGCTATCGCCGCCAGGATGTTCGACGCCGCTGTCTCGAGGTTCGCTGTCGCCGCTGCCCGTGAGGGGTTCTGGGCATGGCCTTGTGCACCACGCGCTCGTGCGGGTCACGCAGGAAGGAAGATGCACGGAGCCGCGGGCGCTTACCGGCGGCGTGACACCGGCCTCGAGCTCACCTGGCCGCCTGTGCGTTTCAGTCTGCTGTTTTATTATCGGCAACCTCCATTGATACCTCTAATTCCGATGACCACAGCCATAGTTGAGACGGAGGCTGCTCGAGGCGGTGGTCGAGGAGGTTGGCAACTGGAGGGAGCGATATGCCGAGGAGGAGGAGGCCATGGCCGGCATATGCACGCTCGTTTGCAATAGGTGGAGGATGCTATACTGATGAGCGAGACGCAAGAATCATCTCGAGAGGACCACGTCATCATGGCGTTTGACATCCCCATCCGAGCATTCTCTATTGTTTTCATGCCAGCTGAACTGTAAGTCCTCTGGAGCGAGAGCATCGGTAGTCAAGGACCTGTATACATGAAGGCAAGGATCCGCACAGGTAAATCCCGGGCAGAGCGCATTGAAACTGCTCTCTTTTTTCGATTTATTTGGGCAACCAAACAAGCTCAGAACAATCTGAAATTTTACACAAGAAAGGTATAACTACTTTTGGCATACCCTAAAATTTACAGCTCAATTGGAGTTCATTTGAATTTTTGATTAATTCAAGAACAGTGCAGTCAGTATTCGACGAAACCTGAAAACTGAACCATAGCAAATATTTGATTGGAACTTTAAAGCAATTCAATTGTAAGTATTTGATCTGTGTATGATTATGGTAAGTATTACAATATTGATACTTTGCTTGTGTAATAATTCCAATATGATGATATTGCTTAAAGATTGGAATATCAGTACAATTTACAGCACCCAATCATGGACACTGTTCTAAACATATGTATATAATCTTGATCCAAAAATCTTATGCCATCTATGAGATTTATCTTGTAATAATGGTAGGGACATACACCACCAACTTCCCCCACCCAAGGTGTACAAGATATGGTAAAGGTCAGCAGGATATAATTTTTCATTTTAAGTTGTCGGTTGAGTTCGTTCGAGTAGGAGTGCCTAAACATTTCACAAGTATATTATTATACAGGTGTGATAATTTTGTTATATTTTCAGATTGCACTTGAATAATGAGATTAAACTTGTTGCATGATTTGTTGATAATATGTCCCATGTTAAACGTGCATGGCACGTGCACGTTGACTAGTCAATATAAAAGGCAAAAATTTTACCTTCGTTTCAAAAAAGATAAAACTGCATCGATATCTGCCTGAAACGCACAAGGAAGAAAGGATCCTGCATGCTTTAGGACCAGCCTTTACGCGTACAAACACGCATTAACAAACTAACAGGGTGTGTACCGCAGTACAACGTAGGGCCATGGCATCGCATGATTAGCCTTAGCCCCTCTCCTCTCCCGCGACGTCGCTTAAGGGCGAGCACCATGATTCTGTTCCTCAAAGCGTTCATCAAGGCAAGGCATGCGGAAGCTAAGCAATGGAGAAGTCTCTGCAAAATACTGGTAGAAACTGGAGTACGTGGTTAAAATCATGGTAAGGAATACTGCTTCGTGTTCAAGAGAGAGCTCGGACCTCTCACCCTTTCCCCATCTACAGTGAAAAAGGGCGACTTTTGGGCGACCCCGTGCGTGCCAGCTCGCCGCCGGCGATCCGTGCGATTCCTCGCCCTCCGGCGGCCGCCTCGGCGGGAGGACGGGGATCCACGGATCTCGGCGTGTACATAGTCTAGGTGTGCGTGGTGGTGTGCTAGCCGGCGGCGCTGGGAGGTAGCGGTGGCGCCGGAGTGGCTTTTGGTGGCGGTGGTCTCCTCCTCTGTTGGTGCGGCTCGGTGGAGCTCCGCCGCAGATCTGCCGTCCCGCCCTCGTTCGTGGCTCCTTGGAGTGCTCGAGAGGGTTCCCCTTCGCCGGAGTCCGAGAGGTGGTGGATCCGGCGGCTGACGATCTTGAAGATGTGGTTGCTGAAGGCCGAGCTGGTGTTGCTGTTCTTCGCGCAGGGTGGAGGTGCTCAGGCACCGAGGAGCGTCGCCTTCCTGGTCGCGCAGGGAGCCTCCCAGTCCAAGGTTTCGGAGGTGGTGCGGCGGGTTTCGCCGGCGCAGCGGCCTGACGCCGAAGCTCAGAAGGACTTCGTTGTAATTTTCTTTGTTTCTGGTCTTTTCTGTAAGAAGTTCGGCTGATGTAATCTTCCTCGCAAAAAAAAAATCATGGTAAGGAAATCAAGGCTATACTACTAGGCAGTGCCTAGTTCCTAGGCTTTGGGATCTGATGAGTAGGAGCTAGCTAATAATCTGACACGGCTGCTTAAGTTTCTGCAGCTACGGTGAGGTAAAGAGGTAATTAATTTTTTTTCCAGCTTTTGGTGTAAACTTGAGGAGGCTTTTCTTCTCCGCGGCCTAGCTAATCGGGCCTGCCTGCCTGCCCGCATGCTTGCATGCATGCCTGCAGGTCCTTGTTTCTAATCAGGCCCATTCATGCTGTCTTTTGACTTGCCCCGCACCTGACGCTCTGATAGTCGTCACTGCTCCATTGTGTTTCTCAGTGAGTTTTGGTTTCCTTGTAGATAAGCAGACAATTGGGTTGCTGATGAGAAACATGCCTAGATTTTGTGTATTAATTTAATTGGTACAATAAGGCTCTCTCTGATTGATTAGCTGGATTCCGAGTAATAGTATGGCTTGATCCTTGATGAATCCTTAGAAAGTAACAACACATGAATATGTAACATAAGGTGTTTGGTTGCTTCATAGAAAAATATGTAAATTTTGACGGGTGATTTTTGTTACAGATAAAGGAAACTTTTCATTAAGTAAAACCCATGGATAATTTTCTGTGGAGTTGCAATCAAAGTAATCCATACATAAAAGTTCATATGGTCTCTTCATCCTATATATACCAGATTAATTTTTTTAGACTAACACCAAATTAATTCAATAGGAAAAATTACTAAGAAATCGAATCCACCAAATTCATATGGAATTTATCTGAATCAAATACGCCTTTTGTATATTTGAACATTTGGTGACCTGAGTGAATACAGCACTGTAAGATCTTCCATTCACCCGCTTCAGAAAGATTAATTATTTAATTAGCCTTCTCCTTCGAGAACGGTGATTTGTCGCTCGAGCGACATGTCGCACGATATCTAGTGCGTGCAGACACGCGTTGCGATGTGGTTACCGCAGGCCTAGCTGGCATTACGGCCCGCAATACTGGAACATCGACGGGGCGATGTACGTGTTGTAAACATATGGGCTTCCGGAACGATCTGGGATGTCCAGGTACCTTTCATGGGCAGAACGTTGGAACAAGTACTGATTCGAAACTTGCCCACGAGGCCTGCTAGCCCTGGTGGCTGCTCGCAATTACTATTGGCTTTGATGGCGGGCTATCTCTTTATTTACTGTGCTCCCTGTCCCCAGGCCCGTATCGACCGGATCTGAAACCGCTAGGCGGCGTCCCCAACATCTCAAGCTTCGGATCAGAGCGGAGGAAAATCAATGGCGACTGCGGCAAGCGATGCGGGAAGGTAAGCATGCCCCCCCCCCCCCCCCCCCTTCTTTTGCTGCTCTTCTTTTTGGTTCCCACTTTGTCGTCTGCTCAGCCGTGTTGTTTCTTTGGGCAGCCAGAATAACGGCGGGTCGGTCTGCGGTGGGGGGGCGGATGCGCCGGAGGCCGCCCGTCTCGGGGATGATCTAGCTGGAGTAGGCTCTAGCTGCCCGGATGTGCAGGAAGGATGCGTGGAGGAGATAGGGAATGTGGACGGCGACAGGGGTGTGGATTGTCCGCCGCGCTTTTTCGAGCGTCAAGGGGGCCGTCGCGGGCGCCTCCAACCGATCTTGCAGCAGCTGGACTTGCGGATGAGCGGGGATGGAGATGGAGAATGACTGCTAGATCGAGGGAGACGATGAGCAGTGCTGGTGATCAGTAAACAGGCTGCTATTGCCACGCGGAGGTGGGTAGGTGGTAGTTGGGCGGTGGCCAGCACCAGTAAGTTCTTGAAACGACCAGACCATGCAACCCGTCTCCCTGGTGAAATTTGACAAAATTAACCTTTTTTTGAAACTTCAGCCAAAAATAACCCTTTTTTGAATTTTTTTCGAAAACTAACCCTTTTGTGTGGCTCCCGCCACTGCGGCGCCACACATGCAGGTGCAACGCCCCAGCCTGGGGCGCCACACCTCTGCCAGCGGGGCACGGCGGGCCCCAACCTTGGTTAAGTAGCGCCGGCGTGTGGGGCGCCACACCTTCATGTGTGGCGCCGGGGCTTGGGGCGCCACACCTTCGAAAGAGTTAAGTGTGTGGAGCCACGGGGTGAAGTGTCCACCCCGCGACTCCCAGCTTCTAAACGAGCAGCAGCCTCTCTCTCTCCCTCTTTCTCCCCCCAACTCACCCCCTCTCAAATCCATCCATTTCGGTGCGATTTTTCCGTGGATTTCGGCTCCCCTACGTGCAAGAAGGTACTCTCCTCCATCCTCCTTGTTTTTGTCCAATAGAAATCTTCCAATTTGGTGACATTGTGTAGATCTTGGAAACCCTAGAATTTGATATAAGGACAAATTTGTGGTTATTTGTTGATAATATTGGTCAATGTGTGTGGGTATGATGGATATGAAGTGTTGGGCTGTTGATTGTAGGTTAGGGTTAGGGTTTTTGTTAGATGTAGTTAATGAGCTAGATTTAGTTAGGGTTAGTGCATAATGACTTGATTTAAAATTAAGATAAGTAAATTGATTTTGTTTGAAATGCGTAGCTTAGTGCAATGTATCAATCATTTGATGCATTTGGTTGTTGTAAATTTTTTAGATGGAGAAAATGGTTAGTGTTCATCATGTGGACAAGGAGGCCTTTTTGAAAGGCAATGTGGAGCATGACTCGGAGGAGAAAGTGGTGGTGTTTGGCCATAGTCCTAGCTATGCCGAGGTTGTCGAGAGAGTGCGGATTGCATTGAATTGGACGGATCCAAATGATGTTATTTCTTTGGAGGGAGGTATAATGTTGGGTTCGGAATGCATCTTCGTTGGAAGACTATGCCTCTCAACTCCGAGTTGTGTTGGAGTGCATATAAGGAGACGGTTGCGGGATCTCAAGACAAGGCTCTTGAGTTGTTTGCCACCAAGATGTTTGACTTGAACCGGTGTGCCTCCGAACATGACGTTAGGAGGCCGGTTCAAAATGAGTCACCTCATGCGCATGAAGTGTACTATCCAACGTCGAGTCCACCTCCAATGACTCAACATGATTTTAGCCAACCAACAATGACCCAACACGAAAGGAGCCAACCTTCAAGCCCAATTCAAAGTGACCAATATGAAGAATCGGAGGAGGAGAGCGACGCGTCGGAGTATGAGCTTCATAAAAATGATATTGGTGATGTGGAGACAAATTGTAGGCATGAGGACATGGACCATGACATCCCTTATAACCGATGCTATGCATCGGACTCGGATGACGACGGTCCCGAAGAAGATGTTGATGAAGATGGGTTCACTGCTAAAGAAGCCGAAATATTCAAGAAGGTAGTGGGCCGGGATCATCGGTTACCATTGTTCCGTGATCTTAGTCTCGCCGATAAAGCCGTGGTTGATGGTGGCACGAGTAAAATTCTTGAACCAAGGCCAACTTCGAAGAAGGATCGTAATCCCAAAAACTATGGTATTGCTGAGGGAGTGAAGTTTGAAAGCTTGTTGGAATTGAAGACATGGCTCAAGGAGTATGCGGTTAAGTACTTTAGACCATACAAAGTGGTTCACTCGGATGTCAAGAAGCGTTACACGGTTAAGTGTGAGGACGCGCATAATGGGTGTCCGTGGATTGTGCGTGCAAGACCTATCAAGGGAACCTCTCAATGGGTTCTAAAAAAATGTGTGTCCACTCACATGTGTAGTGGCAATGATGATGATGATGACAAGGATGCGAAGGACATTCATCGGCAACTAACCTCGATTTCATCGGCTATAGACTTTCCAATTCCATAGAGGCATTCCCCACTTTTACGGTGAGGGCTATCATGGACACGGTGAAAGACATGTTTGGTTACTCGGTGAAGTATGGGAAGGCATGGAGGGCCAAGCAAGCCGCATTCAAGATGTTGTATGGTGACTGGGAGGAAGCATACAACCGACTTCCTAGATTGTTGGGAGCTATGGCTGCTACAAATCCGGGCATGGTTACGTGTGTGGAGCCCTTTGGCCAAAAGACTAGGGATTACAACGGTGCAACCGTCCGTGTCTTTGGCCGTGCATTTTGGGCTTTCGGGCAATGCATAAGGGCATTCAAGCATTGTAGACCGGTTGTCTCCGTGGATGGCACATTCTTGACAGGCCAGTACAAGGGCACACTTTTGATTGCCGTAGCTCATGATGCTAACGACCGGTTGTTGCCGTTGGCTTTTGCTTTGGTGACGGCGGAGAACCAGGACAACTGGGAGTGGTTCATGGGTCTAGTGAGAACAAAGGTATTTGAGCCTCAAAGAGAGGTATGTGTCATCTCGGACCGCCACCAAGGCATACTCAATGCGGTGGAGATTGATATTCCCGGGCATGCTCCTTTGCACCATCGATGGTGCATGAGGCATTTTGTGTCCAACTTCTATAGGGCATGCGGAAATAAGGAGCTATCTGATGATCTAAAAGATTGTTGTCTCGCTTTCACCGAGCGGCATTTTGTGAGATTGTACAACAGATTGCTAACTCTCACATCGCCGGGGGGTCGAGAGTTCCTAGATAGGCATGCGTCTCTGAGGCACAAGTGGACTAGAGCATTTGACACCGACGGTAGGAGGTACGGTGACATGACAAGCAACATGGCAGAATGTTTCAACAATGTGCTCAGAGGAGTCCGTGCGTTGCCCGTGACAGCAATAGTTCAATACACATTCGACAAGTTGAATGAGTATTTACAAAAATATAGTGAGGAAACGTTTGAGCAGATGGAAGGGAAGAACAAGCACAAGAAGAAGTACAAGTATCCACCTGAAGCAGACAAATGGATGGCATACCAGTTAAGGAAGGCGGAGACCAATACAGCCCAATGTTTTGACAACAACGAGTGGATTTACCAAGTCAATGAGCCAGGAGGCACCACGGTAGGTGGTGTGCAACACGGAGGGCGTGCGTGCAAAGTCTTGCTAAAGCAATGTTTGTGCTCGTGCCAAAGGCCTCAGTTGCTTCATCTCCCTTGCTCGCACTTGCGGACCGCGGCACGCATTAGAAAGGTGGGATACGTTGATCCGGTTAGGTTGTCCGAGTACTCGATCGAGGCTACCAAGGAGACATGGGCGGGAAGATTTGAACCTTACTTTGACCAATCACAATGGCCAGAATATCATGGCATTCAACTATGGCCCGATCCAATATTGAAGGTGACGAAACGGGGAAGACGGAAGACAAAACGTTTTAGAAATGACATGGACGCATGGGGTGCAGGAGGTCTCCGAGAGTGGGGCAACCAACATTTTCAGGAGCCTCGTGTGGCTGCCCGTTGTGGAGAATGCAATGGTGGTGGGCACAACACTAGAGGTTGTAGTCGAAACAAAGATCGAAAGGTGTCCAACATGGTGGCGGTGGTGGTGGCGGTGGTAGCACAAGCCACCATGATCATTCTCAACATGGCGGTGGCGGTGGTAGCACAAGCCACCATGGTGGTAGCCAACATGGTCATCCTCAACATGGCGGTGGCGGTGGTAGCACAAGCCACCATGATCATTCTCAACATGGCGGTGGCGGTGGCGGTGGTAGCACAAGCCACCATGGTCATTCTCAACATGGCGGTGGCGGTGGTAGCACAAGCAACCATGGTGGTAGCCAACATGGTCATTCTCATCGTGGCGGTCGCGGTGGCGGTAGGCGTACATCAATGTTTGACGAGCTACGAGGGGGTAGGCGTAGTGGCGGTAGAGGTGGTAGACGTAGATGATTGGTATGACTGAAATTTATTTGGTTGTTATTTCTTATTTTCAATTGTTCCATTTTACTGTCAACTAAGTTTAAACTTGCAATTTTGTAGGGATGGACTGTTCCGATCTGAAGGAGAAGCCGGTGGCATGGCAACACAGCATTGACAGTCGAGTCGGGCACGATGCGCCGACTTGTTGGTGTGGTGACGTTTGCAAGATGAAGCAGTCCAGCGATTGGGACGATAGAAGAGGAAGGAGGTTCTGGATGTGCCCGAACTATGCTTGGGAGAAGCCGAAGCCAACAAAAAACAAGTCGAAGCAAACAAAACGCAAGCCGAAGCAAACAAATATTATTGAGCGTCCGTGGGTAAATGTCTCCTCCGCCTCTCTTGTAAAGAATTTATCTTTATCCAGTTACATGTTTTGACTCGCTATTATGTTTGCAGTCACCTCCGCCTATTTGCCAATACTACCGGTGGATAGACTTTGAGCAAACTGGCCTCTACCGGTGGGAGGTAAAAAATATGACTGACAAGGCGTGGGAGCGATTCTGGGAGAAAGATCGTGAAGAGGAGCGGGCCAAGAAGGAGAATGAGCAAGCGAAAATTGAGGCACTAGAGGCTAAGAACGAAATGATGCTCCGCGAGATGGAGAGGTGGGAGAAGACTGAGAAGGCACGTGTTGCAAGGGAGGCGTGGGAGGCGGAACGTGCAAGGGAGGGGCCGTTAGAGGATGGAAGGTACCATGAGGCGTGGGCGGCGTTTGAGGCCGAACTTGGAAGGGAGGGGTCGGGAGGCCAAGGTGAAGGTGCTCGCCGTGCACGAGAGGAGGCTCAACCTGAAGGTGCTCGCCGTGCACAAGGGATGTTGGATGCGAGAAGGCGTGAGAGGGAAGCACAAGAGGAATTGGATGCGAGAAGGCGTGAGAGGGCTCGCCGTGCACGAGAGGAGGCGGGAGGACAAGGTGAAGGTACTCGCCATGCACGAGAGGAGGCGGATGCGAGAAGGCGTGAGAGGGATCGCCGTGCACAAGAGGAGGAACGAGCGGAACCAGACCCAGCGAGGCGCAAGGGCAAGTATCCACGTCTTACTCAGTAGGGACAATGTAATGTCGTGGACTTTGGGTTTGTTGTAATGTCGTGGGCATTTAATTTGCGGGAACCTTGTAATGTCAAGAACATTTAGTTTGTCTGAACCCTGTTGTGGACTTTCATATCTGTGCTTTATTGTGCCGTATCTGTGTGTGATCGATTATGTTGCACTGTGACGTTGTTTCCATTTGTTGACAAACTTTCAGAAAAGCACTTGTACACGGAGGATGACCAAGGTGCAAGAGGAATGGGGGATGCCAAGACGGTGGCTTGGAAGAGAAGAAGGAAGAGAGAAAAGACCCAGGCAGCGGTAGTACCGCTGGGTTAGGCGGTACTACCGCCAGAGAGCTACCGCCACCGCTACCGCTGCAGCTGCCGCCAGAACCAGCCTTCGGAAGGGATGAGCGGTACCAACTGGTACCGCTGGTGCTACCGCCGCCGGTACCGTCGAGGTGGAAAGCGGGCGCCCGGCCCGCACCAGCGGTACTACCGCCATACCCAGCGGTAGTACCGCCGCTGCGGGAAGCAGCACGGGTTGGAGGCCTTTGTAACCTCCTCCACCTACCCCCTGCTCCTCAAGCACCGGCGCGGTATGGCCACATGAATCCCTGCTCTCTGTCATTGTGCCGCGCCGGAGAGGACGGCGCCACATCTCTATGTGCCGCGCCCCAGACTAGGGCGCCACACATGTGCAACGCCGGAGCTTCCGACGCCACACCTTCATCTGCAGCTCCCCGAGCTCCGGCGCGGTACTTGCATGCAATTTCTCCACTCTCTGTTGTTTTGCCGCGCCGGGGTCGCCGGCGCCACACCTTCATTTGCGGCGCCTCCTCCAAGGGCGCCACACGAGAAAAAATTATCAGATCAGAACAAGTAGTTCAAAACGACAAAATACTAGATTTTTCAGCAGTAGTTCAAAATGACAAAACCACCAGATTTTTCAGCAGTAGTTCAAAATGACAAGTTCACAACAAGTAGTTCACAGCAGCAGTAGTTCACGACAAGGTTCACGACATGGTTCACGACAAGTTATCGACATGGTTCACGACATGGTTCACGACAAGTTACACGACAAGTTTACTTCCTTTTCCTTAGCCTCCTCAAAGGTTCAGCCGGCGCCGGATCCCCGGTCTTCCTCCGACACCGCAGCTTCTGCACCGGCTCTTCCTCGGACACGTGATCGTCGGAGTCCTCATCCTCCGACACGTGCTCTTCCGCATCATCAGCCTCGTGATCGTCGAACTGCTCGTCCTCCTCCTCCAAAGCAGGCCCCTTTTTTTTGTTGATGTAGTCGTCTGGTGAGTAACGCCTGGTAGACTTCTTCCGAGACCTTAAGTGGAAGGAGCGCTGATATGCCTGCAAGATCATGTTATCGTCCACATTTTCATCAAAATCCCCCTAGAAATGAAAGAAATCATGCAATTTTAAGTGAGTTTGACGAAATCATTTTTGGGTGACCAACATGTAGCATATTCATCATACCTCAACCTCCTCATCATTGGGCTCATGTGGGTTCGAATTAGAAGCATCGCCACGGGTAGGGGTTGAAGGGGACCTCGAGCGGGTCGGCATGGCATCATCGGCGCGACAACCAAGCAAATGCGCTAAAGTCCGTAGCTGAGTTGCGGAACGCTATGACATTGCGAAAGCAATATCTTAGTAAAAATGAACAACAAATTATGCAAGAATCGGAGATCGTCTAACTTACCTTCACAAATGCCCTAACGGCATTATCACCCTTCTTGCCACGAGGTAACAAGGCTGCCTCCTCGGCTGCACCCGCTTGGCGCTCGATCTCATTGCGCTATGAAAACAAACATGTCAACAACAAAACTCTATATGACGAGACCAAATAAATTGGACAAAAAATTACCATAAAGTTGATCACGGGAGCGAAATCAGTTCGGTTGCCGCTTCTTACGGCCTTGTTGTACTGGAGCTCAACAATAGCATCATCGTCCATGTCCTCCAAAAGCTCCCCATAAGCCGGGGGCATATACGGACACGGGTACGTGCAAGAAACCAACCAAGATATGCATCGAATGCCTCTTGACGGTACTTGGGCGATCCCGCATATACACCTTCCTTTTCGTTGCCTCCTTCAACTCGGCATTGAATGTAGAGATGTAGTCCTTATGATGTTTATCCCATTTCGTCACCTTCCTCTGCCGGCGCCGGTCCAATCTACATGGTCAACAAATGAAAATTTAGTAACTACACTAACACATAAGATTGGTAAGACAAACTTTGGAGCCTCACTCGTGCAACGAAAACATGGTGTTAATCCACTTTGGCGGTGTAGTTTGATACAACCCAAATTGGCTCATCACACGATGTGGTAGGTGGAACTCAACGGCATACAAGCATATCAATGGGCATTGCATCATCCAAAGATATTCATCCTCGAGACACTTTGGGTTTAGGGGGAATTCCGCATTCCAACCAAATCTCCCTGACACCATATATCTGCCATGTCACCTATAACACAGTACTCATTTCAGCATGTGCAGTTGGGATTTAAGATAGCTTCTGATTTAATGAAAACATTCTAATTATTACCTGCTCCGGGTCAGCGAGTCGAACTCGTTGGTGTACCGCAAATATTCTTTGGTTTGGTCACCGGTGAACTCCGCAACCCTGTCCCACTTGTACGCCCATGTAGCCTCCCGAAGCCTCTGGGGATGGTCATGGTCGTTCCAAGGCTTCCATTGCAAAACCTCCGGCCGTCCAACTGAGAAGTGTTCCCACATCCAAACCGAAAGCAGGAGCACTGGACCACCAATACCGGCCTCCCTGCCGAACCTACGACACGCATCATCCAACTGCACATATAGGTACACATGTTAGAATCTCATATGTTTTGCACTCACACGAAAGAAAACAAGATAACAATATTTACCAGTCGGTACTGGTGCCTGGTTGACGGGAGAGTATTTGAGGATGATGATGACGGTGCTGATGAGTACTTCCCCGGCAACGGCGCCAGAAAACAGCTTGATGGCTACGTGTTGCTGAACCCCAAGAGGAAGGTTATGATGTAGACAGCAGAAGTTTTCCCTTGAATAATCTACCCAAGGTTTAATCGGACCAGTAGGACTTGACGATCTATCGGAAGGTTGTTGATGTTGACTCCCCCTGGCGCTAGGGAGCTTGCACCAACGTGGAATCTGCACAGACACAAACCAGAACTTTGCCCAACACGAAACAGAGAGGTTGTCAATCTCTCCGGTCTTGCACAAACAAAGAGTTAAACATATGGTGTGGAAAACAGCAGGAAAAACAGCAAGTAATAGGAAACAGATGATTGCAGCAGGTTGTGTAAACAGTATGAGGAAATTGGACCAGGGTCGACAGTTCACTAGTGGTGTCTCTCTCAGAACAGATAACTAGCATGTTGGGTAAACAAATTACAGCTGGGCAATTGACAAATAGAGAGGGCATAACAATGCAATACATGCCAAGATGTCTACTATGAAATCTAGTTGGGCATTACAACAAAGTACATAGACCGTTATTCCAACCGCATCTATGCCTAAATAATCCACCTTCAAGGCAGCATCCGCATCCTATTCAGTATTAAGTTGCTAACAACAGATTATTGCATGAAGTAAAGTGTGTAATGTAATCAATACAAGTGTCCTTGGACACTGCACCAATGTTTTGTCCCTAGTAGCAACAGCACATCTACCATCTTAGACCTTTCTGTCACTGATCCAGATATCTAGAGACTGAACCCACTATCGAGCATAAATACCCCCTCTTGGAGTCACAAGCATCTACTTGGCCAAAGCATCTACTAGCAACGGAGAGCATGCAAGATCAAGAGCACATAGATAAACAACTTGAATAAACATGGTATCAATATTCATCGGATCCCAGCAAACACAACATCTAGCATTACAATAAGATGATCTTGATCATGTTAGGCAGCTCACAAGATCTAAACATGGAAGCACAAGGTAGAGAGACAACCATCTAGCTACTGTTATGGACCCGTAGTCCAGGGGTGGACTACTCACGCATCACTCCGGAGGCAGGCATGGTGATGTAGAGCCCTCCGGTGATGATCTCCCCTCCGGCAGGGTGCCGGGAAGAGCTTCAGAACTCCTCCGATCTGAGATTGACGATGATGGCCGCGACGGAACTTTTCGTGGAATATGATCGACCGTAATAGGGTTTTCGCGTCGCGGAGAATATATAGGCAAAGAGGCGGCGTCGGTGGCCGAGGGGGGCCACCACGCCATAGGGGGCGCGGGCCCACCCTGGGCCGCGCCCTAGTGTGGCGTGGCCCCCTGGTGGGTCTGCTCCGACTCCCCTTTGGACTCCGTGATCTCCTCGTGATATTATTGACGATGTCTTTTGTTTCGTCCAATTCTGAGAATATTTCCTTAATAGATTTTCTGAAACCAAAAACAGCAGAAAACAGGGAACTGGCACTGTGGCATCTTGTTAATAGGTTAGTCCCAGGAAATGCATAAAAATGATATAAAGTGTAACCAAAACATGTAGCAATTGATATAATATCAGCATGGAACATCAAAAATTATAGATACGTTTGAGACGTATCAGTACAAGTAAGCAAGCGCAGCCGTACCCCAGCTTTGTTTACTCTCCCAACGAGTTAACGCCTTCAGCCACATCCAAGGAGCGTTCCGCCCACTACTGTCAGCAAACAAAGTCCTCGTGATCACGTACCACACATATGCGCGTGCATGATTCTGAATGACCACTTTATCAGCCCCTTCAGGACACTTAGCAAAGTTTTTCCTGATCCAAACAAATGAGGCGCCGGCGGAGAGTCTATCCTTACTAGAGTCTTCCTTCTCTGGAGGAGCCGCACCTATAAGGCTGAACATCTTGTCGCGCCACCCATCAGATTCGGTGCTAAAACACACAGGTTTGCCCGTGATGGGGAGTGCCAGGATCATCGACACGTCCTGAAGAGTCACCGTCATCTCTCCGGTGGGGAGGTGAAAGCTGTGTGTCTCCGGCCTCCAACGGTCAACAAGAGCAGTGATGGCCGAAGGATTGAAATTTGGCGTGGACCGAGACACGAGCTGGATGAATGGAAGGAGTCCAAGCTTCTCGATGTACTCGGTGTACCTCTCGTCGTACTGCATGCCCTTCTCACCAACTTGCAAGGAGGCCTCGTGAGACCGAAGACGAAGGGGGGCAAGTACCTAAAAAAATAATTACAAGTTACAACAACAATGTCCATGCCGAATAGAAATATGAACTAACATCTAAAATATGCAAAACATTACAAATTACCTTTCCCTCCGCAATCTTTTTCGCACGGTGCTTCTTATCATATCGTTCTTCGAGAAGTTCCATCCTACATATTTTAAAAAACCACCACTAGTAAGAGATAGAAATTTCAATATTTTTTCAATATTCATTTCAACCTCATATAGAACATCTACCACATCCACACATACACCACATATAAAATTTACATCCACATCCATTGGCTAACCAATTTTACATCCACAAATACACCTCACATACACATGGTTCTCATATACACATCTATACCAAATTAATTCAAAAAATTAAATAAACACTCCACATGATTAACAAACCATTACAAGTGCCATACAAATGCTAAGGATAAAAAAAATAGCCTCGTGCCATACTAATTTCGAAATCTAGGATGAACTACAATTTCACCTAGGGTTCCAAAAACGGGACAAATACGAAAGACCTACTGGATGAAATTGAGAGGAACGGAGGAGCTTACCTTGAGGAACAAAGGGGAGACGAAATCCCTAAGGATCTGACCGGTTTTGTTGCGGATTTGAGAGGGAGAGAGCCGCCGCCGCAGGGGAGAAATGAGAGAGAGGGAGAAGAGGGTCGGCTGGCAGGGGGGGGATTCAACAGGGGAGAGGGGGGGGGGGGGGGGGGGGAGCCGCCGCCGCCAGGGGGGGGGGGGTTCAACAGGGGAGAGGGGGGGAGCCACCGCCGCCGCCTCCATTCTTCTTCCTTTTCTTCTGTTCGAGTTCCTGAGGAATAGAGAGTGTGCGGGTATGGGCGGGCTCGGGCTCGATTTGGTCGCGGGTGTGGCGCCCCAAGCCCCGGCGCCACACATGAAGGTGTGGCGCCCACACGCCGGCGCTACTTAACCAAGGTTGGGGCCCGCCGTGCCCCGCTGGCAGAGGTGTGGCGCCGCAGTGGCGGGAGCCACACAAAAGGGTTAGTTTTCGAATTTTTCTCAAAAAAGGGTTATTTTTGGCTGAAGTTTCAAAAAAAGGTTAATTTTGTCAAATTTCACGTCTCCCTGTGCAGATGTCAGTGCAGTTTAAGTGCATAGAACATCTCCAATATTCAAGCACACGTGTGAAACGAATAATCTTTTAGGAAAACAACTTGTTCCTGCGCCACGTGAAAAATAAAAATTAAAAAATCTGACCGATCTAAATTTCATGGACACCTATCAACCATTTCTTTTAAAAACGACGAGTGCGGTGATTTGTCTCCTGAACTACATGTAGCTCGAAAATTTTGAAAAGTCAAAATATCTAGTTTTAAGTTCCCAACAATTCTGAAAATAATTATATACATAGATGATGATGATTTCTACCAGTGTGCCAGAAAAGAAATGCGATTCAAAAGTCTCTCAAAATTGTCATGATTTGTCATTTTGGTGCAGGCCGCAATCTAAATTATCTCGAGTTGAAACTTTGAAGAAGCATAAAAAATGTCATTCTTAGCATCTAGGATTTTTTTGGAATTTTTTGAAACTGTACAGTGATGATTTAAAAAAATTCAAAACCCAGGCTACTTGTAGCCCAGTTTAAAAAATGACTTTTCGCTGACTTCATTCTTATCGTAAAAAAAAATTGTTTTTATCATTTGAGTGTGATATGACTTCATCAGCCATTCTGCCACGCTGTAAAATATGACTTCATCCTAACCTTCCGTCTAATGGGTAATTGATTATGCTTACAACTACCGAAAACAACCTTAACTAAAGTCCGCCGACGCGATTGCTCCTCTCGACAGAGAGTGGACTTTTGGCTCCCGAGCTACATGGAGCTCGTTATTTTGAAAAAATCGAAATTCATATTTTTGAGTTTCCAAAAATCGCGCAAAAAAAAAATCGCGCAAAAAATCACAGGTGTAGATAGGCTCGAGACACACAAGCGTGAATTTTTTTGACTTCAAATTCGTTGTATTTTGGG
The DNA here is from genome assembly GCA_947311845.1 of Poa pratensis. NCBI lineage: Eukaryota > Viridiplantae > Streptophyta > Magnoliopsida > Poales > Poaceae > Poa > Poa pratensis. The sequence continues at coordinate 12,449,192 of CAMZMU010000102.1, forward strand.
CTGTGCAAAAAATACAAATTCTGACAGATTTTGGGCACATGTCAGATACGCGAACATGTCCTCCACTGCCGCACATGATAAGAGGTTCATATACCTGCAAGGCTTCACCGCCATTAGAGCCCCAAATCATGCGGCTGTTTTCCAAACTAAATAACCCCGGTGTGTATGTAATTAAAGATTTCAATCACCGCGAGTCGGCCCATTATCTGGCAGTTACAAAGATTTCTATTGAGCAGCCATGATAACGTGACTAGGTGTATCTGCTTAAAAACTTTGGTCTCTTCCTACACGGGCGTCCTGGTGTGACACTATATGAAGCTGGTTAATCACTTTTTCTTAGATCGACCGGCAGTGACACTATTCCTCCTAGCACCATGTGTTCCAGCTATTAATCCTGGCATGCCGCGCGAGCACAGATGCCTGCTCGAACTGGTACATGTGCCAGGGTGGGCCAGCACTCCACAAGATACGATCCAATACTACTTTTCTGCGCTTGGGCGCCGCACAGAATACGCCAAGGGACAGCATCGCGAGGCTTGCCGCGCGGGTGGGATGTCGTGCGACATGTCGCTCGAGCGACGAATCGCTTTTTCGTTCTCCTTTTCCCTTCACAAAAGAGAGAGAAAGATTAGTTAGCTAGGTGGGTTTCTTTTCATGAAACTTCATAGGTCACTCCGCTCCATACATTCTCGACTCGCTCCATACATTCTCGACTCCTTTTCCACTTCAGAATATTCTGCACGCCCAAAGAAAGAAGAAACTGAAGAGCAAATAAGACGCTCTCATTGAACCTTTTCAGTACCGAAACCTCCATCTACAGGAGTACAAGACTGAACTCTATATGAGTTTGGTGGATCAGATTAATGCATGCTGGATTGCTGGTGCCACCTATAGAAATAACCCAAATTGTCAAATTAAGATTTCAGGCCGCATCTTTATATCGTCCTCTCACTCGATAATACTCGAAACGACAAGCCGCGTCATTTTCCAACTCTGTAGAGGCCATACGCATACAACAAACTGCAGTCCATGCTCTTCGGCTGATCATAATGCAGCACTGCACTCTGATCGAGTGCCATGTTCTGAAGCCATGCCCGGCCTTGATATGTTATCATTGCATGGACAACCATGACCACCATCACCAGTTAGCTCTTATCAAGTTAGCTGACACTTGCCCATCAGGCTTAGCATGCGTGCAGCGCAGACAGACAGTCACCAGCAGCACGCCGCAATACAGTGGATAACTGGGTATGGACTTGTGTTGGATTGTTGCGACATGGGCCAACCGATGATCAGAGCTGATCAGTGGTTATTTGAACCTGGAATGCTCGCTATGGTTGTGAGAAGCTGAGATGGTTTCTAGTTTTTTACCACTACCCAAATAGAAGATCGGTAGCGTTTCGTTTTCTAGAGAATGTAATTAAGTGCCTAATTACCTTTCGGAAAAAGTAAGTGCCTAGTAATTGGCTTGGGCCCTTCTTCACCTCGTGAAGTTCATACACTCGTCATACAACTCTGCACTCGACCAATCCATAAATTTGGTGGCCATTTTATCTGTCTACAAGTTGACTCCCCGGCTAAGCAGCACAAATTGTAGAGTTCTAGGAAAACATGTTACACTAAACACAAGGAGGAACATGCATCCAAGAGGTTGTGTGTGAGTGGAAACAGAGATAGCATCGGGCCTGTGTTGAGCTGCCTCGATGCGCTCTGTTCCTGCTCCCTAGGCTCCCGGATGCCCCTGCTCGCCTCCGTCTGGATTCGGATTCCATGAAATCATGTGCTCGATCTTGCTGTTGGTGAGCGCGACGGTATGCATGCATCTCCGAGTTTCGAAAATAATTTTAAAAAGCCATTGATGTATTACATATTAGACTAGTCACAATGGGAAGTATCATATAGTAGTATCATACATATGATACTACTGTATGTTACTACTTCCACAATGGGTAGTAACATATGTGTGGTATCATATAGTACTACATTTATTATGTTGTAGACTCATATTGTATTGGAATCCGTTATGTTACGGTATCTACCTATGATACCACTATCACCTCTCTCTTCATTAATTGCACTGCCACGTCAGCTTTTTGCCAACATGGCATGCATGATACCACCTATGATACCCCCATTGTGACTAGTCTTATAATAAGATCGGAGATCAAAATTGTGCAAAAATATAACATACCATGTGTTTTGTAGTGACCATTTGTCTGTCTACAAGTTGACCAGATGGTGATCTTACTTCTTTTCAGTTTAGCCCAGACGTTACAAATACAAAACGATCTGGTATACTCATAAAACAAAGTTGTGTGACCATTTGGACAAATTTTGAGACTACAGTAACCAAAACCTCATAGATTAAGAGTTCAATGACTAATGGTGTGTTTTCTCTCATGTTAAAAAGACAATAGACAAACCATGACTGTACTTTTTAGTTAGAAGTTTAGATAGACTACCACATTTGTCTTAGAAATTATAGCTGATTTTTTTCATTATTATCGTTCAAAAGTGCGCTGTTGGTACAAGAAAATGTACAATGATAATGCTTGAGCATAACAAATACATGATTCTAACATTATCAATCTGTCAATTACGAAATAAAATAGTGATGACTCACAAAATCAACACTTTAAAATCAATAAATACACTATATATGTGTATCTACATAACATTATGCATGGATTTAATAATTTGATGAAGTTGTAAAGATATAATTCTATTTTCCAACATTTTCTCCTGAGAAAGAAACATTTGCATCTATCTATCGCTCTATATCGGTGGACATGTTAAGACAAGTATCGGCCATATCGGTTGGTATATAGCTCTATTTCGGCTGATATGTGTGAAAATGATATACGGATATATCAGTCGTATCGGCCTAGATTTAAAAACTTGACTATTAGTATACTAGTTGGACATATACACAAACTAATGTTTTTTTGTACGGCTCACAAGGGGTTAGATTAATGTAAATGCTCATACTGTTGTATATTGTTTAATTCTTAATAACTTTGTATTGTCGGAAAACTTAAAAAATGATCTGATAATAGGTTATGTCCACAAGTAGTTGTAAATTATATTTTTTTATTTGCCCAAATGTTTTGTTTTCGTACGTAGCACCAGAAATGGTAAAAAGGAAGTGTAGTTTTCGCAAAAAAAAAAATATGGAAAATTCTTTCAAGATGAACAGATTTTACATCTCTGTTAGGGTGTAGCCAGCAGAAAATTTTGCGCTTTGTGGAACTAGTCTTGCCAGAACCTCTGTTCAAGATCGAGGATGATCAACAACAGGTCGATCGAAGAAATCACTAGGGCCACCACCTAACATTATTTTATTCGATCATGTAAGACTTTACTGCAAAGTGTCGGATGTACGTGTTGCCGACAACTCCGCGAGAAGTCCCAAGATCGCCGCGGCCAAACTCTAACTACAAAACCGCCACGCCCAACAACCGGAAGCCCCCCGGCCGCGCGTTAAGAAGTTTGAGGGACCTTGCACCTTCGTAGGGCCATGGCCGGGTCAACGCCATCACGACAAGGGAGCGTCCTCACTGCCGGAGGAGCAAGCCAAGCAGCAGCGGACGCCGCTCTATTAGGTTGCCGAGCTCCGAGACTGCTGACAAGTCGCCAAAATCTGCCACAACTGTAGAGAGGAGATGCCGTCTCGAGGTCATGCTACGCTTGGGAACCACCCGCCCAGCTTTGGCGGCGGGGTTAGGGTTGCTCCCGAGTCGCTTGGGAGCAACACGGAAGTTGTTTCTCAATAAAAAAAAGAGTTAACAAAAGGAAAGTAAAAAACTCAGTTGCAATTTAATAATGGCGTACATTTATTTTTGTAGATAAAAATACTCTTGAATGAAGCAAATAAAGGAAGGATGATATTTTTTGCAGAACAAGAAATCTGTGTACATGATCCACCTACATTTTTGGAAAGAAAAATACACGGGATTGAAGTAAATAAAGGAAAAGGATAATGTTTATGCAGAACAAGAAATCTGTGTGCATGATCCACAAACATTACCATATCCGAAAATTGCAAAATTCAACGATTGCCGTATGGGATCGTTACACACGGAAGATGGATGTACATGCAAACTCCACCCACCAATCAACCACGGTACCCTAGTTGCAACCAACGAACTAAACTGTTTCTTGAAGCAAAATCTCGCAACGTCCCGAACCGCGCGTGCACGGCCGCCGCGACCGTGAGGAAGACGAGAAGAGGGACACTGGACGGCGGGCCCGGGCGTGCCGAACCAGGCGAGAGACCACGCGAACGACGCAGACATCTTCTTCCAAAGCCCGACGTACCCGAGCCGGACCCCCGGCCGCCCCGTCTCCTCGCAGCCCAGCTTTAAACGCCCACGACGCGACGCCCTGTCTGCTCCTCCATCTCTCCCTCCACCTCCGTACGCAGAGAGAGAGAGGGCACGGCGGCCGAAGCAAAAACGACACCAACGGAAGGATTTTTAAGTGCGCCACCACCACCTCCTTCCTCCACCCCGTGCGCGTCATCTAGCTTCTACGCTATCCCTGCCCCGTCGTCGTCGGTCAGAGCAGAGCACGCGCTTGCTCGCTCGCTCGGTCAGTGCCCATGGCTGCGGCCGCGTCCACCCGCCGGCGCCTCGCCGTGCTACTGGCGCTCGCGGCGGCGCTTCTCTTCTCGGCCATCTGCGCCGAGGGAGCGGCGGCTGCCGGCGGCAAGGCGACGCCGCGGCGGAGGCAGCTGCACCGGCAGCGGCAGATGCAGTACCACCTCAAGCGGCTCAACAAGGCGCCGCTCGCCAGCATTGAGGTACACCGTACACCTACATCCCTCTCGTCCCCCTGCTCTCCATCTGGCACGGCGGCGGCCGTTCAATCTGTGGCGTTGCCGCGTGCGTCTCGTGTTCCCTAGCTATCAAAGATTCCGTCTTGCTTTCCCTGCAACAACTGAATCCACGGGAAGGAAAGGAAAGCGGTGGCGGCGCGTAAATTTACTGCGGGAACCGAAGAAACGAGTCCGTTACTCCATATTTTTTTCTGGGTTTCTCGCATTGCGATTTGCCTGACTGCTGGCCGCTCGTCTGGCTTTGGAAGCGTAGATTGAATCTCTGTTGCTCATGGACCATGGACCGCATACTGTATTGATTTTTTTTTTCTGAAGAAAAAGGCTCGCTTTTGGGTAGAAATTTATGGGTGCCCGTGCTCCTTGGGTTCATTGGACTTTGAATGAAAAGATGCGTGCTTTTGGTTGCTTTCCTTTCTTTGGAGGAGAACTGGACTCTCCTTTTCTGGACCATATTTCTGATTTTGTTGTTTGTTCAAAGCAGTCATCGTTGTGTTCTACTTCTGGTTCCTTTGGTGTGCACAAATTTGGGACACGAATGCTTGGAATCCTCTCGACCTGCATTGCTTGGATATAGAAAGCTTCCCCTCCATCTTTTCTTTGGCTGCAGTTCGATTGCTACTCTGAAACCAATGCTGTGTTTTTCTAAGCTGGACTGTTTCTCCTGAATTCAGCACAATGTGTTTTTTTATTGCTGCAAAGACTGATTCCGAGCAATTTACAGAGCCCAGATGGAGACATCATAGACTGTGTGCCCATCTCCAGCCAGCCTGCCTTTGATCACCCTTTCCTCAAGGATCACACCATCCAGGTTACTCTCTCTCCAGCACCACTGCCCTTTTTACAGCCGGGGCACAGCTTCTCCCCACACACATGATGATACTACCACCGCCAATACTTTTCAGACAAGGCCTGCTTACCACCCAGAAGGCCTGTATGATGAGTCCAAGGTTGCATCCCAGAAGAACACTCAGAAAATCACCCAAATGTGGCATCAGAATGGCAGGTGCCAAGAGAACACCATACCAATCAGGAGGACCAAGAAGGAGGATGTCCTCAGGGCCAGCTCCATCAAGAGGTATGGCAAGAAGATGCACAAGAGCACCCAAACCCCACCTCCATTGACCCTGACATGCTCAATGAGAGTGGCCACCAGGTAGAACAGCAAAAACATCTGATGCTATTTCCTTGCAGTACTCGTGTCATTAATTCGTTTAACCTTGTTAAATTGGTTCTATCTCAGCATGCAATAGCATATGTGGAGGGGGATAAGTACTATGGAGCCAAGGCCACCATCAACGTGTGGCAGCCAAGCATTCAGCAGGGCAATGAGTTCAGCCTTTCCCAGCTCTGGATCTTGGGGGGCTCCTTTGGGCAGGACCTAAACAGCATTGAAGCTGGATGGCAGGTGAGAGCTGAAACATGAGAAGGGAAAACCACCTAGTCAAAAAGTTCAATTCAATGTTGTCTGCAGTTTCCAGTTTTGTTCTTCTTCTGCTTCCATGCTATTAATTATGATGAGCATTTCCTCCTTGCATGCGTTCAATAATTTCTTCTGTGTTGCAATAATGATATGTGCACTGCTGCTGAAAGGACCCTTACATTTTGGTAGAAGCTAGACTGTATTCTCTGATATTTCTCTTTCGTGAGCTGTATTAGCAGCACTTGGTACTGTTTTTAGGAGCTATGATGCTCGATTAGGTTGTGCAGTCTCTTCCCTTGTGGTTTATTCGTGTGCTCTATACGAAATTTCAGGTTAGCCCAGACTTGTATGGAGATAACAATACCAGACTCTTCACCTACTGGACGGTAAGAAACACATCACATTCCTTCAATCTGCATGATAATTCTTTTTAGCTCCTTTTTTGTCTAGATCTATACATACCTATCTTTTGGAATGGCTTGATGGTATTGAGTACTCACTTTTGTATTGCTGCTGAATACTGTAGAGCGATGCGTATCAAGCAACAGGATGCTACAACCTGCTTTGCTCAGGATTCATCCAGACAAACAACCAGATAGCCATGGGTGCCAGCATCTTCCCTATTTCCAACTATGGTGGCTCCCAATATGATATCAATATTTTGGTCTGGAAGGTAAAATACAAGAGCCCTTCACATGCTCATCATATTTGCGAATGGGGCCAGAGAATCTATAGCATGCCCACCTGTTTCTTGTTCTTTCTTGAGGCTTATGTCAAGGCTGCAACAACCGTGGCTCTGGCTTTTTGTGGACAAGTGGGCACTCTCACAGTTGTTCACACACACGTACTGGATTCATGCCGGCTAACACGCATTCGATACTATTTTACTCCTTAGAAAACAGTAATATTCTTCTTGTATTCATGCTTCAACTGTTATAATATCTTATCATCCCTACAATCAAAATTTTGAAATGTGCCTCTTCTGCTAGACAGCTGGGCAAAACACTTGCCAATTGGCATTGCCATGTGCCGTTATGTTGTCATTTGCACTTGCATAAGCACGAGATCTTATCTCCTGAACATTTTCAAAAGACTCACAAAGTATATCTTCATAAAAGGGAACTACCTTTTCATAGTGCATTTATAATGAGCACTTTGCTTTATCTTGCTCGTGCATGATAGGCACCTACCTATATTCCCTGATCATCATCCTATCCGCTAACTATGCGCCCGTAACGGCGGTTTAATTGCAGGACCCAAAGGAGGGCAACTGGTGGTTACAGTTCGGCAACGACTATGTCTTGGGCTACTGGCCGTCCTTCCTCTTCTCCTACTTGGCGGACAGCGCCTCCATGATCGAGTGGGGCGGCGAGGTGGTGAACACGGAGCCTGACGGCAGCCACACCTCCACCCAGATGGGCAGCGGCCACTTCCCGGAGGAAGGTTTCGGCAAGTCGAGCTACTTCAAGAACATCCAAGTGGTGGACTCGACCAACAATCTCAAGGCACCAAGGGGATCGGGTCATACACTGAGCAATCAATTGCTACGATGTGCAGAACGGCAACAATGGTGACTGGGGCACTTACTTCTACTATGGGGGCCCTGGAAGAACCCCAACTGTCCATAGCAAGAAATCACTGCTGCTATCCAAGCCCTAACCCCCTTGACACCTCTGTATGATCCAGTAAAATTAGTTTACAGCTCTCTTTCTTTCCAACTTTCTCTTGTTATTTTTCTTCTTGATTTTTTGTTTTGTTTTAAGTTTTGCCCCTGCCAGTTCATTAACTTCTAGGTAAGGCAAGTGTTTGACATGTGAGTTTGTTCTCTGCCTCAGAGAGATGTTGGTCTTGTTCTAGGGAGGAGTGTGTGTGGTCAAGTTTCTGAAGAGAAACAGGCCTGTTGGTTGGTTTGTGCCTCATTCATGTCTGCCTAATTATTTTGTTTCTCCTATGTCACCAACCCTCTGGTGTGAGTTGAAAACTGAATAACTTAAGTTGTGTGCATGTGATCCTGGGCAACACAAGACAAGTACCAGCATCAGCATGTGTTTTTCTATTCTGCAAAAAAGTGGCTAATCAAGTGTTAGCCATTGGAAGGTGTGCAAAGAAAAGATGCCAACTTTTCGTGTGCAGAGTTTGGTGGCACACTAGCTAAACTAGTCACCCGGGAAAAGTCACACTAAATAAGGTCATGACCTGGGTGATAGAGTGAGCTGCATTTTGCGCATTTTTGAAGGCAGGTGGAGTTCACATTGCAAGCAAGAAGCAACAAAGCAAGTTGGCCCATTGGTTGCAGCTGATTTGTGTGGGGAGCACTTGGCTGGGCGGTGCGGTGCCTAACTTGATTGACCATCTGGTCTTGTTGGATTGGGCTCTGAATTCTGACCCTGCTATAATGGAAGGTGTTTTCTCTCTTGAGTCTTAGTGGAAGGTTTTGGTGCTCTCGTTGTGGCGTCCAGCTTAATCCAAGGCAGATAAGTCATCGCCCCATTCTTCTCCATGAACATTCAGAGCTCGGAAATTGGATGTCGCAACCAGCGCACCGAAACCTCCCACTACAAAATCGGCTACAGACTTGTAAAATTTGACCAACATGAAGATTATTTTCAAGAGAAAAACATCATGGATCTAGCCATCTCGTCGTCAGTTCGGACGTACGTACATTACGTCTTTGCCGGCCGGTCGCGGTTCACGAGCACGGGCTAGAGAGAAAACAAGGTACCTTCACATGGCAAACAGAGCACAGTTCCCCTCTGTTGGTTGGATTCGACGGGAAAATAATTGCACCAGCAAGAATCCAGGACATGCATGCAAGGCAGGCAAGCATGCAGTGCAGAGATGAGCTGAGCCTCAGTAGTGCAGGCTCTCGCTGAGTGCTGCTAGCTAGACATGCAGCTACGACGACGAGGGTGCATGGATGGGCAGCTTTCGCGCCGAGCTCATGTGTTCGCCTAATAAAGGTCCCTGTGAATATTCATCAGTGCTCGGTTGGAACCCCTGTTTTTTACCTTTCCCGGTTCTCCCCACCTACCAACCTCTTGCTACCGATGCATATTCTTGCTCGTGTGTTTTGGGTTTTTGAGAACAAATTATGTATGTGCTGTTCTTTGGTAACCAATTTGCCCAATCCATATGTTTTCTTTTGTTTGTTTTTGTTATTCATCCGGACCCATAGTAGATACCGGAGTCACTACATGTGTTATATATTTTTTGGGTTAATCTACCCTGGGAATCGTGCCCTACTAGCAAGTTCTGTACGCGCGGAAGAATTTAGCATTCTGCTCTATTAGTGAGAGGTGACCAACACATACATGCTTGTAAGGAATCTTTTCGTAATAAAAAATTCAAAATAAATTATCTCTTAAACCATTAATCAAATTGATGATCCGTTTTCACCGTAGGCTTCGTATCGATGAATACTTTCAAACAAGATCCCATCTTAATATGTTTTGATGAACTATTTTTTCATTGACAGTTGCTACGTTATAATACTATAGGTAACATATTACTACTTAACAGTTTATCACCCAAATAATACATGGTTACCAAGAATTTTTTACATTTTTTTTTTTGGCATAGCCATGATGTACATGTGGAGAGAGTGAGTAATTGATCCACTCTAAACACATAAAATATGGAATTATCATCACGAAAAGATTACATTGGTGAGTAGCGAATTTAAAAAATCAGGCAACCATTTTATTTTAATCTGGTAGACAACTGGACACTACCTAGTAACCAAGTGACAATAATCTGGTAATTAGGGTTGAAAAAAATTGTTAAAAAATATCAAGTTGTGATCTAGTTTTGAAAATCTCAACGCGACAAAGTCAACCGTGAAAACGGATCTGAATTTTGATTTACGGTTCAAGACATAAAACATTTTAAAGTTTGAAAATCAAAAGGAATCTACGTGGCTGCATGCATGGCTCGGTTACCATATTCATTCTGTGCCCACGGACATTTAATCTGGGGCACGTGCCCTTATTAGCACGGTATTTTATAGTTGTTTTGTTGTGAACCATACTTTGGGTTTGAAGTTCGAACCTGATTGGGTTTGAAGTTCGAACACCTGTTTTGTGTGAGTCAGTTTGCGACATGTCCTACCCAGCTAAGTGTAGGCGAGGAGCGTCGTTATGTACCCCAAGCTACATGTAATCATTTATTACACAATAAAAAAGGATAAAATTCTACACAATAAAAAAAGATAAAATTGTAGATCTGGGCATGTGAACAGTTCCCTCCAAATATTGTCAGAATTTTTTATTTTTTACGTAGCCCAAAATAATAATAGTAAATTACACAATTGTAGGATACAATATTGACTACATCCGAATTTTTTTTCAGAAATTTTGAAACCTTAAAATATTGTTTTCATAATTTTAAATAAAGAGCTACATGTAGCCCGAGCTACAAATGACTTTATAAAAGGGTCAACCGCCACCCCTTTGTTGTCAGACAAGAATTTCATAATTGAGTTTACTGTGTGGTTTGCTCTACAAGGGTCACCATATATGAGGGATGAAGCTCCGGCACCCTACCTTGACTTTGGAGAAAACATTTAGCTTAATGTGTTTTGTCTAAACAAATTGAGTGGTCGCGATCGTACGTAAAAACAGACTTTCTACGAGAAAGTTATGCTTATTTTAGTAAACACTGCGCAAAACCGATTCCGAAGCGAAAAGATGAACTAGGTCTAATCTATCACATACATACCAAATCTTTCTCAATCTAATACTCTCAAATCCAGATTGGTATGTATGCGATGGATTATGTTTTGTAATTGTACTTTGGCTTTGTATATTTTACTAATGTGAAATTTGAATTGTATCCGTTCAGTCAGCGTCTTTGGTTAAAGATGTGAGAACATGTTTTCTGAATTGAGAAATTGATTGTTGAGAACTCCTCTTGGAAGATGTCAATTTGCGTAGAAAATGATATCACAATCCTTAGTACGGACGAAATGGTAATAAAATGGGAGAGATCAAGAAAAATGGGGAAGACGGAAGGTGGTGATGATTTTTTTTACCGTGTGGACACCTTTATGTAGCTATAGACTTTTTTTTACATGTGTAGCTATAGACTCTATTATCACTAATTTTGACCATCTCTTAAATGAGGTATCTTGAGAGTTGCCTCTAAACTTCTCTTGTCTTGACTCAAGATGCTCTTTTTCTATGTACAATGTGAAAAAGGTTGCTTGTTTTACATAGATTTATCATGGGGTTTTCTAATTATGAGCATGAACATATACAAGATAACCTTGAGCTATTCATTATTCATGCGCAAAGAATCGAATACCTTATTAGAGATTGTCTCGTTATTTGAAAGACACATCATGTTTTCTACAGTTTATCGCCTCATTGAGTTGCCATTGTTAAAGCCCTACCTTTTTTTTTCAAAAGCTTCCATAACTCTATCATCAATTTTTTTTTGAATATCTCTCGCTCGATGTAGCACATCGTCAAGTCATCAAGAAACCATCGTGGACATCTTTTTCCGCAACTCGTGCTTGATGATCTTCGTCGCCGAGAAGGCCCTTTCAACTGTTATCGTCGCCACTGGTTGCCTAAAACTTCTATACGTCGTTAAGGCTTCAGCATTGGTATGCTTTTATACTTATATTCAAATATGTTTGTATTATAGTAGTGATTATGTTAAAATCATATATGGAATTAATGTCTCCGGATTATTTTGATCTTTGCATTATTTTTAGGCCCTGTTTGATTCGTAGGATAGGAAAGATGTAGTAATAGGAAAAGCATAGAATTGTCATGTTATGCACACTCCAATCCTATAGGATTTGGTTTGTATCAAAGTTGTTTGATTCCACCAAAGAAGTTGTAAAAAGAGTTTAGAGTGAATGTTAGAATTCTTATGGGAAGTAGTATAAAAGATTCCTTTAGGAAAAGTTCCTATAGGATCCAATCCTACAAATCAAACACAAGGAAGAAAGGAAAATTTTCTATAGGACTGAATCCTCCGAAAATCCTATGCAATTCCTTTAGGCTCATTTGATTCATAGGATAGGAAAAATGTAGTAATAGGAAACCCATAGGATTGGAATGTCATGGCTAGTTGAATCCTTTGTAAAGAGCAATTGTGTTTGATGGCAAAGGAAAAGTAAAGGAATTGTAAAAAGAGCTTGGAGTGAATGGTAAAATTTCTATAGGAAGTAGTACAATGATTTCTATGGGGAAAAAATCCTATAGGAACCAATCCTATGAATCAAACGACCAATGTAGGAAAATTTTCTATAGGACTGAATCCTCCGAAAATCATATGCAATTCCTTTAAATCAAACAGGCCCCTTAGGGTTTGTCATACCTTATATTCTTCTGTCCTCCGCCACTGATCCCAATAGTTAATGGAAAAATTGGATAATAGAGAAGAGACACTAGATAACGTAGATGGTGATGGTCAATACGATAGACGGACAGACAGCTTTTCAAACGGACGACTGTACGCTATGATCTCTCTCCATACTTTTACCAGTATGGCATAGCATACGGCAGGGCAGCAGAGAAAAAGCACGGCGTCTTTCTACTTGGCACGACCTCACTGCACGTATGTAATGTACCCCTTCTTCCCGGGCCACATCCCGCAGCCTTTCATCAGAGCGATTCGTCAAACAAGAAAGGGGAGGAGCAGAGCTGGAGCAGCCATGGCGACCTGTGACTGAGTTCCTGAAATGTTAACGTTGGGCGCCTGCGCGTGCCCTGAAAACGTTCGTGAATGTGCGATGGAGCTCTACTATACCCGTGGCTCCCCTCCCTGTACAGAGCATGGAAGTACACCTGCAAAATGCAGTGGAGCGTGGAGACAGGGAAGGCGACAAGATGGCTTCGATAATTGAGAGAAGTTAGCGTACTGTGTGCATCATCATAGTAGTTTGAAAGGAGTGCTTCGTTCGAGCATGCATGTGTCCGGCCGGTAGCTCACGGTTGCTGCCGGCATGGCCGGGCAGCTGGGCTTGATCATCTACAGTAGGAACGAAGAGGACGTAGTAGTAGTCTGGCGTTACGTGATGGTTTCCCATCTCCATCACCTGGGCTAAGGCCTCCTTCTTTTCAGCTTATTTCCAGCTATCCTCCATCAGCTTCTCACAGAATCTCGTTTTTTAAATTTGTTTAAACTTCTAAATAAGTATTGGGAAGACAAATTTAGAAGTTTAAACAAATTTAAAAAAACGAGATTCTGGGAGAAGCTAATGGAGGGTAGCTTCTGGAAGAATCTGGAAAATAAGCTGAAAAGAAGGGGGCCTAAGTCGCCTGATTAATCAACGACAGCGGTTGGGTGATGAACTTGAAGGGCAGACGCCGTGAAGCCGAGAGAATCCTAGCTCTAGCCCGCCAGTGAGCAGTACCGCCCGTGGGTCGTGGCATGCCGCACGGAATCGACGTCTCACGGGTCCGCTTCCGTCGCGCCGTGATAGGATTCTCGTGGAAATCAAACTATTCATGTGATGTGTTGTGAGCCGCACAAGTGCGCGACAAGATTATTGTGCAGTTAATCGTGAGTTGTTTCATCACGAATTTGTAGATCGTGGCAATAAAATCAGCAAACTCGCTCGGCACCCCCGGTGTGGCTCAGCAAGAGGGCCCTGGAAGTCAAACTGGTGATCAGACACCATACTAACATATTAAGATCTCGCTCATTCTCGATGATCATGTTGTGCATGATAACATCAGTATTCAGGATCTGCAACGTCTGATTTATAATAGAGAAAAGTACCAGACAACCGCAAATCGGGTTTGGAGCACACAGAATGCTAGCCCCACATCTTTTCGAACACTCTCCTGTTTCCTTGCAAAATGAATGTTTGTCTTACCAATAGGGTTACGCTTTTATTAACAAATGTGACCAACGAGGATAGATGAAATCGGCTAGGTACTAGCCCTCGTCGTAGTCATGGCCGTTGATCACATAGTTGCACTCTGGAGTTTGGCCTTCAGCAAATCCCGCAACACTGGAGAGCGTTGCAGCACGTTGATATCATTGTGAGAACCGGCCATGACGACAAATGCGTGGTAAATCTACATATCATAATCTGCCACGACCTCAAGTATAACACTGCACTTTTCAAGATGTCCCCATTTATACAACTCAGTCAAGCGAATGGATAATTCTTCCATTTGCAGGTCATGCAATAGATGCTCCAAGCATCTCAGCAAATCATCTCGTTGCACCTTTTGTCATTAACCGAGTTGTGTTTGTTGCATTTGATGCTCTCAGATAGGTCTCTCCAAACATTGAACCACCGCCTTGCAAAATCTATATGTGCCTTCAATGGCTATGGACTCAGCATACAGAGATAATCATCCAATAAATCTGCGGGAGATCCATATACAAGATACTGTATAGCAACAGTTCATTTTTCAATGATGAGAATCTAAGAAGCCAATCTTTGTTCAGCTCCAAGTAATTATAGTCCCGAATACCATCCACACTGTTCATGAGCACCTACTTCTTCATCCTAAAGCGCCGACGAAAATTATCAGCACGCCGACTTCCGCGAAAAATAGTCGTTGAACAACAACACATTACCCGTGTCCTTTGACGGTTCTTGTTAGCTGGCCGGCCTGTGTTCGATCCTCCGTATTTGAAAGTGGCGTCCAGCTCCTCTTGTGTAGCTAAAAGAATGCTGAGGACCTTCTCATTCTCTTTGTCATCAGCTGCAATGTCAGTGTCCTCTGCCTTCATCTGGTGAAACATGATCTCAGCTTCGCTATCCATTGTCTATTGGACAAAAAATAAGCAATGAAATTAGGCAATGAATCAACAATCAATCAAATACACTAGTTGGCCAACACCTGAACACTTCACGTGCGGGGCGGCAAGAAGCAAGAGGCAGCACCGACAGAACGAGTTGTGGCGGAGCAAAAAGAGGACAGGGAGCGGCCGTGAGTCGGCCTGCGCGGTCGCTTTTGATTCCAGGCGGTGAGTTGGCGACAATAAGGGTGACAACGATGGTGCGATTCAACGGCCAGATATAAGTGGAGTACAGGGTGGGGAAATGACCACCAACCTCTACCGTACCTATGACAAGGGGCCTCACCTTTCTGAGGGCTTGTCCGATGCCCCCGAACGGGTATCCAAATTTAGGGTGGCTCGGGGTGCCAGACATAAATTGGTCCGAACAGTTTGGGTACCGCCCAAATGGCGGGGGTGATTTCGGGACTGCCGGTGGAGACCCTCTTTAGGGTCCACGACGCAGCTGCCGCACGCCACAGGCTACGGTAGAGGCCATTTTCGACAGCGACCCGTGACAGGAGATGCTGCTGCTACTGTTGCTGCCCGCAGACGACGTTCAGATTTATGTACAGCACAAGCTGCAAAGGAATGGCAATCTCATGCTAAGAGTAAAACAGTCACGAAGTAGCATGTTTACTGACACATTCATTTGAGATCTCGCAACAGTAATCAGCAAGCAATCCTGGTATGGCTACAGAGGTCGCTATAAAGAAGCTAGGAATGAAGAAAATAGCCGGCATCCCGGTAGCCTCCCAGATAAGAAACCAGCGTCATCTTTGCTCATAAAGCATAGCAAAAGTAAACCGTGGATGCCACCACTCAGAGCAGTTTAAACGGCAGCGAAGCGATACGTCGAACAGGTTGTCGGTCAGTCGCCTTGCCCTGACGATCAAATTCAAGTTGTACTTCAAGAACTGTGGCATGGCTGAGAGTGAGTTCTTGTCTCCCTCGTTGTGCAGGGATGTTGGCGGTGCAATCCACACATAAACCCTCCTACAATGCGACATCGAAGCGCTCACAACTAACTCTTGGAGAGATGGGGTGGAATTCATTTCTGCGGCTGTGGCTTCCCGGCAGAGTGCAGATACACGGAGACAGAAACAACCCTGAAATTTCATCAGAGTTTGTTAGGCCATCATGGGTTACAAACAAGGGTGCCGTCGAGATAACTTGTTGCTACATTTCAGTCAGCACTTACGTAGACCCGAGGAAGAATGCAAGGGATAGATGGAAGTCGAACAAGAAGACTGATACAATCGCTGTCAGAAGCATTGCGACTGAAGTTGAGTACACCTGTATGCAGAGGCACATGGTTAGGCCATCGAATACACTAGTTTAAGTGTAAAGACTGAAGAGTAGTGTCATATCAAGAAATCTTTGATCCACGTCAATAATTATTAGAGCATTTAATGATGATTCATAGAATCTCAAAATCCAATAGTCAGGGTATCTCATAAATCAGAAAGTTTGATATCCAAAGACCAGTAGCCATCCAAATTGCAGGATAACAGGCTGATGTGTTCTAGTTATCTTGCTTTAGAAAGGATGAACGGAATACGTTCATAGTTTCGTGAAGAAATCTAACTGGTCTGTCTAGATAGCAGAATGTGGACTGATATGATAAGGGGAAAAACATATTTCCCCAGATAACATTTCTCAGGTAACAGGATATGAAATGTGTGCAACTGTGCATACTTTGTGAGTTATTCCCTATCAAGCAAGCATGTACAGAATGTTGTTGCAGTTAAGAACACAGACATGCATAAGAATATACATGCTATAAAATGTAATCTAAATGTATGGATAAACAAAACAGCCACTCCAATGAAAAAGGACTGTAAACTGACTTAAACAATCTGTAGTTGCTTAAATCCATGATCGACTTTTGTAGTCCACCAAGGCACCAAACATTTATAACAGAAAGATCCAAAAGTTCTTTACTTGGCATAATGCACTGAGATAGCCATCTAAACTTGTGTTGAACTAGTGGTGCATTAGAATTTCTTTAAACAAAAGTACAAAAAAATAACAGGGAAGGACAAATATTTGATGAAAACATCCAAAATTGTAGCATAGACTGAAGCGGTGGCAAATGATCTACAATAATAGAATGTGCAATTTATGGAAAATGGTTATAACAAGTTATTTAAATGACAAAAGCAGATGTAGAAATTGACAGTTTGTACCTTGACAATATTGTCAGCATACTTCATCACCATTGATACAGCGATTCCACTAAAGCAAAACAAAAACACCATAAGGTAAGTTATCAAAGGAATCAATACTGAATCGGTTCAAACATCCAGCTGTAGTACCTGAGTGCATGGTTTAGGATCATCAGAAATGTTATAAATGAGTAGCCATGAAAAAAGCCTCTGCATTAGATGGCACGATCAAGTTAAAATAAGAAACATGGTGCATTGCAAGGGAATATTTAACACAATGAAGCAATTTACAACACAACTTACTTATTCATGACGGCATCAAAGTCCTGAACACAAATGGCAACTAAATTGAAGATCATTCCAAAAATGTACAGCCAAAAATTCTGCACATTAATGTTTCTTGAAGGACGTTTTTTGATGATAGCCTGCATTGTTCAAAGATGAATATACGCCTTAAAATCTTCAGATGCTCCATTGAAAGTACAATCAAATAATCTTTCTAAAGTGAGATACATATGCAAATAGGAGAAACTGCACAAAGTCACATACTTCTGTGTATACCCCAGCAAACCCACTCAGAAGAGCCATCACCTGAAAAAGAAGCATTCAGCAAGTTGAGTTAAAATAGGGTTTGAAGAAAGAGCACCAGCAAGATGATTTCATTTTCTCTTTGTGCTTACAATTGCCATCATCCAACCTTGAATAGGGGTTTGAAGAACATGGTCAGATCTGAAAGGGGCATATTATTTCTGTTAGCTGAACATAGTGATTGGAGAAATGATGAAATAATAAGAATGGGGGAAAAATCAAACTTATGTTGCTTACGAGGGGTTAAGCTGAGCAGTAGTGCAGTGCAGCCAGCACATAGAAGAATAAATGCAGCCCACTGAATTTCACTTAACCTGGACAGAACACAAAGCATTCAGTGATGGCACATAAGTTCAAAATCACCATTAACAGTGGAAAATAGGTGATGCCATGCTGGGGAAGAAAATGTTATGAAGATTCTGGAAAGAATGAAGATGAAATCGAAGAACATTTATTCCATTAAAGAACAAATAGATTACGATGGCTCATGCAATGTCGTAACAGGTTACGCCATTGCATGTTTGAGTTGCGCTTGTGCATAATGATGAATGTCCTTTAGCAGTTGAATTATAGGACGCCAGTTTTGTACTACAGTGCCTTTCTAAGCAAGTATAGCTTCCGACACTACATTACAAGGTTTCAAAGAAAAAACAACTAAATGAAAACTAACTAGATGCTATATCGATGTCGGCTAAAGTAGTGAAAAGAACACAGATGATCATATCCCTCTATTCCCAACTTCCAAACCATATTAAGTGAGTAGAGCTTACTTTTTCTTTAGAATGATACGGTATAACACACCAGTGCTAATAATATTCAGGTTCTTCAGGATCTGGTAAGCTGGTGCATCCACATAAGCAAAGATGTAATACTGACAGGAGGTGAAAGCATGTGTCAAGCTTTTGTTGTTGCAAATACGAAGTTATTTTCGCACGGGAACTTCACAAGTGGGCATACCTGCAATAGATTCTTCACCATGTAAAGTACGGCGGGAATAGGATAAACACTAACTTCATCAAGCGATGTACTTAACCTGAAAATAGTAAGAATATATCACTGGAGAGTACTGAAAAGACAATAAATACTCGGATTCAATCAGTGCATTATGGTAGAAGGATCACCTATTATCTTCTGTAACACCTTGGCTGTTCCATGTTCTGTACAGGGCTATCAGTGATAATAGACATTTCAGAGCTTCCACCTAGACACCAAGAAATATACATAACTAAATCATGGTATTAAGAGAACAAAAGGGAAAGCTCCTGACTCTACTGTCACTAAGAGAAAATTAATTAAAATTCTCACCGAAAAATTTGCTGTTGTGACACTATACTCATACTTTCCAGCTCTTTTTGACCACACAATCAGTATTGCCTGGGAACTTGTTAGTAATGTCAATGCAACTGTAACAACGGACCTGCCACAACATTGAAATTTGCCAGTAAATCTTTTGATTTTCTGAAAAAAGTATGTGATGTGGCACAAACATTGGAACATTAAGTATTACTTTTGCTTCCAACTATGCTTGCCCTTCAAACCTCCTGCATCACCAAGGGTGGAAGATGCTGCAGCTGTATGTAATACATGCATTAATGATGTGAATTTCCTGATTATAGAACATTTCAATGATGAACCAAGAGCTTACTGCTAGAAAGGGACCTCCCATCAGGGCTTTCTATGTCCTGAAATATGACATCATAACTCTCCTTTAGATTGTCAGGATAATACAACTCGTCAGCACACAACAATTGACAAGTAAAAGTTTATTGCAACACATGGAACTTCAAAGTTCAAAGATATAGGGCAAGACATTGGCAGAGCATGAAAGTTAGATTAGTCCAGGCTACCAAGGGGCAATGGCGAAGATCAACAGGACAAAGACTGGAGATATTTAATCATTTGCAAGTTTAAGGCATAGTCTGAGTTGACCTCTTACAAATTACTCATAAAACTTGCCATGAGCAAGTTACTTCCAGTACGATGCTCCAGTGTTACAGAAGAACAATGTACAAACTAATAAGTTTATCAATGGCTGAAAGTTGTACAAGATCTGTGTTTAAATACCCACTCTTTAAAAATCCAAATGTGGTTACCAGTCAAATTTAAATTACAAAATTACAAGAGCACAATGAGCCAATATTAAACTTTACAAAGCTGTTTATTGCGCACTAACCAGTAACTACAACTATATGATGACCACCGACACTCTCAACACTGAAAATGTCCTTAATCGAATTAATAACAAACAAATGCCACATTCTACTGACATAAAAAACGTCAGGAGACCAGCTAATATCAAACTTTACAACAATGAAGTCATTGACCAACGAAATACTGAAAGTTCCCCTAACTTTTTTTTGCGACTTAAATTCCCCTAGCTTTCTAAGGCACGGCATTCGCTACGGAATTCTAATCCAGAATTTCAATTGCATACGCATTGGTCACACTACGAAGCAGTCTTATTGGGCACTAACCAGTAACCACGACTTACGACTATATGATGACCACCGACACTCTCAACACTGAAAATGTCCTTAATCGAATTAATAGCAAAAAATGCCACATTCGAATGGCATCAAAAACCTCAGGGACCAGGAATCTTGGAACCCTACGGTGAGAAAACAAACAGACAAAAAGGAAAGAGAACCCGCCGCGGCAGCGATCTAACCTAAACGCGCGGCCGAAGCGCTATGGCGGAGAGCGGCATTTTAATCTAGGATTGAGGGTTGGCTCACCTGATCCTTCACTTTTCTGTACTCCATTACTTGCGCCCTCGCCTTCTCCTCTCCTCGCCGCTCGTGCTGCGGAAGTGGGGGGCTTAAGATCAAGTCCGACGAAGAAAGGGACTTATGTTGCGGTTGCTTTCGCCGGAGAGGAAGCAGGAGTGCGCGAGGGAATCTACGAGCGCCGGCGGTGGGCCTTCCCGTGTGATCCGGTAACGAGCAAGCGGGGAGCGGCTAGGGTGGGGAGTGAGGAAGGACTCGCGGCGGCGAGGAAGAACAGAAACAGAAAGAGAACAGAGGGGTCGGTACTCGGTAGCGTTTCCTTAGCTTCTGACAGTGGGTCCTCACTCTCACGTGTTGCTCATTAATTTATTTTCTTTTTGTGAAGTTTTCTTTTAACTTGTCTTCAAAGAAATTCTTTGAATTGCCATTTTCTCCACGTATGACGAAATTTAAGAATGTCGAAGTAGGGTGCTTTCAGATTCAAAGAAAGGAGATGACAGTATCAGAATGCCACCATCGACGGCACCAGGATGACACTATCGTTTTTTTATCTACCTGATAACCTGAGCAGAAACTATCCTACAACACGCCAGTTGATATTTGATACTACCTCCGATCCAAATAAAATGTCGCAAGGCATACGTAGCAGTTATACTAGCTTGGTTGTTTTCGTATGACACTTCTGTAGGATCAGAGGGAGTAGTTCTAATTCACATGGTAAAACACTAAAACCTCAGAGAATGAAACAGGATATTAATTTTGACACCTGAAGCCTTCCAATAAGATGGCATTTGTTTGCTCAACAACCTCAGTCGTGTATGTGTGCAAAGCAGTTCAGTACAATATACAAGTCGCTTTGCATTTCTTTCAGACACACTGGAAGCAATCTACACAAGTTGTTCTCTGTCACAATGGTGCTGAATGATGTGATGAACCATGGAATTTTTCGTGGATCATCCATCTTCGGGACGCTGAGACTGGAGAGCGACCTTAAAGCTTTCTTTCTTTACATGGACAAAGCCACCACCTTCCAGAACAAAGATGTCATTCAGCATGCGACGATGAGGCCTTTGCGGCCTGTAGCATTTCCACAATAAGTGTCTTGACATCCCTAAAAAAGAACAAGACCATTTAGAGCCAGTCAATAAAATAACTAGAAGAACCATGTCTTGGTCATCTGTTAAATTGCAATTCAGCAGATTATATATCTAGGAGTTCCTGATGAACATAAGTGTAATCATCCACAAAGAAGGTAATATACAGTTAACATAGAGTGGAACAGGAGCAGGAAAAGAAAATACATTTATCATGTACCGTGTTTAAACCCAAATTAAAGAACATGATTATGAAGAGAGGAGCAGATATAAACATAAAGCAGAACGGAGAAACGAGTAAGAATTAATTATAAGTATGAGAAAAAAAATAAACATGGCAGGGACCAACTTTCTGTCTTGTGCACGCCTAGGGAAAGGTATACGCAGCTTCAGAACACTTCCATCATAACCAGCCTGCATAATACGAAGTGTTGATTACATGTTACCACTCGGTTGGGTTCTGACTAAAATATACATTAAAGGGTCCAATCAAATAAATTCAAAGATATAGAAACATCGTGCATCATCGTCCAACGTGCATCATCGTCCAACTAAATAACAGCCCTAAAAATATTTACCTATTTCATATTCAGTTCTGATGAAATCATTAACTACAGTGCAAATGACATTTTACTGGTCGAACTGCCGTTCTGAGGGTCAAATAGCATTTCCAGTGATATGTGTTTTGTAACACATGGTACTCCCTGAACTACAGAACTGCTGACCACTTGGAAACCCTCCCACCCCGACGGCGGCGCCGCGCCGCCCCCGGGGTGCCCCCTCCTCGCCGCCCTTCAACCTCCCCTCGCGCCCCTCCTCTCTGCCGCCGCCGCCATAGGCGTCACTGGGCAAAGGCCCGTGTGGCGCGGCGGCGGCGGTGGTCTCCTCAATCGCCGGATGGGCCGGGCCGGCGGCGATCTGCCCTTCCTCTCCAGCGAAGGCGGCGCGGATGGCGGCGATCTGGACAAGCGACGGCCGGCGGCGGCGCTAGTAGACAGGGGCAGAGCGGGTAACGGGATGGATCTCGGCCCGCTGGGTCTAGATCGGACCTCGATCTCGCGCACCTCCGCTGCTACGTCGACGACGGTGTGGAGGCTATCCGGGGCCATTTTCGCATCGTCGAGGACGCCTCGAGCAGCTGCTCCGGGCATGGTGGTGGTCTTGTCCTTCGCCGGACGTGGTCGGCCGGGTTCGCGGCTGGATCGGCGGATCCGTTCCGTCATCCAGTCCGGCTGGAGTTGACCAGCGGCGTGGGGGCCGTTGGTCTTGCGAATAAAGGCAGTGGTCCTTGGTTCCGAATCACGTCAAGATGAAGATCTGCTTGACGCCGGTACCTTGATCTGGCAAGAGTGTCGAGTTTCGGAAGGCTCCGCCGGTGATCTTTCATGGGCTAATTCCTAGAGATTGCTGGATCGGAGGGATTCGGTCGCGCCGGAGGGAGCGGCGTGAAGCTCTGCTTCTGTGCCATCATGGGCAATCCATGGTGTAGTCAGAGGCGGGGAATGTCATGAAAGCTGAGATTAAAGGACTAGCAAATGGTGATTGGAGGCTTTGCGGCGATGAGGAACTTGCTTGGAGTTGCAGGAGGCGGAGCAGCGGTTTGTTAGTGGGGGCAACATCACAGGTGGAGTTCAAAGTCCTACCTTTCAGGGTGAAAACCCAAGGTCTGGCCTTAATTGGTTGTGCCTGGCAATGATCTTGCTGAAGACATTGTTTTGAGAGCGGGGACTATCTTCAGGGTGAAAACCCAAGGTCTGGCCTTAATTGGTTGTGCCTGGCACTGTTCTTCTTGAAGGCGCTGCTTTTGAAGAATTGGACATCAGGTGGTGTCTTGGTGGTGGTTGTGCGGCTGCTGCAAGGACTGTAACTTTGTAGCGGGACTTTTCTTTTATTCTTCTTCTTATTGTCTTTCGGCTGTGTGCATCCGTAATAGCTTTGGTTATTGCGTTCTTGCAGAGGCTGGTGTAATTTGTATCTCCGCGATATTAATATACATTCTTTATCTTATGTTTCTAGCAAAAAAGAGTAAGACACATCCTTCAAAGATGGGTGATCACGTTGATTCCAAAAATCAAGGATGTGAACATGATTAAACAATATAGACCTATTTGCCTGTGAACGTCATCTTCAAGATATTACCAAAATTTTGACAAGGAGGCTGACAGCGGCAACGAGCAAAGTCATCATGAAACGCAAAAGGCCTTTGTTCCTGGTCGGAACGTTTTGTACGGGTTCATTGGGTCTTTTAAAGGATGCGCTAGCAAAAAGAGATTATGTCAGCGGTGGGTCGAATGGGTTTCCTTAACAGTTGAAATGGGCAGGGTGTGCATAAATCTCAACAGGGAGTATGGAAACTATTTCCATACATACAAAGGATTGCAGCAAGGGGATCCGCTTTCTCCCCGTCTGTTCAACATAGTTGCCGATGCCTTGGAAGCAATGTTTTCGGCAGTTCAAGAGAAATTACATGTGGTGGTTTGGTCTCCCACTTGGTGGAGGGTGGACTATCCATCTTCAGTACGCAGACGGGCCAGACGGCACTGTCTTTTCCCTCACACCTACCTAGGAGTTACTATTTCATCCAATAAGCTCAAGTCATCGGATTTTGACTTTGTGGTGGTTAGGTAACTGGCTAGGTGTACAGATGTACAGTTATCATCCGGAGGGCGAACCATTCTTATCGACTCCTGCCTTGACAACATGTCGTTGTATGTGATGGAGTTCTGTTGACCGATGGTACTCACCGCAAGTTCAGTATGGTGAGGGCCAGGTTCTATTGGGAAGGTGTCTTGGAAACCAGGAAATATCACATGGTCATTTGGGATGCCTTGTGTTGGTCAAAAGAGTTTGGTGGCCTAGGTTTTATTGAAAGCAAGACTAGAAATATCTCGTTGCTGGCCAAATGGATAGTGAGGATTGAGTCGGGGTCACAAGGTTTGAGATGTAGGCTACTTACAAAGAAATATATGGAGGATGGTGGTTTCTTCCAATCTGAATTGGCAGGTGCGCCTTAGTTTTAGAAAGGGCTGCACGCAATAAAGCACCGGTTTAAGAGAGGAACGAGGTGCGAGGTTACCGATGGATGAGCAGTTAGTTTTTGGCATGACTGCTGGGCAGCTGAGGTGCCCCTTCGGATCAGCTTTCAAACCCATTTCAACTGCTTCAACCAGAAGGATGTCATGGTGAAGCAAACTTTACTGGGTGGAGCATGTAACCTCACTTTTAGGCGATCTTTCTTGACCGAGGACCTTGGGATCAAGTGTGATCTTGTTGGGTTGGTGTTGGGACCAAAACTCATGGGATCAGTGGATGTGTACACTCACGAAAAATGGTTCCTAGTCAGCTAAATCACTCTACAACCTGATTCTTGATCCATGGCTGAGAGACCAAAGGATGCTTGATATGTGGAAATCTCAGCATTGTTTTTTACTTGGATGTGT